>JAGKQL010000046.1:13936214-13963283 GCA_018398635.1 Cyprinodon brontotheroides | reverse complement strand
ATATCAGAAAAATCTACTTGAGTACAGTAACGAAGTATTTGTACTTCGTTACTTCCCATCTCTGGCTTCCAGCTATATGCCGTAGCTGAAGGACGTCCCAGGCTAACATGAGTTATAAAATTAACCCCCCTGCAAAGCTGCCTCTTATTATTGCATCAGATTAATCCAAAACTCTTTGAGAGCTGCTGAAGGACAAACGGACAGGACTGAAGACCGGAACCTGCAGAACACCGAACCGAGGCGAAGGCCTTCACTCCACCGAACCATAATAGTAACATTATCCTTCCCTGTTTCAGCCAGAGGCTTAATACGGGCTCTGCTTGGGTGAACTAGGTAGAGTAGATAGTTGTGTTTGCGTTTTATTTTAAATAAGCCTTCTGAATCAACTGCTGATGGTTTTAAGAATTGAAGCAGCTGTCTAGCTCAAATGGTAAGCCGCACAATGGCAGCCCACTGCTCCCCCAGGGGATGGGTTAAATGCAGAGGGAATTTTGTTGCTCTGTACTTCTGACAGTGGAATGACAATAAATAAATAAATAAGCTGGAAGCCTTTCTTTCAGAATTAATACTTTCGAATGTAAGTTTGCACCTGGTTTTAAAAGTACTAAAAGACACACAAAAACTGCAGACATAATTGGGTTTCAAATTTGGAAAATCCCTTTGCATGTGGTAAATGTTTACATTAACATATTCCCCACCTATAAATTTGCAAAGTTTGGATTTTACAATAGGATCAGCATTGTACAAAAATTTTACAGGACAGGCCTCATCTTTGTGTTCCTTCACTGTAAAGTTATATCCTGGGCTAACAGCAGCTCAGCTGGTCTATCGTGACACAAAAACACATTATAATGTCACAGCCATAACAGAACCTGTCCTAACAGGGTCACAGGCATGATTACTCTTGCTCGCCATGCCTGTGATCTTTTTAAGACACTTGGCTGAACAGAGTGACTCTAGATATGCTTTTAGCTGAGAAAGCAGGAGTTTCTTTGATGTTTTTCTGCCTTTATTGTTCCTTAATCCCTCCTGATGGTCGCGGTAACTAAGGCTTTGATTGGACTGCGTATTGTTGGGACTTGCCTGGAGCGTTTAGTGCTGTTTTTAGTCAATGGACATTTTTTATTGTTGCTTCAATTGCTGAGGCTGTTGTGCAATCCACATCTTTGTTCTTTGTTGTCAAATGTTTGTATTTCCTTTAATGATTCATTGGCTTAATTATTATTTACCCCTCAAATGATTGTGTATTTGTTCTCATTTAAAAAAAAACGGTGAAAGTTAAAACAAACACCGAAACTGACGTACCTTTGAAAATTCGTTTGACAAGTTAAACTACATCAATCCTGCAATGCTCTTTCATGCTATGATTTTATGATGATTTTGTCATTTATTTACAAAGTTATGCTGAAGAAGAGTTTTAACCAATGAATAACAATGAAAAAAAAAATGTATTGACTGTTTGGCTGTAAAAAAAAAAAGTTATTGGTTCCTTTTACTATTAATGAGCATTTCAACAGGCTTCATAGCAGGAGTGTAGTTTGTTTGTGGAATGACTGATGGTACTCCACCTTTAGATTTTAGTTTTCCTTCTTGTTCTTTAATATGTTCTAATCTCAGATATATTGATGGAGGAAAGATTCCTTTTATGATCAAACGGTTGTTCTGAAATATCAATTTTAAGCCTTATTTTAACAGGATGTATTGATTTTATTTGTCTCCTACACACCAATGCCCACTCAGGCTGTCCCACACCGGCGAGGCAACACGCTGCCTGGTTTTGATTCATGGCTCTTTGCAAAAGAGGTTAAGATAGGTGGAAAATTCTTTCTAGATGATAATAGGACTGAGCGTGTGAGTGTGAGGAGGATTGTCTCGTTCTCACCTTTACAAAGATAAATAAATTGCCGATTGACTGCCATTGATGTAACTTTATTGAATTAAAAATGAAGAATTGAATAAATGTTTTTCTTTCTTTAGGTTGCTCAGTGGAGCAGTGGGTAGCGCTACTGCTCTGCAGCAAATAGGTTCCAGGTTTGATTCCCGGCCAGGGGTCTTTCTGCATGGAGCTTGCATGTTCTCCCTGAGCATGCATGGGTTCTCTCCGGGTACTCCAGCTTCCTCCCACAGTCCAAAAACATGACTGTTAGGTTAATTGGCTTCTCTAAATGCTCCTTAGGTGTGAGTGTGAATGGTTGTTTGTCTCTGAGCTGCCCTGATATGGACTGGAGACCTGTCCAGGGTGGACCCCGCCTCTCACCTGTAGACAGCTGGAGGTAGGCACCAGCACCCCTCACCACCCTCAGCAGGGATAAAGCATGAAGGAAAATGGATGGATGGATTTTTTTTTTTTTTTTTTTTGCTCTAACAGATTTGAGCAACAAGTCCTGCTGTGATTTCAAACCTAGCTGGGTAGCTTATTCTCCGGAAATTGGTTTCAGGTTCCTGAGAAAAACCTACTGCTGGAGGTTTCTTCCTGTTCAAAGGGAGTTTTCCTCTCACTGTTTACTGCAAATAGCAGTGTAAGGATTTTGAAGGAGTCAGTAGATTGGAGTGCAATCAGCTGGTTTTCCTTAGATAAAACTTTGAATCAATCTGACTGGATGATCTGGTGAACTGGAAATAACTTTGAGATGTAATGTGAATTGGAGCTATAGAAATTGAACTAAACTAAAATTGAATTAAATTAAGAAGTCAGTAGGAAGCCGAATATGAAACAAACCCACACAGACTTAGTGCTACAAAACTTTTATTGTCAGAAAAGTAGATAAGGACAGAGAAAGAAAGCAGAGCCAGGGTGACTCTGTTAATCAGCAAAAGGTTTGACCTCCCCCTCCCAGAAGCTATGCCATAAACTCTAACATACTTTAATCCATTTTACCCTTTCTTTCATTTTACAACTTGGGAAATAATTAAGGTTGAACAACAGCAGTATGAAGGAGTTAAGAAATTTTGATTTGGAACGTAGATATTTGTGTATCAGAGTCATCTATCTAAACTAGATGGAAAACCTCTGGGGAAAATCAACCTTTTTATGGGTAGTTTATGGTCAGATCTGCCTCACATCTTACAAGGACAACCACTAGAGAAAAGATGAACTCTAAATGAACTTTAAATGAACTCTAAATAAACTGATCCATTTCTGTTCTAGATCCCATGGCTTATGGACTTAGCTGTAGACAGGCTCAGACTGGGAACGATTTTCAGCCCTGGCATTTTTCCAGTTACACCAGCCAATTTATAGACCCCAAAAAATAGAAGCACAGTCAAACTTGGCGTATCAAATGTCAAACACAATACAAATACACATTGTGGATTAACCGATCTATCTTCAAGCATCACACGAAAACCATCACCAAGACTTCTATTATGCAGTTTTACTGCCTTCGGTTGTATAACGAACACGACTTCTGTGACTTCTGCTGCGTAACACTCGCACAAAGCCAGCCAGACTCCCACTCACACATAAATCTACAACGTAAAACCTGACTGTTATAAAAACACCAACATAAAACAATATAATCTAGAGGCAGACAGGCAGTTCTTTAAGAATGGATCCATGAAAGCTCAGCGGTGTGTCAGCGTTCACTGCAGGTCTAAGCGGCATGTGGGCAAAGAAATGGAATAATTTAAATAGATGCTAAACCCCATCATTCACCGCAACATATATCTGCAAAATATTGTAACATAAATTGGCCAAATATATAATATATCGTAGTTTGGTTTAAAGAAAGCATTTTAGTTTTATTCTAATTTAGTTTGTTGCAAGAATTTTACAGTGCTAAGAAATAGGAAATGACACCATATGCCGACCGTCACAAAGATGTGCATGACAAGGAAGGGCTTTTTATACTGCATGCATCATTTAGGTCGCTAACATTGGATTACTGCTTCAGCTCCTTGAGTTATTTACTGTCACAGGTAGGAGCTTCAGCCGCAGAGGAAGTGTTGACCGGCCGGCATGAACCACGATCATTTTGGAAATATTCATGCTGATATTAATGTTTTAGTACTTGAGATAGTCTTGGTATTGACAACATTTTTACACTGTCTTTTTACACAGGGTGGCACCATCACTGCTTTCTCCAGACCTTACAGATAAAATTACAAAAAAATTAATACATTTCAAAATATATATATATATATTTTTTTTTTAAAAGGACCCTCTCCAAAAACAGTTAATAAAAACCAAATTATTGGAAGTGTTGAAGACGTTTCACGAGTACACGAGCACATGAGAACACACAAGTACACATATTGAGAAACGGCCAGTGTCAGAAGGCACGCCTACAGGCATGCAGCCCAAAACACCAAGCTGGGACCGCCATCGCCTGTTGGAGCTACAGTCACGGGAGACCTAAAAGGTCTTAGAATCCACGGTAAGTCTAGAGGTTGTCTGGACTCCGGTCTGTGTGTTTGTGTTTCTGTGTTTTTCTCCCTTCCTCCACCAGGAGGCGGCCTGGTTCTGGTTCTCTTCCTCACACACCTGCGGATGGTTACCTCGTTAACGGAGGCGTTCTTAAGCTGCTGACTGCCACTACCTCTCGACGCCAGAGCCGTTTGCCAGTTTTGGGTACTCTTAGCCAAGCTGAGTTTTGCTGAGTCAAACTGAGTTCTTGTCAACCTTAGTCTTAATCTTGTTTTTTTTGTCTTTGCCTCTCGGCAGGAAGTCATCCTGCAAACTGGATGTTTCGGACCTTCTCTCCCTGGAAGGATCATCTGAGCTCAAACTGAGCTGAGGATTTAAACTGGAGGTTTGAATCTACTTTTCCCCAAGAGATTGTTTGAGTCTTCACACTGAGCAATGGATTCATCTCCACTACGACCCGCTCAAGTACCGCAGGAAATCTTAGTGGCAGTCAGCTTCTCCGTTCACCTACAAACAACCGCATTCTGGGTAAACCCTGTTCCGCCCTCAACCAAATCAGACAAACACTGGAACCACGCCACACAGACTGGAGTCAAAGAGTCAACAACTTCTCTGGAAACGTGAGTCAGCAACCAAATCCTCCTCTTCAAGTTCCACGAGATCTAATCTCCCACTAAGCCTGAACTAACCGCTATAAGTCTTCCCTTCACTTTTCAGTTCCGGTTGAACAGTGTTAAGAGCAACACTTCCATCTGCATTATCTTTTCAATAAACCTGATAAACCTTTCCCCTGGTCTCTCTGAATTGGTGTCTCTGCATGTGGGTCCGAGCTCTTGATAAAAACATGACAGAGGTGGGCGGCTCTGTGTTTACATCAACAACAGCTGGTGTAAAAATGCTAGATCGGTTTTCAGCTTCAGCTCTCCAGACATCGGTTGTTTCTGACTGTTAACTGCAGGCCG
The DNA here is from genome assembly GCA_018398635.1 of Cyprinodon brontotheroides. NCBI lineage: Eukaryota > Metazoa > Chordata > Actinopteri > Cyprinodontiformes > Cyprinodontidae > Cyprinodon > Cyprinodon brontotheroides. The sequence goes on along the minus strand of JAGKQL010000046.1, from coordinate 13,957,955 downwards.
TTCTATCTGCCCAGAGAGTTCAGTGTGGTTAGCATCACTGCTGTTTATGTGCCCCCAGCGCTAACACTAAAGAGGCCATGAAGACTCTATAACTCTGAGCTCCAATCTGCACACAGAGGCTGTTTTCATCATTGCTGGGGATTTTAACCAGGCTAACTTGAAGACTGCTCTCCCTCATTTCTACCAACATGTGGACTTTGCAACTCGGGGTGAAAACACTTTAGACCTGGTTTACTCTAACATCAAATTCAGAGCAGCCCCAGCCCCCACCTTGGGTTATCAGATCACCTATCTGTCATGCCTATCCGCGCATACATGCTCCAGCTAATGAGGGGGATACCAACACTGAAGCAGGTCAGAGTGTGGTCTGAGGGCGCCATGGAAACACCCCAAGACTGTTTTAAATGATCTGACTGGAACATCTTCAAGGCTGTCAGCAACATCTGACAACTTATTAAATATTGATGAGTATTCCATGACTGTGTCAGCCTACATCAACCAATGTATTGAGGACGTCAGCATCAAAAAGAACATCACCACCCGGGCCAACCAACCACCCTGGAGGTTCGGAAATCGCTAAAAGCACAGAACTCAGCTTTCAAGTCTGGTGATAAAGAGGCACTGAGAACAGAGCGTGGAAACTTAGACCATCAGATCAGCGAAGCAGAACCACAGCCAGAAGATCCAGGATCTTTTCCACAACAAAAGCAACACCAGGAGGATGTGGAAAGGCATTCTGATGATCACAGACTACAACACACCCTCCCCCCCGTAGATGCAGCTGAATGATCTAAACAGGCACTAAGCAGCCCTCCAGCAGGGAAAGCCGTCCATACCAGGGGGAGGAGGCAGTCAATGTGCTACAAAATGACAATAAAAGGACCACTGAAATGATTCTGTAATATTTCTGACAATAATACAGCAAAAAGTCCTGTTCAAGCTGAACACGCTGCTGTTTGTTTTGGGTTCCATTTTCAAACGGCAGAAGTAAGGAAAACACTGGCTGTTATTTCAGCACACACCCAACAATCATCTGAGTTAGAAATAAAACTGTGTCGATCTCAGCTTTCACCTGCAACTTCCTTTAAACAAGTATTTCCTTTCCAGTGCAAACAGATCACTAATGGCTGTGCTTTCAGGCAGTTGTTCGGCACAAGGAAAAAAACAGAAAAAAAAACAGAAGGAATTGGAGGAGGATTTTCTACTAATTATAGAAATGTTGTTTTTTTATAACCCGAATTCACGTTTTAAATCATCTTTTTATCAAAACTTTAAAATAAAGGAATTTAAATCAGTTAAAGTTGACAGACCGGATCCTCTGGGTTATAATTATCACTTCACTGGCAGAGGAGCTGACTGAGGTGGGATAATCTAACCAGCAGAGAGCTGGATCCCTCCGACCTGCTGTTGATCGAAGGCAGGCACATTGCAATGAACAGATGACGTTAGGCTATTATGGTTCAATTATTTTCATCTATGGCTAAATGATGGAGTAAGAACATGATGTACAGGTTGGGTGGATGGGACGACATTCCAGTTACTTTTTTATTGCTTTGTTTAACTGTAACTCTAAAAGAAGAACGACTCAGGTAGCAAAAATCATAAATGGCTCAAAAACCAAAAAAGCACAAGAAAGGACAATAGCAGCAAGGACATTTTTTTTGATTTGTTAATGAAACAGGATGGGAAGGTAGGCTGCGACAGAGAGCAAGGTTGTCTGCCTGCCGTGTCTATCAGAGAAGATGTCTCTGTGTGACGGCTTCCTGTGCTGGCCTTCCGTGCTCGGAAGGTTAAAGCAGCCTCTGCTCTGGATGTGGGAGCTCACCTTTCAGCACCTTTTTTATTTGAAATACTCCTCTTAAAAATCCAAAAAATAAATTCTGCTCGACCAAATGTTCTATGATAAATAAATGTAGGTCTAATTATTATATCTTAATGCCAAACTGCCCTTTCTACTGTTTTAACTAAATAGTAACAGCTGGAGTATATAGAGGGTAGCATGTAGCTTTATAAATGAAAACTTCATTTATAAGAACTGGTATTGCAACTTTACAGCCATTGCTTTAGGCTTTCAGCCTCTAGGTACACGTACACGGCTTGTATCCCTCAAGTCATTTATAAAAAATACTATTTAAGATCAGATCACCACACACCTCAAAAAATACCAAAAAGGGAGTAATTAAATATTTTTTTTGGTTTGTAGCTTAAAGTTTATTTTTCCTACAAAACTAAAGGGATAAATGGGTTTTGACTATGGGTGTACTGGTCTGAGCTGGTATGCTCATCTGACAGAACACTGGATGAATGGTTGTGGTGCACCAGATTCAGCCTGACAGTCCTGACTTTGACGTGATTGTTCTGCTTCCCTTTATCTCACATCTTACACACATAAAGATAAACGCTTACCTGTGTGCACTGCGAGGGCATGAAGCGCTCCCTTCCTCACTGAAACCATGGAGTTCAGCAGAGAGTGAAGACACAAAAATCCAGTCATCATCCCCATGGTGAACATCAGACTTTTAGGCTTCATTTTTCTAAAATAACCTGTCAAAAACACACATATGTATGGAGGGCTGACCAAAAACAATTAATTTTTCAGCCAAAGATCAGGTAAAAACTATTTTAATTTTAAATAAAACTGAAGAATTTTTTTCTTAAATAGATAAAATCTTTTTGATTAATAAGGACCTGAAAAACAGAACTGAACATGAACAGGTGTTTAACTCCGTTCAGATCATTAGGCGGAGCGAAGACCAACATCAGCCTGATGTCACTGCGCCCATGGTATGCAATCAGAGGGAGGAGGAGGGCAATGCTGCTGCAGAGGATCCAACCGAAACAGGTTGAGCTGCTGCTGGCTCACCATGTGCCGCCTCCATGTCAAACATCAGACATGGTTTCAGCTAAGGAAGGTCTAATTAGGTTTAATTAGACCTTTAGGTTAGAAAAACAAAATGTTTACATGACTTAAACGATGTTTAAAACATGATACCATGACATGGCAAACTGAATGCAATGTGAAATATGCAGCATCATGTTGAGTAGTTAGAATTTAAAGCTTTGCTTGTAATGAGCAAAAGGAAGAAGGAAATATAATAGGAAAATTCATTACAGCACCATAAAAATAGTCCAATAGTTAATGATTAAAATGAATAAAAAGGAATAACAATAATGATAAGATTATTATCAACAAGTCACAGCATATAAATACTCGGGCATCTGGTTGGAAACGTCACTTTTCTTTTCCATCCACATTTCAAAGCTGCAATCTAAAGTCAAGGCTAAGCTTGGCTTCCTTTAAACCGCTCTTCCTTAATCCCTTCTGCGAAACGAACTCTTATCCAAAATTCTACCCATTTTAGACTATGGAGACACTATACACTCCACGGCCACTTTATTAGGTACACCTGTCCAACTGCTCACGTTAACGCTTATATTTCTAAGCAGCCAATCACATGGCGGCAACTCAGTGCATTTAGGCATGTAGACATGGTCAAGGCAATCTCCTGCAGTTCAAAGCGAGCATCAGTATGGGGAAGAAGGTGATTTGAGTGACTTTGAACGTGGCATGATTGTTGGTGCCAGAAGGGCTGGTCTGAGTATTTCCAGAAACTGCTGATCTACTGGGGATTTTCACTTTCAACCATCTCTAGGGTTTACAGAGAATGGTCGAAAAAAGAAAAAGCTGCATCAGTGGGCTTGCTTGTTCAGCAGTAAGGCGGAAATGCCTTGTTGATGCCAGAGGTCAGAAGGAGAATGGCCAGCGCTGGTTGGAGCTGATAGGAAGGGCAACAGTGACTAAATAACCACCGTTACAAAATCCACAGGTGGGCAGAAGAGCATCTCTGAACGCACAGTAAGGTGGAACTTTGGGAGGCAGATGGGCTACAGCAGCAGAAAAGTTGCACTTATAGCCACACCTCTTCAGCTAAGAACAGGAAACTGAGGCTACAATTTGCACAAGCTCATGGAAATTGGACAATAGAAGACAAGATTGGAAAAAACGTTGCCTGGTCTGATGAGTCTGTGGATTTCTGCTGCAACATTTGGATGGTAGGGTCCAGAATTTGGCGTCTACAACATGAAAGCATGGATCCATCCTGCCTTGGCATATCAACGGTTCAGGCTGGTGGTGATGGTGTCATGGTGGTGGGGAATATTTTCTTGGCACTCTTTGGGCCCCTTGGTACCAACTTGAGCATCGATTTGCAGCGCCACAGCCTACCTGAGTATTGTTGCTGACCATGTCCATCCCTTTATGACCACAATGTACCCAACTTCCTGATGGCTACTTTCAGCAGGATAAATAACGCCATGTCATAAAGCTGGAATCATCTCCAGACTGGTTTGCTTGAACGACGAATTGAGTTCACTGTACTGTGCTCAAATGGCCTCCACAGTCACCAGATCTCAATCCAATAGAGCATCTTTGGGATGTGGTGGAGCAGGAGGAGATTCGCATCATGGATGTGCAGCCGACAAATCTGTGGCAACTGTGTGATGCCATCATGTCAATATGGACCAAACTCCCCTGAGGAATGCTTCCAGCACCTTGTTGAATCTATGCCACCAAGAGTGGAGGCAGTTCTGAAGGCAAAGGGGTCCAACCCGTTACCTAGCATGGGGTACCTAATAAAGTGGCCGGTGAGTGTATATAGGGTTGCTTGCAAGTCCGCTCTGTCAAAGCTTGACAGTCTTCACCATTCTGCCATCAGGTTTGCCATAAATGCTCCTGTCAATACACACCACTGCAATCTGTATTCATCTGTCAACTGGCCCTCCCTCAACAATCGAAGCAGAATTCAATGGTTCACCTTCAAGATCCTTCTGGGCCACTCACCACCTTAATTAGGTCACCTGCTGCAGAAGCAAAGCCTGTCATTTCCAAAACCCGCTCCTCACCTCATCTACTTATTCCCAAACCAGCACTACTTTTGGTCTCGCTTCTTTTCCATCTGCTGCTGCTCTGCTGAGAGGTTCGTCTGTTTAAATGGCCATTTTGGAGCGAAGCATTCAGTGATTTCTATTCTGTTCTCTGAGGTGTCACCGGGAGTCGGGAGGAAGGCCTTCAGAACCGGGATGATGTTCTCCACTTAGTGAGGACACAGGCAGCTCCCCCCGAACCGATACCACAGAACCGGCATAGGAAAAAAAACACCGCCCAGGAACCTGCATCATTAGCGAAGGCACGGCACGACACAATCAAATCCCCAGAACAACCAGAAGCGGATCCAGTCCCAGGCCCCAGGGATCCGAGGCCCCAAGGGCACCCGATCCCCAGACAGGAGCCCCAGCAAAGCCCCAGCTGGCCGGGGCCAGCGAGGAGGCCGCCAGGAATGAGCCAGCAGCCACCCGGGCATCCACCCCCAGACCCCGAACTCCACCAGTGCACCGGTAGAGCCCCAACGCCAGCCAGCCGGAGGGGGAGAGCGCAGGGCAGGGGGAATGGGCTCCACTTCCAGCGGAGACTTGAGATGTATTTGGGAGAGGTGCGGTTGAGACTTAAACCTGGGAGAAAAAAAACAAACAAAACAAAAAAAAACACACCATCTCAACGCTTACCTTCCCTCCCTAGTGCCCCACTCGTACTCACAGAGAAAAAAAAAAGAAAAAAAAAAGAAAAAAAAAAAGAAAAAAACATTTAATAAAATAATAATAATAACACTAATAAATAAAGAAATAACAGCATGGACACACATTCACACATAACACTCACGCTCCAGCCAATACCAGGACCAAAAAACCTGGTGACACCGGTAAATCGGTCCCATAAGGAAACCCTAAAATCCGGATGTGAGGGAGGGGAGCGGCGACACACTTCCACACCAAACCATCTCTTTCCTGCTTCAAGACCGGCCCCCACCTCGCTACGGACGGACCACCCCAAGTAGAGACCCCCGGGACGAGGGGCCCACCTCATCAGCGCCCGGCCACCCAGCAAGAACCGCCCCGGAAAAAACAAAAAGCGCTTAAACCAGGCACTTCATGCCCTCTCCATCCAACCCTTCTTTGGGAGAGCAGAGGTGACAGCCCTGCCATCAGCAGGCCACCCAGGCCCTGGCCAGCCGCCCCAGCCAAAACCACGGACCAGGTGGCCGGCTTCTTCCTCCAGGCCCCAGACTCCAGGCGGCAGCCGGAGAACAGGGGCTGTGAGCTGGAAAAACCCGAGATCCTCTGGGCGCCTCCGTAATGTAGGGTGTTGCTAGCGTTGTTGCTCTCAGATACAATTAAAACTGGGGAATTACCAGAGGGGGTGTCGGCACACTCCACCCCCTCCAGGAGATAGACGATGCCAGCACACCCCCTTCCGCCAGCCCTCAACCCTCAATGTCTAGATGAGAGGGGGATGGAGGAGGCCGACCGTGGTGAGGCCCATAAAATAAGTGTCCTGATCTACTTTCTATAGTTTCTAGTGAGGACGCCAGGCAGCAGCTGCCTGGATCAGCTGTCACTTCGATCTACTTTCTATAGTTCTAGTGGGAGGACGCAGGCAGCAGCGTCTGGATCAGCTGTCTGATCTACTTTCTATAGTTCTAGTGAGGACGCAGGCAGCAGCGTCTGGATCAGCTGTCTGATCTACTTTCTATAGTTCTAGTGAGGACGCAGGCTAGCAGCGCCTGGATCAGCTGTCTGATCTACTTTCTATAGTTCTAGTGAGGACGCAGGCAGCAGCGTCTGGATCAGCTGTCTGATCTACTTTCTATAGTTCTAGTGAGGACGCGGGCAGCAGCGTCTGGATCAGCTGTCTGATCTACTTTCTATAGTTCTAGTGAGGACGCAGGCAGCAGCCGCCTGGATCAGCTGTCTGATCTACTTTCTATAGTTCTAGTGAGGGAGGACGCAGGCTGCAGCGCTCTGGATCAGCTGTCTGATCTACTTCTACTCTCTATAGTTCTAGTGAGGACGCAGGCAGCAGGCGTCTGGGATCAGCTGTCTGATCTACTTTCTATAGCTCTAGTGAGGACGACGCAGGCAGCAGCGTCTGGATCAGCTGTCTGATCTACTTTCTATAGTTCTAGTGAGGACGCAGGCAGCAGCTTGGCGTCTGGATCAGCTGTCTGGATCTACTTCTATAGTTCTAGTGAGGGCGCAGGCAGCAGCATCTGGGATCAGCTGTCTGATCTACTTTCTATAGTTCTAGTGAGGGCGCAGGCAGCAGCGTCTGGATCAGCTCTCAGCTGTCTGATCTACTTTCATAGATTCTAGTGAGGGCGCAGGCAGCAGCATCGCGGATCAGCCGTCTGATCTACTGTTCTAGAACTGATCCCTGCCAAAAATAACAAAACAAATACATTTATAAATGTCTTATAGCATCCATGATGTCTCATTTTAAAACTGGCAGATGATACTAAAAACTTCCATTTACTAACAGTAGAGATATAATTCATTTTTCCTTTCCTTATTTTTATCTGATGAGGTTTTTATGCAGTTCTTATACATGCCAACACAGAGATTAAGCATGTTCTCAGAACGCAGAAAATGAACAACCATTACAGAATACCACATTTATTTTCCTGCATTTCATTACATTGCATAGAGTGCCATCTTTTGGTGGAGAAAAGTACTACAAATACAAGTTAGACTTAAAATTGCACCTCCTTCTTCATTTTCTTTAGAGAGTTATTGTGTTTTTTCTGTATCATAACTTTAATTTCAATTCAATTCAGGTTTATTTATATATGGCCAAGATTCACAACACACATGTCATCTCAAGGCACTTTAGAGTTCAACCAGATCATACAGTGAAATTGATACAAAAGTTTTCTATCTAAGAAAACCAGTTGATTGCATTGACTCATTGACTCAAATACAATCCCCCACACTAAGCATGCTTGTAGCGACAGTGGAGAGGAAAAACTCCCTTTGAACAGGAAGAAACCTCCAGCAGAACCAGGCTCAGTGTGGCGGCGGCCATCTGCTGAGGCCCACTGGGGTTCAAGGAGACAGAAGCAGAGATACAAAAAGCAGCTGTAAAAGGCGGCCCGTCCAGGAAACACACAGCCAGGCAGACGAGCTCGAGCCAGCTCCCATGCCAGAGGATGAAGAGAGCACATCCACTCAGTCACAGTCAGAGAAACAGGACCACACTGGAAAACAGGCCGATCTCCAACATCTATAAACAAGGGTGTTGATAGAAGCAGCACAGCTGATGATTCTTTCCAGGATGGCGTCACAGCCAAACAGGAACAGACGAGGCAAAGCTACTCTGAGGAAAAGCAGAGAGAGCAGAAGGTTAGAGATTGAACTAACAGATTCTGCAGAATAGGAGAACAGAGAGAGAATGAAGCAGAATGATGAAATGGGGGTCCCTATGTCCTCCAGCAGTCTAAGCCTATAGCAGCAGAACTATAGAGATAGATCAGGATAACCTGAGCCACTCTAACTAGAAGCTTTATCAAAAATAGGAAAGTTTTAAGCCTAGCCTTTAAAGTGAGACAGGATTAACCCTCTACAAACTAAAAGTGCTTTTATGAATACCATTAGAAAAGTTAAAAGTTTGAAGTTGTTGTTTTTTTTTTTTTCACATATTCTATGATGAACTAGCCATAACTTCATATATTTTGATGATTATTTGTACATCCCTTTTGAATACTCATAATGCAGATAATCACTACAAAATATTTTATTTATATTAGTATCTTCTACCCATTCTCAAGCTAATAATAAGCTAGCACATAATTCAGGAGAAAAATGATATTCATTTTAATTTAGGATTAGGGATGGGGATGCGTTAATATTTATTGATATCTCGATACCTTTTATACGATACTCCTTATTGATTCACGAGTCTTTACTCGATACAACTAATGCATCGATACTTTTCTATTATTTGGTGGAAAGACGATGCAACAAAAATTTTTTTAATTAAATGTGAAAAAATAAATAAAAGAAACGGTATAGATATATTTATTTGTTCATATTTTTATTTATATATCCTCACGTAAGAGTTTAAGTTTATTAAACTGAGGGCGCTTCATAACCGGTTTAATTCGGCTTTTTTTTCTAATTCTATGATTAATGGGAAGTAAGCCTAAGGGCATTCAGACACTACTTAAAGAGGGCGCCCCCAACACATTTTAGCCTTCAGGCTGATTTGCCTAGCTTCGCCTATAGCTGAACGCCGGCGGCCCTGACAAGGATGTCTGCCTCACGGACTAAAACTGGTAGTTGGTTCCCACAGGAGAGGAGCCTGATAACTTCAAAGATCTGCCTCCATTCTGCTACCCGAGAGAAATTCTAAAGGAACCACTAACGTGTAAACCTGCAGACTGAGAGCGAAGTGCTCTGTTAGGAACATAAGGAACAATCAGATCTCTGATATTTATGGAGCTTGAAGTCATTTTAGAGGCTTTATATATAAACAGAACTTTAGAGGGATTTAAAATGTGGGCTACATTAATAAACGAGCCTGGCAGAAATCCTTTTTGGGGAAAGCCTGGTCTGATTCGGAGGGACTGCATGCTCATCCTGAGACACTGAATGGTGCAGCTCTTCTTTCTTGGAACTTCTTCTTTGCACATTTAAACAGTCCTCCAAAACCCTGCACCCCCCAGGGTGCAGACCAGGAAGCAGCGTTGTAGTTTAACAGACCTCTCTGCAGCTTCTCTACTGTTACCCACTCTTTACTCCACTCCAGACAGAAATCTCTTGCCCACTCTCCAAAATCTGGCATAAATTAGCAAAGATTCCCAAAGGTAGGTAAATCATGATAATCTAATTAGTCCAATCAAAATAACTCCAATTGGGGAAAAAGTTAAAAACGAATAAATGTGGTCTGTTTAACTGAAGATCTCTTTCCTCTAAAAAGTCTGCTGTAGTTAATGACTTGATTTGTGATAATCACATTGACTCAGTTTTGCCTTGTTTGCCTACAGAAACCTGGCTGCAGCAAGAGGAATTATGTGAGCATAAATGAGGCAACTCCTTCAGGAATTTTTAATTGGGGTCACATCCCCAGAAGTCCTGGGGCGAGGAGGAGGAGTAGCAACAATCTTCCAGTCTGACTTCACTGATTACTCCCAAAACAGTTAATACCTAGCAACTCTTTTGAAACCCGATTTAACCCTGCATGGATTTCCCTGATCCAAATTTCAAAGCCAGAAAATCTCTTCTTTTTGCACAAAACTTTGTATCGTCCAGCCAGGTCCTTACTCTGAATTTTTAGGATGAGTTTCCAGAGTTCCTTTCTGATTTGGTATTAAATACTGACAGGGTGCATCATGACAGTGGGAGATTTTAACATCCATGCTGACATTGAAGGCTACGTAGCTTAAGCAGCAGCCTTTAATGCTATCTTAGACACTATTGGCTTTGTTCAAAATGTGAATAGTCCCACGCATTCTCATCTTCATACTTTGGATCTTGTGCTGATATATGGCATAGAATGTGAAGAAATAACAGTATTTCCTCACAACCGGGGGAACTGGGGGAGCCAGTACAACGGATCTTCAACCTTAGCCTGCAGCTAGGGAGAGTGCCCACCCTCTGGAAGACATCCTGCATCGTGCCGGTACCAAAGAAGAGCAGGCCCAACGAGCTGAATGACTTCCGACCGGTGGCACTTACTTCACACCTGATGAAGACGTTGGAGCGGCTCTTCCTCGGCCTTCTCAGACCCCAGGTGCAACACGCCCAGGACCGCCTGCAGTTCGCATACCAGCCAGGTGTTGGTGTGGAGGATGCTATCCTCTACATGTTACATCGAGTCCATTCCCATCTGGATAAGGGAAGTGGCACTGTGAGGATTCTATTTTTGGACTTCTCCAGCGCCTTTAATACCATCCAGCCCCCCTTGCTCCATGACAAATTGAGTAAGATGGGTGTGGACCCCCACCTGGTGCACTGGATTTCGGACTACCTCACTGACAGACCACAGTATGTCAGGCTGAAGGACATCACGTCTGACACTGTGGTCAGCAGCACAGGAGCCCCCCAGGGCACAGTGCTAGCCCCTGCTCTCTTCACCCTGTACACCGCGGACTTCTGTTACGATTCGGAGCTGTGTTACATCCAGAAGTACGCCGATGACACAGCCATCGTTGGGTGCATCAGGGATGACAGAGAGGAGGAGTACCGGAGTCTGGTGAGGGACTTCACTGCATGGTGCCACACCAATCACCTACAGCTCAACACCTCTAAGACGAAGGAGCTGGTCATCGACTTTGGGAGGTCCAGACCAAGACCACAACCAGTTCTGTTAGGGGGAGCTGAGGTGGAGGTTGTGGACTCCTACAAATACCTCGGGCTGTGGCTGGACAATAAACTGGACTGGACAACACACACCAGCCACCTGTATGGCAAGACACAGAGTAGGATGTACTTCCTCAGGAGGCTGCGATCTTTTAACATCTGCAGCAAACTGTTGTGGATGTTCTACCAGTCTGTGGTTGCCAGCGTCCTTTTTTACACTGTGGTGTGCTGGGGGGGCAGCACATCTAAGAAGGACACCTCCAGGCTGGATAAACTGATCAGGCGGGCCGGCTCTGTGGTCGGCATGAAACTGGACTCACTGGTGACGGTAGCAGAGAGGAGGACACTGGACAAACTGCTGGACATTATTGACAATGTCAGTCATCCCCTGCACACCGTCATCAACAACCAGAGGAGCCTGTTCAGTGGGAGGCTGCTCCTTCCCAAATGTAGGACCAACAGACTCAGGAACTCCTTTGTCCCTCATGCCATCAGGCTCTATAACTCCTCTCTGGGGGGGAGTAGGAAATAGAGTTAAGAGAACAGAAGTGAAGGAGTTGTAGATACTCGCTTTGGTTTTTATAATCTGGACATTCAAGTGCAATACACTACATAACTGTTAATTTAAGTCATTGTTTTCTTGCTATAGCCCTCTGTATTTATTTGTCTATCCTCATCCCCCAATACATCTTCCTACACCTTATTTAATTGATTTTATTCTATTTTTCTATTGTATATACTGTGTCTAAACATCCTCTTTTTTTCTTATATATGTGCAATTTTTCCTGCTACTGGAAATACAATTTCCCGAAGGGAGTAATCCCAAGGGATTAATAAAGTCAAGTCTAAGTCTAAGTCTAAGTCACAACCCTGTCCTCTCTGACCACTTTCTAATAACCTTCAGGATTACTTTAACAGAGTTCTCCTCCCCCAAAGAAGGTTAAATTTTAGTAGATCTTTATCAGATAGTGCAGTTATACATTTTAAAGAATCTGTTTCACTTTCTCTCTCCTCTGTGTCGCTGAGCAGTGCTGCAGAGTGCAAAAGCTTAGCTTATTCCCCTTCACAGGTTGATGATTTTGTTGATGGGGTTGCTAGTTCTCTGCGTATTGCCTTAGACAACGCAGCTCCTTTGAAAATGAAAACCGTTAAAAATAGAAAGCTTGCTCCTTGGTTTAATGCAGAGCTGCGTACTTTGAAGCAAAATGCTAGGAAACTGGAGAGAAAATATCGCTCCACAGGCCTGCGAGAGTCCTTCCTAGTCTGGAAAAATGGTTTACTGCTGTATAAGAGGACCCTTTGTAAAGCAAGAGCAGCATACTTCTCCTCATTAATAGAGGAGAATAAGAATAATCCTAGATTTCTTTTTAATACAGTTGCCAAACTCACCCAGAGCCATAGCTCTGTTGAACTGTCCATTCCACCTGCTCTTAGCAGCAATGATTTTATGGGATTCTTTATAAATAAGATTGATCTTATTAAAAATAAGATCATAAGCACTCCTCTATCCGCGATTGTACCTGAGGTAGTCATGGAATCTGAACCGGGTTTAGACTGCTTTGATCCAGTTGAACTTTCTGAATTAGCAAAACTATTGTCTTCATCTAAGCCTTCAACTTGGATGTTAGATCCAGTTCCAACCAGGTTATTTAAGGAGGTATTCCCTTTGATCTCCTCCTCCATTTTAGATGTGATTAATCTATCTCTGTTACAGGGATATGTACCTAAAGCTTTTAAGGTTGCTGTAATTAAACCTCTGCTTAAGAAACCGTCTCTTGACCCAGATGACTTGGTCAATTATAGACCTATATCCAATCTTCCTTTGCTTATCTAAAATCCTTGAAAAAGTAGTTGCCAAACAATTTGTGTGATCATTTCCACCATAATGAACTTTTTGAAGAGTTTCAGTCTGGCTTTAGAGCTCATCATAGCACTGAAACAGCTCTGGTGAAAGTCACTAATGATATTCTCATGGCCTCAGATAATGGACTTGTATCTGTGCTTCCGTCCTGTTGGATCTCAGTGCTGCATTTGATACAGTTGATCATAATATTCTTTTGGTAGAAAGACTTGAATATTTTGTTGGAATTAAAGGAACAGCACTAGACTGGTTTTAAATCTTATCTATCTGATCGATTTCAGTTTGTTCATGTTGATGACAAATCTTCCACATGCTAAAAGGCTACCTCTGGAGTACCACACGGATCAGTGCTAGGACCAATTCTCTTTACTTTAGACATGCTCCCCATCGGTAAAATTATTAACAGACTCTGCAGAATCTGTTAGTTCAATCTCTAACGTTCTGCTCTCTCTGCTTTTTCTCATAGTAGCTTCATCTGGTCTGTTCCTGTTTGGCTGTGACTCCATCCTGGAGAGAAATATCAGCTGTGCTGCTGCCATCAACACCTTTGTTTCTAGATGTTGGAGCTTGGCCTGTTTTCCAGTGTAGTCCTGTTTCTCCTGACTGTGACTAACTGGATGTGCTCTCTTCATCCTCTGACATGGGAGCTGGCACCACGGAGCTTCGTCTGCCTGGCTGTGTGTTTCCTGGACGGGGCCGCCTGTGGAGCTGGTTGACAGTTGCCTTTTGTATCTATGCTTCTTTTTCTATGTCTGCTTCTGTCTCCTTGAACCCCGAGTGTGGGCCTCTCTCAGCAGATGGCCGCCACACTGAGCCTGGTTCTCTGCTGGAGGTTTCTTCCTGTTCAAAGGGAGTTTTTCCTCTTAACTGTCGCTACAAAGCATGCTTAGTGTGAGGGATTGCTGAAGAGTCAATGAGACGATGTAATCAGCTGGTTTTCCTTAGATAGAAAACTTTGAATCAATCTGACTGGATGATCTGGTGAACTGGGAAGTGACCTGAGATGACATGATGTGAATTGAGCTATAGAAATAAACTGAATTGAATTGAAAATCTAGCAAGCAGCGAACTCTGCTCTCCAAGCTTTAGTAGATTGGTAACCCACCTCCTGCTCTCTCTATCTTGTCTGCTGTCATGATTCATGCAGCTATTATTTCATCCAAATGAAAAATGGAGAACAGATAAGCAGATCATGGCTTGTCTACAGTGAAAAGAAGGACTGGGTTATTTACTTTGGCCTTTTTGGAAACACAGGAAGGAGCAATCAGCTAAGTGAGCTTAGTGCTTGGAAAAAATCTTTCATTCCTTTAGAGACAGCATGAAAAGTCAGCTGAGTACAAAAACATAGAGAGGAAAACAAGAAGAAAAGGGACAAGAAGAGAGGGACACAACCTAGAACAGATAATGGATGTCTATTCTATTAACATTTCTCTATCTGGAGAATGGGGCTGTTTTATGTGTTGGCTTCTCCATTCAGAGGGCCCCCTGCCTGTCTTGGCCTAGGGCTCCACATTTCCTAAATCCAAAAATTTTTTTGGGCCGTACTGGTATAAAGTGTAATTGCGCTTCCACTACAGTAGGCGGCAGTGGTGCTCTCATTGTTACTTCTGTCACGTTTGCGACAGTACAACATTTTCCAACTTACAAGACAACAGGTTTGCCTTGGTTAGCAGTGTTGAGTCAACAGAAAGGTCAGACTGCGTTCCGTCTATAGCCTCAGTTATTCAACATAACAATCCCCATTATAAAAAAGTTTTTAACAAGGATGAAAAGAAAAGCGGAGAGAGACAAAGATAATGAGACAAAAGAAAAGACGAGGAAATACGAAGAAGCGTATTTAGCGCTTGGCTTCACTGTGATTACAGTTGGAGAAGAGGAAAGACCGGTGTGTTTAATGCGTCTAAAAATGCTTGCAGCGGACAGCATGAATCCAAAAAAATTAGTGCATAGTCACTTAAATATGTTACACCCTAATCACGCTTATAAGCTGCTAGAGGTTTTTCAGCGAAAACATGCTGAATATTGCCAACAGTCATACTGCTTTGTGGAGGCTACTTCAGTAAACCATCAAGCGCTGTTAGCATCATATAAGGTGGCGTACCAATTGCGCAGTGCAAAAAGCCCCACACCATAGCAGAGGAGCTGATACTGCTGGAGCATTAGACATGGTCTCTGTCATGCTGGACGACGCCAGCATGACAAGGATTTATTTATTTTAATAAAGTTAATAAGTGAAAGTTGATTTAATAAAGTTATCCTTTGTAAGTTTGACCATATGCTTTTTTTTTTTTTTTTTTTTATGTTAATAAGGATAAAGGTTATGCAGAGATAGAGAGTCATGGTGAGGAGTGGGGGCGCTGAATAGTTTTCTTCTTGCTAGGGGGGTGTAACAGAAAATAATTGAGAAGCACTGGAGTATTTTCGATTTGAGGGGGAATGGCATCCCCTTCTTAAAAAAAAATCCTCTCAACCTTCTTAATTGACCCACCCCCCACATACCCAAGTGCAGGCCTCACTCAATATTATTTCTGAATGTGTAAAATTTCTATTCTATATATTAACAGTAATGGTAATAATATTGGCCTGTCAACAGTTGGCAGACCGAGGGCTGAGGGCTAACAAGTAGCCTGAGCAAATTACTATGTAGGGGCAGTGTTTGCCATGCTATCTATGCAGGGGCATTGCTAGCTATGCCAGACTATGCTAGTCATGCTAACTATGTAGGGACAGTGATAGCCATGTTAACTATGTAGGGGAGGTGCTAGCAATGCTAACTATGTGCTAGTCATGCTAACTATGTAGGGATAGTGATAGCCATGTTAACTATGTAGGGGAGGTGCTAGCAATGCTAACTATGTGCTAGTCATGCTAACTATGTAGGGATAGTGATAGCCATGTTAACTATGTAGGGGAGGTGCTAGCAATGCTAACTATGTGCTAGTCATGCTAACTATGTAGGGATAGTGATAGCCATGTTAACTATGTAGGGGAGGTGCTAGCAATGCTAACTATGTGCTAGTCATGCTAACTATGTAGGGATAGTGATAGCCATGTTAACTATGTAGGGGAGGTGCTAGCAATGCTAACTATGTGCTAGTCATGCTAACTATGTAGGGATAGTGATAGCCATGTTAACTATGTAGGGGAGGTGCTAGCAATGCTAACTATGTGCTAGTCATGCTAACTATGTAGGGATAGTGATAGCCATGTTAACTATGTAGGGGAGGTGCTAGCAATGCTAACTATGTGCTAGTCATGCTAACTATGTAGGGACAGTGATAGCCATGTTAACTATGTAGGGGAGGTGCTAGCAATGCTAACTATGTGCTAGTCATGCTAACTATGTAGGGATAGTGATAGCCATGTTAACTATGTAGGGGAGGTGCTAGCAATGCTAACTATGTGCTAGTCATGCTAACTATGTAGGGATAGTGATAGCCATGTTAACTATGTAGGGGAGGTGCTAGCAATGCTAACTATGTGCTAGTCATGCTAACTATGTAGGGATAGTGATAGCCATGTTAACTATGTAGGGGAGGTGCTAGCAATGCTAACTATGTGCTAGTCATGCTAACTATGTAGGGATAGTGATAGCCATGTTAACTATGTAGGGGAGGTGCTAGCAATGCTAACTATGTGCTAGTCATGCTAACTATGTAGGGATAGTGATAGCCATGTTAACTATGTAGGGGAGGTGCTAGCAATGCTAACTATGTGCTAGTCATGCTAACTATGTAGGGATAGTG
The DNA here is from genome assembly GCA_018398635.1 of Cyprinodon brontotheroides. Taxonomy (NCBI): domain Eukaryota; kingdom Metazoa; phylum Chordata; class Actinopteri; order Cyprinodontiformes; family Cyprinodontidae; genus Cyprinodon; species Cyprinodon brontotheroides. Next base: position 13,941,158 of record JAGKQL010000046.1, on the reverse strand, counting down.
ATAGCCATGTTAACTATGTAGGGGAGGTGCTAGCAATGCTAACTATGTGCTAGTCATGCTAACTATGTAGGGATAGTGATAGCCATGTTAACTATGTAGGGGAGGTGCTAGCAATGCTAACTATGTGCTAGTCATGCTAACTATGTAGGGATAGTGATAGCCATGTTAACTATGTAGGGGAGGTGCTAGCAATGCTAACTATGTGCTAGTCATGCTAACTATGTAGGGATAGTGATAGCCATGTTAACTATGTAGGGGAGGTGCTAGCAATGCTAACTATGTGCTAGCCATGCTAACTATGTAGGGGCAGTGATAGCCATGCCAGTCCAGGGACTGACTGCAGTTCTACTGGAGGTTGCCTTGACCTGACATACCTGACATGGAGCAACCAGACCATGCATAGCGCTTTAGGTTAATAGAATATATTAATTAGGCTATGTATACTTCCAAAAACAATTCCACCATCCCACTTCTTTATTTTTTACAAGTAGACAAGTAGACATTAATGAAATGAACTGAATTTATTTCAACATGGCTGACAGTAACAGGTCAGTTTCTTTGAATGGATTAAATAAACATGAAGAACAGAGGATCCAGATTAAAACCTCCTTTACTGTGCCTGCTGTTGTCCACTAGAGGGCTCCCTCTGCCAGAAGAACCTCAGGAGTCCTGGGTGGGATGGATTGGATAATTCTGAAAGAGGCAGCATTCAGTCTGGATCATTTAACACACAACTCTGGTTCCCATGGGTCAAGGTTTCTGAAAGATAACTGCTGCTAATGCTAGTGCTAATGCTAGCTCAGCCACAGACGTGAGGATCCTTCCAGGATCAATGTGCCATAAAACTCCAGCAGCAGAAAACCCCCTGAAGGAGCTGAAATGGAGTTTTCAAAATAAAAGCTGCTGCTAAGCTAAGATGGAAGCGGAGCATCAGAGAGGCTGAGCAGGTGTAGCAGGTTCACCTGGAGAGCCTGGTCTCCTGCTGAATAACATCCCTGATCCCATAACAGCAGCTGAGCTCCTGATGGTGGAGGACGATTCCAGAGCCGCATTCAGTCGGACAGGAAGACACAGAGACAGCAGGTCCTCCATAAGATCTAAGAATTATCTCTCTTTATTTTATTTACACATAGAAAACGTTTGGCACATCTTCTCTTCAAGTTCTTGGTTTTTTACAGCTGAACATTTTTATGGCTTAAAGAGGTTGGAGGACAGATCAGGGACTTCTGCACATTGATCAGGAAGCTCTGCTGCACCACGACATCATCTCTCCGCCGTCACCGCTCATGTTTGGGCGTCCCATCCCCTCTGTCCACCACCGCCACGGTCGGACGGCTCAGCTCCTTGGAGGACGGGTCGGCGTAGAACTCGGCCACCACAGGGCAGTGGTCCGAGGCCACGCCCCCCCACGACCAGTTATCAGGGATCCAGGGATTGGTCAGGCCCTCCCGCACCACCATGCAGTGACCTGTGAGAGGACGGGATGGGAGGACGTTAGACGTCAACGACGCGCTCTGTTCTGGTTCTGGTTCTGGTTCTGCAGAACCTCTGAAGGTCTTAAAACTTCCTGGATATCTGACATAATTCATCCTTCGTCCCTCTTTAGGAAATATTTCTAGAACCATGTTTGGTTCTGGACCTAAGAACTCATCAGAACTCATGTTGACTTTCTGACATGTATGACCCCACATAGCCTCTGTAGTTCAGTTAGGCCACCACCAGGTGGCAGTAAAACACTGAATGAGAGGAAAACTGATCCCTGCAGTCATGAGAACAAGGAGGAGACGTGACAGGGTTCTGGTCCTGACCTGAGTAGATCTTCTTCAGGGAGCGGCTGATCCAGATGTTGTCCAGACACTGGGAGCCCTGTGGGCAGCGGGTGCTGATGTTGGTGAACCGACCCGACGGAACCAGCGCCAGCAGCTTCTCCCTCCTCAGGACATCCAGCTCGGAGCTCTGAGGAGGACCGCCGAAGTCGCCCAGAACCACCAGCTCCTTCTCACCTGCACAGGGAGACACGGCAGAACCAAACCGTCAGCGGTCAGAGCGGCGCCGACCCGGTTCTGGGAGATTCGGCTCGACCAGCTGACCTTTGAGCGTTTCCTGGATGCCGGAACTGAGGTGCTGACCCGGTTCTTTCGACTCGCCGCTTGATGCGTTCGGCATGTGGACGTTCACCAGCACCAGCTCCATGGAACCCAGCTGAAAGGAGCGACCCGGTTCAGACCAGAGAAAACTGGTCCGGGCTCTTGGTTCTGTAGAACCGTTTCATTCAGACCCAGTTCTACAGAACCAGCTGACCGTCAGCAGACAAACGGTTCTGAGTAAAACCTAAACTGGATCAACTCACTGAGAAGCAGGCCCGGTACAGCTGAGGCTGGTTTCCATTGCCGTTGATAACCGGGCCATCCAGAACCACGGCGTCCTTCAGGTCGATCCCAGACGAGCTGTCCCACAGGAACCCGGAGAAGGTCCAACCCTGAGACACAGAACCAGCAGTCAGGCCAGAACCAGAACATGAGAGCAGGAACATGACCTTCTGAGGCCCAACTAGGTGGGGTCACGGCACCACTGCTTTAACATCAACCAGCGTTCAAGAACCGTTTTCTGGATCAGAACCTGTCCAGGTTCTACTGAGATCAAGGATGGTACCAACATGGGTCAGAACCAGGAATCCAGCTGCATCAGAACAAACCGCTGAGCTGTAGAAACAGGGCCTAAAGTTCTGGGACTGAATGTCTGCTTCAGGTTGTGGTTAGCATAACGACCGCCCGCACCTGGTGGCGAGCTCAGCGGCACCGTGCTGACCCAGTTCTGGCCCGATCTGGATGTGGAACCGGTCCGACCCGTACCTTGCTGGAGCGTCCGGTGGGCCTCTCGGACACGGCGCTTTTCCACACGCCCCGGGTCCATTTCCAGTTCCGGACGCTGGCCAGAATCCCCTGGTTCAACTCCACGCAGAACTGGAAGAAAGGATGAGACCAGTCAGAACCGACCCGCTTGGTGTCAGCCACATTCCAACTTTACAGAACTGAGAAAGGCTCAGGACCGAGCCAAGGCCCAACTAGGAGAACCCTTCCTGTTCTAAAGAGAGCCCCTCCCCCACCTGTTGTCTGATGTTTCTAGTCTGAGCCGTTGCTGCGTGATGTCACAGCCTGTTGACACCAGAGGAGTAAACGTGAGAACAGCAGAACCAGAACCGCTGCCAGCTCCTCCAGGAGGTCTGGTCAGGGCAGGTCTGAAGTTCGGGCAGCGCTCTGCGTCACTCAGCCTGTTTCAGGCTCTTCCTGTAAACTGACTGTTTGAATCACATAAATGTTGGAGAATAAAGTCAGATTTAATTGTTTTCCTCGCTGCCATCAACACCTTTGTTTCTAGATGTTTGGAGCTTGGCCTGTTTTCCAGTGTGTAGTCCTGTTTCTCTGACTGTGACTAACTGGATGTGCTCTCTTCATCCTCTGACATGGGGCTGGCTCGCGAGCTGTCTGTCTGCCTGGCTGTGTGTTTCCTGGGCGGGGCCGCCTGTGGAGCTGGTTGACAGTTGCCTTTTGTATCTATGCTTCTTTTTCTATCTCTGCTTCTGTCTCCTTTTGAACCCCAGTGGATCTCAGCAGATGGCCGCTCACACTGAGCCTGGTTCTGCTGTGGAGGTTTCTTCCTGTTCAAAGGGAGTTTTTCCTCTCCACTGTAAAGCTACAAGCATGCTTAGTGTGAGGGATTGCTGAAAGAGTCAATGAGTCGATGCAATCAGCTGGTTTCCTTAGATAGAAAACTTTTGAATCAACTTGACTGACTGGATGATCTGGTGAGCTGGAAAGTGACCTGAGAGATGACATGATGGGAATTGGAGCTATAGAAATAAACTGAATAGAATTGAATTTGTTTTTTAAAAACAAACAGGTCAGATTGTAAATATGTGTGAGAAGCTCCTTCTGATCCTCATTTTCTGACATCATTTCCACCAAACCTCAGAGGATGTGGTGGTTCTGGCTCTTCTGGACCCAAAGAAGCTGCGGTGAAGTTTCTGCATTCAGGGGCGGAGCTAGATGGGGGGCCATAGGTGGCCATGGCCTTCCTTAGCCAATCATTGGTAACTCCTGGGGCCACCCCCACCATTTATTCCCCTCATAAATACGGTGGCAGCAGTAATACTCTCAAGTGGAATATTTAAAACATTTTAATTTTTAATTACAGTAACTTGACAACAAAAACGTTGGTTAATTATTCACATCAATATACTAACATTAAAGAAGTACAGAATTCATGCTCTTTTAAAAAATATATTTTGTTTTATGGAGCAAAGAGAAAATGTTGCATCTCTGCAAGTCATCTTGGGGTCTTCAGTAAAATTATAGATAAATATTTTAATAAAAACTTAATAATCAATTTACGTAGATATTAGTGCTGCTAAATGTCAATTTATGCAGAATAATTGTTGAAAAAGTAGGTAAGTAATGACAAAGGAAAAGATGATCATACCAGAACTCAAACCTGAAAGATTTTTTTTCCATATTAAGCATATTGTAGTTGTTTAGGCAAAGCTGTGTTTTCTGCGTGGCGTGATGATGTCAGTGCCCACGCACGCACCCGCCATCTTCTTTTCTGTGTGTCTGACAAACGGCCGAGTCTGGAGGAGTAAAGGAGTGCCAGCCAACGGAGAAGATGTTGTCCAGTGTTTCTCTCATGCTAAGCTAGTCCATAAAGTTTTTCACTGTAAAAGCAAGTGCTGCTGCGCAGGGATGGCGAATATCCCCACATCCACGATACCTTTAACTTAGACAGCAGGGATGTTTAAATATATGCATCATTAGTTAGTAAAGGCTGTAGAAAAGTATAGTTTGTCTTTATTATTTGCTAAATATGGACGTTTTTCTCATTCCTGTTGGAACAGTGGAGATTATACACTCACCGGCCACTTTATTAGGTACCCCATGCTAGTAACGG
>JAGKQL010000046.1:13915270-13935714 GCA_018398635.1 Cyprinodon brontotheroides | reverse complement strand
AAAAAAAAAACTAACACCGTTTATTTAAATGATTGGATCCAAACTATTGGTTATTCACCAACGAGGAAGCAGATTTCTCATCTCCATCAAAATATTTATTTTATACCGAGGGACTTAAACTTTAATCAAATCCATTCAAAAGAAACTTCTTATTACAGGAATGAAAAGAGATGCTGAGTTTGGAAGTAGTGAACAAGTTCATTAAAAAAAAAGCAGTTTTGAATTATCCTTATCCCCGTTACAAAAATCTACAAAAATATAAATATATATTTGGGCAGAAACTGAACATATGCTGGATGATGGTGGGATTTTTTTAGACTTAGACTTAGACTTAGACTTAGACTTGACTTTATTAATCCCTTGGGATTACTCCCTTCGGGAAATTGTATTTCCAGTAGCAGGAAAAATTGCACATATAAGAAGAAAAAAAAGAGGATGTTTAGACACAGTATATACAATAGAAAAATAGAATAAAATCAATTAAATAAGGTGTAGGAAGATGTATTGGGGGATGAGGATAGACAAATAAATACAGAGGGCTATAGCAAGAAAACAATGACTTAAATTAACAGTTATGTAGTGTATTGCACTTGAATGTCCAGATTATAAAAACCAAAGCGAGTATCTACAACTCCTTCACTTCTGTTCTCTTAACTCTATTTCCTACTCCCCCCCAGAGAGGAGTTATAGAGCCTGATGGCATGAGGGACAAAGGAGTTCCTGAGTCTGTTGGTCCTACATTTGGGAAGGAGCAGCCTCTCACTGAACAGGCTCCTCTGGTTGCTGATGACGGTGTGCAGGGGATGACTGACATTGTCAATAATGTCCAGCAGTTTGTCCAGTGTCCCTCTCTCGCTACCGCCACCATGAGTCCAGTTTCATGCCGACCACAGAGCCGGCCCGCCTGATCAGTTTAATATGTCATATTAAATTAAGCGCTCACAGGGTTCATACAGAAATGAGTGACTCTAATTTAATGCTATTTTAATGCTATTTGAAATGATTTTTAATGCCATCATCAAGAACCATGTACACAAGTTTTTAGTGTACATGAAATATGAAGGAGCTGCAAGCAGTTCCATGACTCCTGTATGTATGTAAACACACACACACACACACACACACATATATAATGTATATATATATCCTCTAGCTTTTTTCTCCTACTGAGCCATATATGACGAAATTGTTTTTATAAGCATTTTTATTAAAGAATTATAAATACTTCGATAAACATATTTAAATAATTTAGGTGCCAATTAAGGCCTTGATTTAAAAAAAGAATTATTTTTAATTATTTTTATTGATCCGCTGCTGAAACCCCTGGTTCATCTCGCTGCCATGATGCTCTGTACGACTCAAGCATAACTCAGAGCGCCGGGCGCTGTGCAGCCACAGCGAGGATGCATGCTTTTGCTTTGTGCAGCGGGTTCGGGCTTTGGATTTCTCGGTGTAAAACCCCTTGGACGGGATGGCTTAATTCGGTGACGGTAGAACAAGACTTAACCTCGGGGTGCCAGGGGAAGAGATGCTAGCGGGTAAATATATATATGTCCGACATCACCTGGTTAGGCTACCAAACGCCGCCCAGCCTGAGCCTACACGGCTAATAGCTGCCGCTAATAGTAGCCTCAGCCTGCCAGCTATCGGCTAACAGTACGCCTTGCAGGAACAATGCTTTATTAAAAGCGTATTTTTGTGATTTACAGGAAGCAGTATGCCGCCTCGTAACAACCTCGGAGACTACATTGCAGGCGCTTATGGCGACCGCAAGAGAAAGCAAGCGGTAAGTGATTTGCAAAGTAATATGCGCTATTCGCTGTGGGTAAAAGGCAATGGATAATGGATAGATACCCCATCAAGGGCTTTTACATTTTGTTTCACAGACCTCCCCATCATCTCTCTCGCAAAGTCCAGATTTGCACCCATGCTGATAAAAGCAAGACGCGGCATTGTGTGTAAGTGACTTTGTTTTAATGTTTTCTCCTTCCTGTTACTGTGACTTCATGCTGATTTTTATTTATGGGCCTCACCTCATTTACTCAGAGCTCTTCCCAGCTGCCTGTGCGACGTGATTTCAGACGGTAATGCGCGAGGGAGCTTCAGATATACGCTGCCAGCCAACACGCTGCGTGCGGAGGCTATCTGCTCGGAGTCGGGCCAGAAGAAAGAGGGTAAGACTTTATTTGGTGACTATTTTTCAGGTGCATTAATAGATGTGTTGTGTCCATACGCAGTGCGCTGATTCATTGTTTTTTTTCAGCTGCTGAAAGGCGAGGCAGAGTGTGCTGGCAGATGAGGAAGTGGAACTCTGGAAGTCCGCCGTCCTCGGCGGTGTCTCTTGATGGATTGTACGGTCGCCGCTATTTCGTGAAGGCCGGATCTCACTGAACGTCCCCTGTGTTAAGCTGCAGTCCCGGCATAGGAAGCTGATGCCGAAGCGACAGGGCCACCGCCACAGTAGGCGCCTGCTGCACATCGGACCCCGCCTCGGAGGGAACCTGCCAGTAACCTCCGCAACCGGTGTGGAAGCAAACGGACCGCTCACGGACTCTTAATTTTTAGAAACGCATGTGTTTGAATAACACGTTGTATATAGTTGTGTGTGTTTTTTAATAAAGCTCTTTCTTTGCATAAACAACTTTCCCGGCAAATCTTCATTTCTGTATAAATTCATTCATGTCCTTGATGGTAGCATAATAATTGTGTAGTAGTGTAGGATAACAAATACACACCATATGAATGAATAAATATATGAATGAATAAATATATGAATGAATAAATATATGAATGAATATATATATATATATATATATGAATATATATATGTAAATATATGTAAATATATATATATTTGCCAACCAATCACGTGAGCGACTTTACTTGTTTAAAAAGAAGAAGTGGTTCCGTCCAATACTCAGTAAGAAAATTCAAGCCTGGCGTGGCCACGTGTGGTTTTGCTGCCAATCACGAGCGATTTCATTTGTTTGAGAATAGTGGTTTCAGCCAATACTGAGAAGGTTATCTGCCAGACCTGGCCAGCCGCTGGGGTTTGCTGTATTCATATGCTAATTAGGGGCTATTAGTACATTGACGCTTCCACATACGCCATGGTCCGCTTCCTACAATTTGTGGCACGCCACAAACGCTGACAAGCACGTGGTTAAAAATTGTCAGGAAACTGATCTAAAATCAGGCAGATCTATGGAGTTTACGGGGGTTTACGTGGACGAAATCTCACTTTTCATGCAGTGGAAGCTTGGAAAAGATGTGGAAAGTAAGAGCAGCAGTGGTGCCAGTGGTAATTGGGAGCACTGGGGCTGTGACCCCCAAACTGGGAGAGTGGCTACAGCAGATTCCAGGTGTAAAACATCAGAGGTCTCTTGTCCAGAAGAGCTAAGATACTGCGCAGAACCCTTAAACTCCCAGGCCTCTGGTAGAGGACCTGAGCTTGAGGATGACACATACCACCCCACGAGGGATGAGAAAACAGGTTTTTTTTTGTTTTGTATGTATATATTTCCGTAAAAATTCAAAAACATATCCACTGGACTTGGTTTCCAAGATTTGAAGACGTTTAACCACCTCTCCAGGAATGTGTGGATCCGCAGTGAGTTTGAGTCTTATATAGACAAAGCCTTGTATTGCGTGGAAAAATGCAAATTTTTACGGAATGACTATGACTTGGATGACTGAGAATCTTCATCAGCATTTGCATATATATATATATATATACCCATGTATATAAATATATGGTTGTATGTAGACCCCAGGTGTCAACTCCCCAGCAGGCTCCCTCTTGTGTTGCTCACTCCCACTACCATACAGCATGAGATCAAATGATTAAAGGTTCGCTGGGTTTTTGCTCCTTACCCTGTCAGCAGTTCGGCAGGTTGCAGATATTAAAAAGTACATTAATTCTATTGTAGGTGGACATGAAATCAAAACCACTAAAAGTTTATTTTTTGGTGAGAGTACGCTAACCCAGCACTGCACTTGCCCCTCCACACACACTAACACCTCTCCTCCACTCACTGCTGTGCTATTTTCCCTTTTTCATAAAACAAAGTCAGCTTTGTTCATTCAATTTCATGTGATAAATAAATTAGCATTCCCATCAGTTTTATTAATGCAGTATTTTAAAACTATGGCTTGTAAACTTATCTTTTTTCTTGCACAGCACTTTGAATTGTCCTGCTACTGAAATACTATATAAATAAGCTTCCCTTGCATTATAATCTGCATGTCTCTAAAAGAGCAGATGGTAATTAAAGGACTTCTAAGGACCAATGATTCAGCCAAAGATTGAATGTATTTAAAAGGTTTTTTGAAACTTTGAGAAATCATGATGAATGCAGGCAGGAAAACTGATAGCAGGCCTAAGGATGAGGGCAGAATCAGCCTGTTACAAACATTACTGAACCGAATGGAAGCAGACTGCATGCAGGCTGAAACGGTATAGGTAGAATACAGCACAGATAGACATCATAATAGCTGTGAGGTAGCAGGTACATCTGCTTGCTTTGATTAGTAGAGCGGAGCAGGAAGAGGCAAGCAATGACCTGCCAATCACAGTCAGAGAGAAGCAGGACTACTCTGAGAAACAGACAGATCTCCAACATCTAGAAACAAAGGTGTTAATGGCAGCAGCACGAGCTGATATTCTCTCCAGGATGGAGTCACAGCCAAAGAGGAACAGACCAGATGGAAGCTACTATGAGAAAAAGCAGAGAGCAGAACGTTAGGAGATTGAACTCAAAATTCTGCAGAGGGGAAGAATATGAGATTAGAGCATGAAGAGCAGAATGATGAAAAGGGGTTCCTGCTAGCTCCTCCAGCATTCTAATGAAATAGCAGCATGACCAAACCAGATAAAAGTGGGCAACTTCAAAGGAGCCTGCTCTAACTATAAGCACGTAACCTAGCCTTAGGAAGAAGAAATGGTGTCTGCCTCACAGACTAAAACTGGTAACAACTTTCTAGAAAATGAGCCTGAGGACTAAAGATCTACTTTTAAAGATTCATGAGTTCTTTGCAGAAGATGTAAGACCAAGTACTCACTTTCCGTGCTTTAAAACATTACGAAATGACTTCGTGCTTAAAAATAAACTGTGGTAAAGTGAGAGTACTGAGGACACTTCTTTATACAAGTAAAAGTATCAAAATGGAGGAATATTGAACAAGTTTTTTGTATAAAAGTAAAAGTAGAAACCTTTCTGCTCGGCACCATAGACCACCAAGATTAAATGTATGTCTGCCAATAGGACGGCTAGGTCTCCGTTGAGAAATCATTTTTCAATGCAGGCTCGAAAACTCCATAGCAGGCTTTATGCTGAGCGCCAGAACCACCAAGCTGCAATGATTTGCAGCGGGAATGAATACGCTGAATCACCAATGCGATGCATCTTGAAGTGAGATGGGCGTAGAATACAGCATTAATTCCCATCATATTAGCTTGAATTTGGTAGCAGATGGCGTGAGCTCATTTTGATTAGTATTGAAATCCAGCAGGAATGATTCAAAACTAAAAGTAACTTGAGGCAATTTTTTAAATGTAAGAGAAGAAAGTACAGATATTCTGTATAAAAAGTAGGAGTAGAAGTAAAAGTAAGCTATAAAAATAAGTAGTAAAAGTAAAGTAAAAATATCAGAAAAATCTGTGAGTACTTCCCATCTCTGGAAACCACTAGGGCTTACTGCAGACTGAGAGTAAGTGCTCACTTAGGACAAAAGAACAGTCAGAACTCTGATATGACCAGAGCATACAACCTAACAGATTCTGCAGATGTCAGAATATGATACTAGAAGTGTCACTAAACATGAAACAGACCAACAAAAAGTCAAAATGAAGAGATCCAGCATTCTAAGACAGACTAAGTTTATTTTTTATCTATTCTATAGACATAGCTCAGATACCTGTTATATTAATATCAACGGTGAGTTTGGCATCTATTGTCAAAAAGGAAATTTTTATGTATATCCAGGAAGTAGACATTGTTGCCTTTTGTTACGTATAATATAAACAGATAGTTGTTTTTTTTTTAACTGTTTTAAATTGTGTTTGATTTATGTTATTATGATATTTACACAGCTTGAATATAAAAAAGTAACAGGATATTGTTAATTTTTTTTAGACAAAAGATTTACTTCATGTTTTCTAAGTCTTTCACTTTTAGTATTTATGTTGGATATAAAGAATCCTGTTTTTAAAGAATATTTTATTTCCTCTCATAATGTAAAAGAAAGGCCTGCATCACACACATGGCCTTCAGTGTTTTAAACTGTTCAGCTGTTAATAATAGGGTAAAAAAAAAAAGGGTAACTCAGCTTGCAGACATTTCTCTTTTCAAACAATTTCCATCAAAGATAAAACGACTGTAAGATTTATTCTCACATCAGCACTCATCCAACTTTTCTCCTCTCTAAAAAAATGCCGACTCTGATGTTTTTCCCGTTTGCTTGGCAGCACTTTGAGGTCATGTCCACAACTCATGAGTAATTGACAATAACAGCCGTTTACAGGGCTGCCGGTATCAGGAGAGAATGTCAATTAGGCTGTCAGTCTAAACCTGCGTTACTCTAATGAGGAATTACACCCTTTAATCGCTGTAAATGTTGATAGTAATGCTGAGCTACCTGCCAACTCCTGAGCTACCGCTGAATACAAAGTGTTAAAGATCAGCACTGGCAGTCTACTCATGAAAGTCCTAATGAAGCAGTTGTCTTGGACAAAAAAAATGCTTTGGCTTTAAATTGTCTGAACTGATTCTGTCTTCTGTGTTTTCGTTAACAAGCAACCAACAGGGAATACACAAAAAACAGCTTTAAATGCACAACCATTGTAGCTGGAGTCCCTTAAAAAAAACAAAAAAATACATAAAAAGATGTCATTTATTTTCTTTTTTTTTATTTTTAGGACAAAGCTTATGATGTATGGGCTGTAAAATCAGTTTGCTTCCAGCTTGAGAATTATACTTAGACACCAAAGGAAGACAAAAATATAATAAAATAAAGCCTCTAATCAGTGATAAAACTCTGCTTATAAATTAGGGTTCCTTGCATTAAAATCTTGAACATAAAGAGGAAAGAAAAATAACTGTAACCCTGCAAACGTTTCCAACTGGGACCCATAAGAACAGGAACGGAATGGGGGAAAGAAACAGGACACTATGATGTTACTGATTGTGTTACTGGCTGCATCTACCTGAGCAAAAGAAAACCATCCAACACTAGGAAAAACCCTCATGGAATGTAAGTTAGTGGAGCACAGTGCTACTAAAGCTGATGTTGGATTCAGTGATGAAATTATTTATTTCTTCCACTCATTTCCGCTGCATATAATTGACACTTTAAGTCTTGAATTGTCAAGCTCCAAGTAGTGACAACCAGATAAGCAGCTGAAGTTTAAGGTCCAAAAGGTTAAAGTTCCTTCTGCTTGTATTGGAGCAGATGCAAAAACTGTAGCTCTGTTATGTATTATATATTTTTTTGTAAGTTTATTAATTGTTTTACATATAAAAACAGCAAACACAGCAATTCAGACTTAGACTTAAACAACTTTTATTGTCATTTTGTATGCACAAAGTGTGTATGCAAAAGGAAATTTCGTTTTATACAGCTTCCATGACATTTTCATTTCTTAAAATGTAGCAGTGATGAAATGTAAACAGTACGCGAGAAAAAAATATATTGCAAAAATAAAATAAATGTTGGAGTTTGGAGCATTAAATATATATGGTGTAATTATGCAGTATTTTTGGTTTGGTGTTGTCAGTGTGATGCAGAGTCTGTGACATGATTTAGAGTTTTCTCAACAGTTCAGCTGTCTGATGGCGGTGGGGAAGAAGCTGTTGCAGAATCTGCTGGACCTGCATCGAACGCTGTGAAGCCTCTTTCCGGAGGGCAGCAGGGAGAACAGTTGCAGATTGCTAATGTAGTTCATGACAACCAGCAAACAAAAGCCCAGCCAACTGGCACATAACCACGCAAAAAAATAAAAGGGTTGGTCCAGATGAAAAGATAATCACCACTACTGAAAGGTTTCTTCCTGATAATATGGCATGTTGAACCTTCAACAAAAGATAAAAATGGATTCAGGTCTTCTCAAACATATTACCATTACCAGACAGCCACAGATTTCCACATGAGCAATATCAGCCTTCTAGCTAAGAGAGGTATAAATGCTAACAAGTCCTTTCTGAAAGACGACAGGTTAATCAGATAGAGGAAACCATCAAACAAAGCAGTAAGCACATAAGGAGCAAGACCCAGATAATGTATCAGCATCCCTTCAAAGAGGAAAAACCCCAAAACACGTTTGATCGGCATCTATCGCACAAAGGTAACACTGTTAATACATTTTTTTTTGTTGTATTTTATATACTCTGATAATCCCAGAGGGAAATTACTTCTCTGCATTTAACCCATCCCCTTGGGGAGCAGTGGGCTGCCATTGTGCGCGCCGGGAAGCAGTATGGGGTTAAGGGTCTTGCTCAGAGACCCAGAGTGGCAGTCTGTGGGAGTGGGAGATTGAAACCACAACCTCAGGATTCAAAGCCCTATGCCCTAACCACTAGGCCGCCACTCCCCACAAGAATATAATGAGCTTGGTGCAGGATCTGATATGTTTTTGTTTTTTTAACATAACAGCAGGCTGTTGAAGAAAAATTTAAATTAAATTTAAAGATACTTTTTGGTCACAAAGGGAAAATAAATGTTATAGAAACTCCCTTTTTCTTCCAATAAATTGTTTTACATGTTAACAGCTGTTGTCAGTAGATGTTCTGCAGTGATCTGTTTTGCACTGGATTTGGAGAAGCCTCTGACTGGAGACAATGTGCTTTTGTTCAACAGTCTGATGAAGAGGATGCTCAGTGTTGACCATAATCTTCTTCAGTTTATAAAGAATTATTCTTTATGAAATAATCTCCAGAGGTTCTAGAGAAGTTTCTTCATTATTAGCTTGTTGAGCTTTCTTAAGTCATTACCTCTGATGATGCTGTTACCCCAGCAGATGATGGAGATCACACTCTCTGCAACAGACTTATAAAAGATATGTAGCATCTTGCTGCAAATACAGACGGCCAGATCTTCCTTAGAAAGTACAGTCTGCTCTGTCTCTTCTTATAAATGGCTTCATTGCCGCATTTCCAGCCTAGTTTGTTATTTAGGTGAGCACCAAGGTATTTATACTCCTCCACCACCTCCACTCCTTCTCTTGTGATGTTACGAGCCCGTAACATCATCAACGACGCCTCACAACCCCACTATGGACTGTTCTCCCTGCTGCCCTCTGGGAAGAGGCTTTGCAGCATTCAATGCAGCGCCAGCAGATTCCGAAACAGCTTCTTCCCCATCTTCATCAGACAGCTGAATGTTGAAAAAAATCTCGAAATCGTGTCATAGACTCTGCATCAAAGTGACCATATCAATGCATTTTATGCACCACGTTTTCTCTTCCACAATATTTACATCTGATCACTGCTGTAGAGTATTTGAGTTCGGTGCAGATTTCCTCCGAACTCTGCTTTGCCGGAACTGGAAGGCGAAGGGAAGACAGACTATTAGATTCAGGCTCAGTGAGGAATTGGAGTTGGTAATCTTGAAGGAGAGGATTTGTTGCCACTCACGTTTCCAGAGAAGAAGAGACACTTAGACTCCAGTCTGTGTGTTGGTCTTCCAGAGTTTGTTTGATTCGGTGGAGGGCGGAACAGGGTTTACCCAGAACTCGGACGGAGTGGAATGATGCAGCCGCTGGTTGCAACTCAGTTTTCCTGTGGTACTTGAACGGGTGCGTGGTGAAGATGACTTCCTTACTCAGAGTGATCTCAGCGTGCTCAAAAGTGGCTGGATCCAAACCTCCTGTTTGGTATCCGTCACTCAGTGTAAGACTCAGTTCATCCCACTTGGGAGAAGACGGTCCGGTAAGGTCTAGTTTGCAGGAAGGCTTCCTGCCAAAAGGCAAAGAAAAAACAAAGTTGAGACTCAGGGAGAAACAAGCGCTCAGTAAAACTCAATGTGATCCCAGCTTGCAACAGCTTGCAGGTGAGTGACGAGGAAAACCGGAGCCAGGCGCCTCCTGGTGGTGGAAGGGAGAAACACAAAAGACAAGACAAACAGACGAACACAAAAACAGGGATCCTGACACACTCTGTGTATAAAAAATGACAGTAAATGTTGTCTAAGTCTTAACATGACTCAACTTGTTGCTATTTCTTCTCAAATCTACAATCATCTCCCTTGTTTTTTTCACATTCATGTTAAGATGATTGTTTCCATGCCAAAAAGCAGTTCACTAGTTTCACTAGAATCGCTGATGCACCCAAATATTTCTCCAGATAATGGGAGTCAGTCTTGCTCTGGAAGTCAGAGATGTACAGAATAAAAACCAACTGATGCAGAAAGACAATCTGTTATGCTAACCTTTACACTGATCCTTAGAACAGGGGCTCACTGGCTAGAAGACGCCAATATTAATCCTACAATTAGCTATCTAAATTTTTCTTAACTTTAACTGAAGAAGAGAAAATGTAGGGGATAAACTCTTTCCTCCCATAGTATCACCAACTATAATACTGTTATATCCTGCTGATAATGTGTAGCCTATGTGTTTTATTGTATTGGTGAAATATTGTTTCCATGGCAGCAGGAGGCTTTGTGCTCTTTTTTCCTCGATGGTGATGTTGGGGGAAAGATTTTGATCAGTCCTCTTGGCAGATGGCTGCTCACATTGAGCCAGATTCCAGTGAAAGTTTCTTCCTTATAAAAGGAAATCTTCCTCTCCCATGAGGTTAAATTCTTCATTGTATTATTAGCATAGAACATAATAGAATAGAATAGAACGTTTCTTCCTTTTAAAAGGAAATCTTCCTCTCTTATGAAGAGGTTAAATGCTTCTTATATAACCTGGATATAAACTTGTGAAGTATCTTTGAGACAACATTTGTGGAGAATGGATGATACATGCTTAATGCTGTTGACAATGAATGAATAATCAGGTTACAAAGGTTACGCATCACACAGCAGAGAAAAAAAATAAAATAAAACAATATGTCCAATGTTTCCCTAAAGTCTCTAAAATCCGATTGTATGCTGAAGTTGTTTTGGTGGTCCTGTAGAAAGACTCAGTGACTCTACGCTGTGCCTGACTCCAGGTAGGATGTGATGCTGTTATTTAAAAAGTTAATCTTAAAAATAAATGTTGTAATCCCTTTTTATGCCTTAGCTTAAAACCTCCTAGACCCGTCGGGCTGATGTTTCTCATCTAATGGCGGTTCAGTGCTGTAGAACGGTTCTGCTTGGTCTCTTCCGGCTTTGACCCTAATCCCTGTTGTCATACAACCTATGAGATCAGAGAATAAGGAAAACCTCCGGGGGTTCTATGTGTGTGAGAATGAAACAGGAATCTAATAGATGTTGTTGTGTTTATCATTAAACCTGATCCGTGGCTCACACTGCTGCAGAGGGTTTATGGGAAACAAAAGCAATCTAATCTGCCCTCTATCAGTGTGTTTTTGGAGATCTCCTGCCTTGTTTTTGTTTGTATGAAGCTATTATAGACCGAGCACAGATTACTACTTTGTTTTAATCAAATAAGAATACCGAGTCCAAAACTACAAATCTTATTTTGTCATATTACTGACTTGTAATCTGATGTTGGAGGATAGCTAAGGAGATTTAAATTAACTTGATATTCTTTAAAAACTTTAACTTAGTTTGTTGTGTGATTTTTTTAATTCATCAGCTCATTAATGTTCAAGAAAGTGGCGGCCTAGTGGTTAAAGGAATAGTACACCCAAAACATGATTAGCCTTCATTTTCTACTCACCCCATGCTGAACAACACTCTGGAGTACTTTTTTTGATATCTCAAATGCATCTGGAGATCTGGGAGGCTTCTTGCTCCTACTGCTCCCAAAGGGGATGGGTTAAAAACAGAAATACATTTCTCCAATGTGAGATCAAAGATAAATTATTTTTATTATGAAATTAAAGTCAGAGACCAAAAAACTCTACTAATTCCTGTTAAAATAAGCAGCAGTCTCTAAGAAAAAGTTTGGGGCAGCTGTGGCTACAATGTAGCTTCCCACCATCAGTGTGTGCATGAATGAGTGAATGAATGTAGTGTAAAGCGCTATGGTCAAGTCTCCTAACTTGAATAAAGGCTCTATATAAGTACATGCCATTTACCTTTTTACCAGAGATGGCAAAAGTACTCACTTTCCGTACTTGAGTAAAAGTACAGATACTTGTGTTAAAAATACTCTGGTAAAAAGTGGAAGTACTGATTAAACTTCTTTACTCAAGTAAAAGTAACAAAGTACAGGCTTGTAAATTTACTTAAAGTATAAAAGTAAAAGTAGAAACCACTTTTTTTCATGCCGTTGCCTACATTTTAAATGGATGTCTGCCAATAGGACTAGATCTCCGTTGTGTTCATTTTCAATCATCTCGTCAGTCCATGCTACTATGCTAACGCCACCGCCACCAAGCTGCAATGATTTGCAGCCAATGAATACCGCCGAATCTGTCGATTCATCTTGTAGTGGTGCGTCAAATGCAACGTGATTCCCATCCAATTAGATTGAATTTGGTATTGATGACGTGAAAAATAATAACGGTAACTCCATTGAAATGATTCAAAACTAAAGTAATGAGACATTTTTTTTAAATGTAAGGAGTAGAAAGTACAGATATATGTGTAAAAATGTAAGGAGTAGAAGTAAAAAGTCACCATAAAAATAAGTAGTAAAGTAAAGTAAAAATATCAGAAAAATCTACTTGAGTACAGTATTTGTACTTCCCATCTCTGCCATTTACCATGTGCTGATGGTTACTTTCAACAGGAAAATACTCTAATTCGTAAAGGTTGAGTCATTTAAAAGTTGTTTCCTTAACATGTTGAAGACTTTGTTATTTCTCAAAAACTTTACAGTGTCTCTAGTATGCGGCTCCCCAGAGGGCACTTTAGCATGCATTTCTCAACAATTGGGCCATAAGGCCCCCTATGCACCCCACTGATTGTGGTGGCAAGGAAGATGCATCATGGACAATAATTCTGGGTCGACATTATAATTTGGTCTGGTCAGTATTGATTGAAACCTAAAATAATACTACCAATGCCTTGTTGAGCCTATTCCATTCAAATTTAGAGCAGTTGTAAAGAGAAAATGGGTCCAACGAGGTACTGGCAGGGTAAGAGCTGAGAATGCATAACTAATGTTGATTTAACTCCATACAAGTGTTTCTATTGTTCGCCCGGATACAACACGGATAAATGTTTGGCAAAGTATTGACATTTAAAAGTGTATTGGTAATTTTATTTTCGTCTTAGCTTTACATACTGACCTTCTACTATCATCGCCAGATGCTTCCTGCAAGCCAGACAGCTCAAAAAGAGTGACAAATTCTGGCCACTTGACCTGCAGATTGGAGAAGGTCATGGTTTAAAATGCCATCTAAGCCTCAGAGCTACAAGTGACATTCTGCTTCAAGCAAAAAGTGGTTGATAACCTCAAATGCCACATGTCAGTTGGAGGAACATTCACGGTGTCATCTTTGCTTTTCTCTGTGACTGATTGGTATTTAGGATACGGTTTGCATAATGAACTCTGACACTTAATTAGATCTCACAGCAGGTTTAACACTAAGGAATGGTTGAATTAATCCTGCAAGCTTGTATGCAAAACAAATTATGCATCTTGCTGTTTTGGATAAGGAAAAATCTATCTGATGTTTATCTTCACTTCCTTACTCCAGCTATTGCTGTGTGTGTTTACAAATATGACCTTGAATAAAGTTTTACTCTTTCATCTACATCTTGTAACCTTGGATACAGTGAAGGCAAATGTATTCTCTAAAAAAAACAGTTTAGGCTCTGAGGATAACCGTGTCTGCTTTTTTTTTTCTGGCAAAAGTTGAGTTTTAGATGTTGATTTGAATAATATTTCTGCTATGGCTATCTCTGCACCGGGTCTTCATTGCCCTAAGCAGACTCAAGTGTTTAGGGTTCACCTCACTTTTGTGAAATGTCTGCAGACATGTAGTATGCAGCGCCTTCTGTACATGAAGAGGTTTTTTGGGCAGTGTTGTTAAAAGGTGGTGGGTGTGCTTGTGGACCCAAACGAAGAGTAGAAGAAGGCAGAGATGAGTTTCTGCTGATTTAATGAAGATGCAAAGGAAACAGAAGCAAAATTCAACAACAATGCACAGAAAAGACCAGGAGACGTCATCATGGAAAACATGCATGAGGAGGTGAATATATGGGAGACTGAACAAAGACTGCTAACATAGGAGCAGGTGTGGATAGAAGCAACTAGAAACTAGGGAAAGGTAACTGGCACAAGAGGGCAACAGAGAAGAGAACAACGCAAAAAACACGACACTTTTTAAATAATGGAACTTAGAAACAACTAGCAACATGACACAAAACGGAAAGCTCAACAGGTTAACTGACTTAAGGTTTCACATTTACTCCTGTTTTAGATAGGTATGTATTTTTGTGGGTTTATTTTCTCTGTACTATATATTCTTGTGGTCTTTGTTCACTTTAACTTTTCAAAAATAGTTTTATATTTTTGACTTTTCTTTCACCTGAAAAATCTTTATTTTTTTGCTATTTGATGCTTTAAAGAGGTGCTATTCAAGTAGGTTTTAACTGAAGCCCAACAACAAACACACATGTTCTAATACATGGGTCTTCAACTATTTAGGCTTCCAGGCCAAGGACTTGAAACTGATCCAGTCTAGATGGGACCCCGGACCCCTGGATTATATATATTTATTGAATGAAACTGTGTTATAGCAAACTGGTCCTGCCTGTATAGTCACTCTATTACAGATGTGTGGATTAATGTAACTTAAAGTAATGCTCACGCCGATTGTTAAAGACATTTCCTCACTTTCTAAAAACCGGGGGCGATGGGACAGGGCGTTGTGATCTGAATATGGTGCCCAGTTAAAACTGAGCGTTTGTGTGTCGCTAACATAGTGCCGCATAACAGCAGCCATGGAGACGAACATCTTTGCTACGCCGGCATTTATCTGTTTAACTAGCAGATTGTTTAATTCCAAAACGTTTATGATGTATTTAAAGACTTGGTATATTTAGTGGAAAAAGTCACACATGGGATCCTATAAAAAAAACAGACTAATTGAAATCACTATCTGTAAAATTATCTATGTAAACAAACCTGCATCACCTCTGTGGACCCCTAGGGGTCACGGACTCTGAAGTGGAAGACCTTTTGTTCCGTGTGCTCGCCGTACTGTTGGGGGTAACTATAACTTCGTATTTGCTAAGTCTACAGTCTGACATCTGCAGTGTTTACCTAAAGTTACACACTGTAGCTTTAATACAAATGCAATAATTTTTATATTAAATACAAAATTTATCTTAGAGTTGATCTGTATTTTTCAGATTTTATAATATAAATGGTAAGTTACAAACTTATTCTAGCTTTTAAATGTTTAATTAACAAATGCTCTTATCCTTCCCCCCTTATTATTTGGTGTTTTGTCTACTGCAGTGATTTAAGGAAGGGGAGGGCTTCTTCATTACTAACTTATTTAGACTAAGTCATGTTTACAGCATGAGAACTATTCTACAGTTATGGGATTTTGTTACATCTCGGCTAAATACACAATAAAACTAAATCTACCAGGGAAACACTGCAGTAATATAATATATTGATCGCGTAACAAAACAAAGCCTCTTGTCTCCACAGTTGGAAAAGCTGTGCAAAGAATAGAGAGGTTTTTGCAAAAAGCAATTTGTGTTGTCTTTGTGGTGCCCTTATCCTTTGTTTTGTTTGTTTTGTTCCAATCACCAAACAAATGAAATAGAAGGGAAACATATTCTGATTCAATTTAAAAGGTAAAGCTACATATTCTTATAGGTTCACAAGCATTTTCAGTTCATCAAAATGGATCTAGTTCTGCTACTTATTTCATGCTGAATATTTACATTGGGACACCAAAGGTCTAAGACGGGTAAATTCTTTTTATTTATTTATCAGAAATTAAGGTGGTTTATCAATTCCTCATTCACATTATATTGAGCTGGGGAGGATACTATGATGAACTGGCCAAATGTCACAATGAACAGAAAATTGACATCCTGTTGGAGATCAAATATCAATTGATGTAAGCTAGAGCGACTCATCCCTGATCTCATATCGCTGCGATGGAGAAGACTTAAAGATATAAAGGATGATGTTTTATTTCCAGGAGGATTATCTAAATAGGTGGTCATCCTAACTGTCAATCATTCTGGTGATATGTTTTTGTAAGGCCGTCCTACATACTCGTCCAGTTAGGTATATTTCTCTACAAATGTGCTCTTTTAAACATAAATCTGTGGTGAGCTACAGTTTCATCCAGTCATTGAAGCTCAAATTTCTCACTGCGGTTCTTTGAAAATGGCCGAGGGTTGTAAGAGAAAAAGTGTCAACAAAGTGTATGAGAAGAAAAGGAAGGCTTCAAAAGAGGTAGATAATCCCAGAATGCTTTGCATGGAGAGCTTTCGTTGCAATGCATTATTGCTCACAAGATTCTGGGCCACGTTCTTAAACAGTAGGGAAATGGTCAACAAACCGGTTTTAAACATAATCAACATGAAGTCACACTGTCACCTTGTTCAACAAACAGTTTTGAAAGCTAAAGTTACGTTTAAGACTCATTATCATCAAGCAGTTGATGGTAGTTGTTGCTAACAGTGAATCAGTTATGGAGGCTAATATATATTAGGGATGGAACGGTTTATGAAAACCGTCAGAACCATTCGGTTCGACTGTCTCGGTTCGGTTCGGCGTGTGTTGCGTTAGGTTCATGAGCTGCTCCATTTTCTCATAGGCGAAGCGTTTACACTCCAGAGCAGAAAGTGGCGGTACTGCGACCAAAAGCCAACCACCAGTAATGTAAACAAGAAGAAGAAGAAATGAAGCAGCGTAGCCGGGTGTAGCAGAAAAATCAGTTGTTGTGGGGTGTCGCTACCCGATCAGTACCCGGTAAGCACGATCCGTACCATCAGCTCATTTGCGCCTGCTGCGCGAACAGAATAACTTCCGGTGCGCCAAAAAATAATGTAATTACGGTACTGAAAAAACTTTATTTTTTTTATATCCTTAAATAATTAAAGAATACTAAACTACATCGTAAAGACAATATTGAAGACTTTTTCTGGAAGAAATGGATGCTTTTTATATTCAATCCATTGTATTGCTTGGCGTCATTTTTTCTGGAATAAAAATCCAAATTTTCGGGATATGTTCCCTTATCAATGAAAAACTGCAGGTCAAGAAAGGTGGCAAATGAAACCATTGTGGGATCGAGTACTGCTGGAGTGTATAGTTAAGTACAGAGTAAATCAAATATTTAAAAACAATTTAATATATATACATATCTGTGTGACGTATATTTGCGCATGCTCAGAGCAGTCAAAGTAACTATCACAAGGCGATTGAACTTTTTTATGTATTTCTGTTTTTTTTTATTTTTAGAAAATGCAATATTGGCGAAAATACAAGGATTCATACAAAAAAGAAACCCATGCCTCTAAAAAATACAAAAGAATAAAAAAGTAAGAAAAAGGAAATATTGCCACGGAAGTTATTCTGTTTGCGCCGCGTGCAAATGAGCCTGATAATTGCCCGGTCGTGCTTCGGTTACCGGATCGGAACAACGGTGGGAAAAAGAACAGGAGTTGCCAGCAGCACTTTGCATTTAGAGTGACCTGCGATGCGGCGGAAGAAAGTTGTGGATAAAAAGTGCAACAGTGTGCAAAGCATTGTGCAACACGTTTTGTTTTACTAACAGCAACATGACCAACATGTCATGCTAACCCGAAATCCCACATACTCCGTCAGCGTAGGTCACGCTAACTTCGCTGCGCTCCAGACCCGGCTGCACAAAGCAAAGCCTACAGCCCCTCCCACTGTGGCTCCCGTCTGCTCTGCTCTGAGTTCATTGGAGATCACTTAGAGGGCATGCATCGAGGCCGAAATGAGTAAATTCAAAGCAGCAGAACATGCGGAAATGATCCAGGGTTTCTGCGGATCATTAAAAATAATTACAATTCATTATTTTGCACGGGATTTTTTCATAAATTTTTATTTTTTTCATTCATTTTTAGTAATTTTTTTTATTTTTGATTGTAACAATAAGCATATACCGAACTACGAAGACAGGTAGTTTTGTGAACCGTTCCACCTAATATATATATATATATATATATATATATATATATATACTATATATATATATATATATATATATATATATATATTTTTTACATACGGTTAGTTTATTTTTGATAATTGTTATTCCTTACTAAATGAAAACAGGATATATGAAACTGTTAATTTTTATCCATCATCCATTATGAAAAAAAACTAATTCAAGGTGAAACATTCAAATATGGCAGAAAAAGCAAAAAGGGAACGATTACTTCTTCACCAGACAGTGTGCAATAATACTATTACATCATTCTTTAAGACATTATAGATTTTCCCAGTAGGGGAGATAAAATATCTCCCTGCACTTTGGATCATTTTGGTCTCAAGTCATTTGTCAGAACTCATGAGGAGAAGAAAAAGACAAAATGAAGCTTAGATCTTTTAATAAAAGCCTAATAATTAATGTCAGAAATTTGATTCATTGTGATGCTAGATTTTTTTCCCTTTTCTACTATTGATTTTGACTTTCTAATACAGGTGTATAATAGAGATATGAAGAGTTTTTAAAAATGCGAAGGGTTTTCTATCTCAGCTGCATCTAAAATGTTTTTCTCTTATATGATAAAAGATACAGTAATAAAGACACGCTTGTGACCAGGGAAACAAGTTTTGGGCTGTTTCACCAATCTATGCTACACATCTGGACATGTTCAAGCTTTTGATTTATTTATTTTTTAATTAATCCTTCTCAGTCATTTGTGAGCTGGAATGTTGGATTTGCTTGGCTGTCTGTACTTAGATGAGCTGCAGCCTGCTTCAGACAGCCCTGACAGCTTGTTATCGTTTCAGCTCCCATCTAATCTCACAGCTGCTCTCTTATCTCAGTGAAATCTTACTGTTTTTAAATCTCAGATAGAGCATGAGTCCGCAAAGCAGTTTATTTATGAATAAAATGTTAAACTTAAGTCGGTCGTGTAACAAAACAAACTGTATAAATAATCATAGAACAGAATTGTATTTGTGAGCTATACTGGATTTTGCAAGACTTTTGTTTGCATTTTTTTCCTTGAATTTCATCAACGATTTAATTTGTTCCACTGATCCATTCTTTCTGTTTTATTTGAGTGTTTGTGTCTAGACAGAAATCCGTCAGAGTCCCATTAAACAGGCTGAAATTTGGGAGATTAAAGCCATACGACTAAAAGCTGGACAGTACGGCGACTCAATAAAGTGCTTCAGGTTCACTGCTGCCAACCTCTGGATGAGCCTGATGAAGCCATTATCTGAAGTCAAACACAAGACAGCAGACAGTTTCTGCAGAGTGCAGCCTGAAGCTAAGTTATTGACACAATCGATACGCTGGGATCAGCCGTCTCACTGCAGCTCAAGTCTGCCATGGAGGATGAGACGGTGATGAAGGTCAGTAGAAAAAAAGGTTGACGTTTTTGAACGTATGCAAAATTATAGCTTCGTTTTGGAGCTGGATAAATCTAATAAATTTATTTTAACGCCTTTTCCTACCGGTGACCCTGATGCGGTGGAGGAGGCCACAGTTGGAACACGTCATCGTCTATTAGAATATATTGGACGCTTGCGTTCATCCACATACCTTCTGCAGTTCTCAGAGGTGTCAGAAGTCATAGTGTTCTTTAGTCAAGTAGAAGTATAAATCTTACTGTTTAAAACACTTTAGTAAAAGTTTTTGAGAAGCTTTTATAAAAAAAAAAAAGTACCAGTCATACTGATTACTGCAGTACCTTATTAAAGGAACATTTTTCTACAATTCTGGATGGTAACTTCCTTGTACTTAAAGGAATAGTACACCCAAAACATGATTAGCCTTCATTTTCTACTCACCCCCATGCTGAACAACACTCTGGAGTACTTTTTTGATATCTCAAATGCATCTGGAGATCTGGGAGGCTTCTTGCTCCTACTGCTCCCAAAGGGGATGGGTTAAAAACAGAAATACATTTCTCCAATGTGAGATCAAAGATAAATTATTTTTATTATGAAATTAAAGTCAGAGACCAAAAAACTCTACTAATTCCTGTTAAAATAAGCAGCAGTCTCTAAGAAAAAGTTTGGGGCAGCTGTGGCTACAATGTAGCTTCCCACCATCAGTGTGTGCATGAATGAGTGAATGAATGTAGTGTAAAGCGCTATGGTCAAGTCTCCTAACTTGAATAAAGGCTCTATATAAGTACATGCCATTTACCTTTTACCAGAGATGGCAAAAGTACTCACTTTCCGTACTTGAGTAAAAGTACAG
>JAGKQL010000046.1:13850447-13906061 GCA_018398635.1 Cyprinodon brontotheroides | reverse complement strand
AGCATAATTTCTGTCATAAAAAGACAGTTTCTTTCAAACTGAGACTGTTGTTATCGTTTAATGATCTTGATTGTAGTTTTTGGGATTCTGTTGGTGTCGGCCATTTCAGAGCGTTGCAGAGCGAACAAACAATCCTGACCACATCTCTTCTGATCGCCGCCTTTCATCGGCTTCCTGTTCCTTCTAGGATCATTTAGAGGTTTTATTGTTGACCAACGCGGCCCTGAAGGGCCAGGCTCCTGTTTATTGGTCTGATCTCTGGATCCCTCAGATCTGCTGCTGTTTTATTGCTTTTATTGTAATGTCTATACTTTATATTTATCTTATCACTGTTACCTGTCATGTCCCGCACTTTATGTCCGTCTGTAAATGTCAGTCTTGTATATTTCTTGTATATTTGCAGAAATGGCAAAAGTACTCACTTTCCGTACTTGAGTAAAAGTACAGATACTTGTGTTAAAAAATACTCTGGTAAAAGTGGAAGTACTGATTAAACTTCTTTACTCAAGTAAAAGTAACAAAGTACAGGCTTGTAAATTTACTTAAAGTATAAAAGTAAAAGTAGAAACCACTTTTTTCATGCCGTTGCCTACATTTTAAATGGATGTCTGCCAATAGGACTAGATCTCCGTTGTGTTCATTTTCAATCATCTCGTCGTCCATGCTACTATGCTAACGCCACCGCCACCAAGCTGCAATGATTTGCCGCCAATGAATACCGCCGAATCTGTCGATTCATCTTGTAGTGGTGCGTCAAATGCAACGTAGATTCCCATCCAATTAGATTGAATTTGGTATTGATGACGTGAAAAATAATAACGGTAACTCCATTGAAATGATTCAAAACTAAAGTAACGAGACAATTTTTTAAAATGTAAGGAGTAGAAAGTACAGATATTTGTGTAAAAATGTAAGGAGTAGAAGTAAAAAGTCGCCATAAAAATAAGTAGTAAAGTAAAAATATCAGAAAAATCTACTTGAGTACAGTAACGAAGTATTTGTATTACCTCTGGATGACTTTGAGCCGAGGCTTTTATAAACTACAGATCTGCTCCATAATCTAGATAAAAATGTCGACTCATCAAGCTGCTTTTTAATGTCATAGGAAATAAAAACTACATTTGTTTTCAAAGAAAAAGTTTGTTTCTTCACAAGATTATCTAAAAGGGTTTTAAAGAGAGTAAAAGCCATAGGTATTGTATGTCTGAATCACCATGGCGACACCCTTAAAGGGACATGCTCCCCGTTTAGAAACATGGAAACGTTTTAGTGGAGTTAACTTCCTGTTTACCTTGGACCATCAGACATAAAGCAAAGCAGACCGTGTCTCGTTGTAAAGTCTTTATTTAGTGTCACATCGTAGGATCAGTGATGCTCCTTCAGTGTGAACAGAGCATGCCTTATTTTTTTTTTTTTCACATGGAGAGAAATAATTTAATAAGAAAAATGGGGAGGGGTTAAAAACCACCTTTGAACATGAGGACAGATGGTCTCCTGAAACCTTCAGCACATTTACGGGCAGAACTAGCAGCGCCCAGCAGGTGGCTCATTCATCCAGACATGGTGCTGCTCATGCTTCCAGGTCTGCAGCTAAAAACAAACGTTTGGAACATTCAAAAAAAGGCTGATCTATGAGAATCGGCTGATTTCTACGTCTGAATGTGGAGAAAACATGCAGAACAGAAACAACAGGAACAAATAGAAGTTAAAATCTTCACCAGCAGCGGACATGAAAGGCAGGAAGTCTCTTTTTTTTTAAGGAAACTTGTGTTTTTAGTTTTTGATTTTTGATTTTTGTAATTTCTTATCTGTGTTAAACAAACAGAATAAGCTTACATCAGAAGGAAACTTATGTTCAGGGCTAAATGTCAGTGTTTTATTTAAGTTTAAAAACATATGGGAACTGATTACTAATAACATGATAGATCTTTTACCAGCTGCAGGGGATGATGGGAGCTGACATCATTTCCAGCTGAACGGCTCGAAGTCCCGACGCGCGCGTTGGCGATGAAAAGCACCTCAGCAGGGAGGAGCAGCTGAGGAGGTTCCCGTCTCTACGAGGAGCTGACCGGCTGCAGAGGAGGGCAGGGGGAGGAGCCGCCTACAAACACCCCCTCCCCTCCTGCCGCCCCCTCATGGACGGCGGCGGTGACGTCTTCGTTGTAGAGGCGCTTGATGCCGTCGTAGAAGTCGTCCACCTCCATCTGCTCCACCTGCAGGCAGACGCGGGTTATTACCGTCACCTGAGGGTGAAAGCGAGTTTATTTTTCCTGCAGATGATCTCACCTTGCGTTTGGTGGAAGCTTTGCAGCGCAGGGTGACCGTCTGCAGGTGGTTGAGGGTGTTTAGGCGAAGGAGGCGGAGCTTGGCGGTCTGAGGAGCTGCTCTCCTCTCCGGCAGCAGCTGTGTGAGGCAGGGCGGGTTGGTCCCCGGAGGTCTGGATGGTCCCTGGATGACAAACCCACAGGAAGAACTTCATCAGTTACATCTGAAAGGATTCTGGTCCTTTTTTGACCAGAGTTGATCTGATTGGACGATCAGTCCTCTCTAGATCCGCCTTTCTCTACAGCAGCAGGTCTATGGGGGGAAATCTGCTCCATGATTGTTGGAGAGGATTGTTGTTTTGTAAATGAAGATTTTAAAGAAATCCAATCCAGAAATCAAAGTTTAATGAATGTTTTAATCAATTAAAGTTCAAATAGAAAGCAGTGCATCTAGAGCAGTTTCATGGTGTGATGGTAGATTATTATTTATTTTCTCTATGTGGTCTAAATCGATGCTCCACGTAATAAATGGAGCATCGATTTAGATCAGTCACATGACCAAACCCAGCTGTGACGTCAGTGTCATCAATCGTCCTCCGGCGGCTTTATAGAAACACTACTTCACACATTGTTAAGCTCTATGAAAGGATCATTAAAATTACAGTGGTCTGTTGTAGGGATGGTGCAGGATTAGGAAAAGGAATGTTTAATTATCTGAAGGACCTGGTTTGGTTTAAACAGATTAAACAAAAATTAACCGGACAATCTGTAGCGTCCGAGTCGATAAAGCAAACTATGTTCAGTTCTTTAATCATCAGTCCTGCTCTCACTGCATCAGTTAGATTCAATAAAGAATCGACGGCTTGTTTTCTCTGTTTTATAGCTTTAATAAAGCGCCTGATGGCAATAAAGCTGATTAAAAGCATCATTTATATTTTTATGATATATTTTACTTCATAATAGAACGAACCCTCTCCTGCTGCACTGTTTCGTGAAGCTGCAGCTCCAGATGGATTCCCATTTATTATGGTCCGCCTCCAGAACAACAAGAACCAGGAAGTCAGTTAGCGCAGGAGGAGACTGACAGCTGGAACCCGCCCCGCAGCCACGAGCCAAACCGATAAAAACCACATCTGAAGGGAGATGATTCCCACCGGACAGCAGGAAGGACGAGCTGCATGGAGCGCTCACTGTGATCGGATTAACGAGGGACCGCCTTCCTTATCCAGGCTCTGCTATGCAGAAGCACCAGCACCGCATACAGGGCTCCAAGACTGACCGCCAGCCTTCACGCCCGGCCGCCAACCGAACCGAACCCAATGCTGTCATCCCCGCTTCAAACTAGAGGTTAGACTCCGGTTTAAAACTAATTAAAACTCACAAGATAATGAACTTCCGCAGCTCTGAATAATAAGATCAAAGAACATTTAGTAGCACCCTGATTGTGTTCAGCAGCTTTAATGAAACCACTCAGACCCTGATTACTTCGTATTCGCCCTCAAGTAAAGAATAAAAAAACTCCATCGGTAAGGTGAATAAATATCTAATTCCTCAAGCACGTAAATTCCACTTTCACTTCCCTGACCAAACTCATGTCACAGCCAGTCCCTCAGTGGGTCACTTCATCTGCTATCTTAGGGAATTATTTTATGCTATAAACTACAAAAATGCTGGGATTTTTGAGTTGTGATGACTATGGTTTAGTGAAAAGCAAAATGAGGAACTATAAGTTTGTGTTTTTCTATTTAATCCTTTATGAACTGCTGTAGCTAAATACAGTTTTATTCATAGATTTTGTTTTGTATTTATTTGGGAGAAATTTTTTTATTGAAAAATGAGAAAAACTCTTTTCAGGGCTTTTTTTTTTAATGACTTTCAAGGACCAAAAGTTATTTTTTCCCATTCAAAACCTTTCCAGGATATCAAGGACATGTAGGAACCCTGGCACAGACTGCTGCCCCTGAGCTGTGGGTCTCTGCAGCTCCCCCAGAGTCTCTGTGGAAGATTCATCCACTTTTGGAGGACTGAATCTGGATGCAACAGAGTGGATGATGATGATGATGATGATGAACCTACCTGGTGTGCGGCGGGTCAGTGAGCGCGCCCGGACTCCGAGCTGCAGGGGTTGGTAGATGTAAACGGTGTTTGGAGGCAGGGAAGCTCTGGGTGTGGAGAGGCTACGTTCAACCAGCTCCCTGCTGCGGATCAGCTCTGGAGGCTTCGTCCATCTGAGGACACGACAGACAGGTGGGCCTGCACCCAGCGAAGTTCAGGAACCCCCGATGAGTTGCTCAAGCCACTGCAGTGACGTGCCCTGAGCTTTCTCCCTCAAACTGATCTGAAAAAACCTGCTGAGCTTCTGGTCTGATCTCTTGGGGGGAGCGAGGGGTGGGAGGAAGGAAGGAAGAAGTGTTGGAGGGAGGTGAAGGAAGGAAGAAGTGTTGAGGGAGGAGCTGAAGGAAGCAGGTTGAGGGAGTGTATGAAAGCAAGAAGTGCTGAGGAGTGAAGGAAGGAAGGAAGAAGTGTTGGAGGGAGGAAGGAAGGAAGGAAGGAAGGTTGGAGCAAGGAAGGAAGGAAGCTGAAGTGTTAAGTGGAGGAAGGCAGCCAAAGGCATGAATCTCCCTGCTCCTAAGTGAGGGAGGGAGGGAGGAGGAAGGAAGGAAGGTACAAGGAATAATCTCTGCTCCAAGGGAGGGGGGGAGTGTAGTGGCGGAAGGAAGGAAGGAAGTGTTGGAGGGGAGGGAAGGAAGGAAGGAATCTGCTCCAGAGGGAGGGAGTGTAGAGGGAGGGAGTGAGGGAGGAAGGAAGGAATTAAGGAAGGAAGGAAGGAAGGAAGGAAGGAAGGAAGGAAGGAAGGAAGGAAGGAAGAGAAAAATAAAACAAAGGAAATGAAACAGGATAGGAAATAAGGAGAGGAGCCTCAGAGGGATAACAGAAAACATCTACAAAGATTAGAGAATTAATTAGAGATAT
Organism: Cyprinodon brontotheroides; assembly: GCA_018398635.1. Taxonomy (NCBI): domain Eukaryota; kingdom Metazoa; phylum Chordata; class Actinopteri; order Cyprinodontiformes; family Cyprinodontidae; genus Cyprinodon; species Cyprinodon brontotheroides. The sequence goes on along the minus strand of JAGKQL010000046.1, from coordinate 13,900,824 downwards.
TTTGATATTTAATGTTTTTTTAATTATTTCCATTTGTTTAATGAATTAATTCCGATATGAAATGAAGGGATTTCTGCTCCCTCAGGACTCTGGTACCAGGTTCTGGCTCAGCCGTCATTCCTTATATCGGCATTTGGATAAAGAAATGCTACATTTTCCTTCAGGGTTTAGATGGAGTCGCTTTCTAACATGGCGGCAGATATGAGGAGGCCAGAGCTCCAGAGGGCAAAGGTCAGTGAGAAGACGGCGCCTAAATGAAGCCAGACCACAGACCTGAGCCTTCCTCAGCAGGTCGATGGTGAGAGCCAGCCAATCAGGACAGCAGGTCTCCAGCTCCAGGCTGATGAGGGCCAAGGCCAGCATGGATCCTCTGAGCTGAGCGGAAACAGATCCAGGTCATTCAGGGTCAGGTCAAACAGAGAAACCAGGGAAGCTCTGAACCAACCTGCATGACAGAGTGATCGGCCAGGCAGGAGTAGAGCCGCTGCGTGAGGACGGCCAGGTGCTGAGAGCGGCTCACTCCCGACAGCAGCTCCAGAAGGCCGGACCGGCACGACAACACCATGGCGTGGAACTGAGGAAGAGGAGGGACGAGAATTCAGGATGGAGCTCTGATCAGACCCACTCTAACGTCCTTTCTCACTATGTGTACGTGTGAGTTCTCGTCACCATCCTCAGCACTAGCACTGTTCCAGTTCACTAGAACAGCAGACAGAGAACGGACAAAGTCCCTGGATGTTGTTCTGGCCACTCCCTCTTTACCCAGCATGCATCAGAGCAGACTTGTTCTCCAGACTGACAGCTGTCCCAGCATGCACTGCAGCAGCAGCAGCTTCCATGTTAGCGCTCACAGAGCTCAGAGTGTTAAGTTAAAACTTCTCTTTTCTGTTGCTGTTGTTCAATAAAAGTACGTTTAAGATCATTTGAGGCGAGAAAATTATACTTTAAACTTCACTATATGGAACATTTACTGATTTAGTGCGGAAAAATAAATAAATAAATAAAATAAAAAATTCCAAACTTGAGAGGACTGCAGCAACCAGCGGAGCCCCGAGAGTTAACAGCAGCCAGGGCTAACGCTTAGCCCGCCTGCAGCGCTAGCCCCTCTGCATAGCCGCGGTGTGAAGGACTGCTGGCTCTGATGCCAATTTTTGGTTTTATTTGGCAAAAACGTTTATTTGATTTTGTGTTTATTCGACTGTGTTCATTATTATTCCTCCACTAAAACAAAAAGTCATAATTTATTATAATCTAGAGACTATTAATACTAGGAGGTGAAATGCAGCTCCAGACTAGCTTTGAAAAACTGGAAATGTATGTAAATATAAAACATGTTTATATTTCTGTTTTTATGTATTTTTACTGTTTTCAAATGCACTTAAAAATGGGGAAGTTAGAAACTGTTCTTAAATGTCTTTTTGTTTTCACAGGTTCTAGTCAAGAACGGACTTGACCGTTCTAGTGAATTTAGAAACGGCCAAAGTCACCAGGTAAAGAAATTAGCTGCTGGACTTAAGGTGGAAGAAAATTCTAAGAAAAATCTTCTACCAGCAGATGGCAGCGCTGAGCTGGTCAGATTCACCAGCCCTGGATCAGAGGATCTAAGCACAGCTGGAAAACAGCTGGCAGAGTTTGATTGATAGCTAATCAAATGCCGGAGATGAAACCTCCAAACCATAAAACAAGGTTTAGTTCTGGGACTGTTCCTCTCTGATCCTCTCATCTCGAACTTAAGATCTAAGCAGAGCCAGCCTCTGTGCTCCTCCCACTGCTCTACATTATTTCCATTTCCTGCTGTATGGAAGCCAAGCAAACGGCGGTGTGTGTTTGACATTACGTTTGATGTGCAGGAAGTCCAGCCTTGGGTGTGGGTGTGCAGATCCCAGTCAATTTGTCCAGGATCAGCCTCTCCATCCTCAGGATCTCCAGGCGGAGAGCAGCCGCAGTTGCACTGGAAGCAGCCAGCTCCTTCAGAGGGAACACACTGACACACAGACACGCCGTCAGACGGACAGACTCCCGCCGCCGCTGCCTCACAAAGCTGCCCACCTTTACCTCGTCCTCCTCGCAGGTCTTGGCAGCCAGGAAGAAGCAGGCGATGGCGATGCAGCGCAGGTACTTTGGACGGGCCTGCAAACAAAGGTCCAATCAGATGATCAGTTTCTGCTTGGAACGGAAAACCAAAACTAAAGAAAAATGCTGAGGAGCTGCACTCATAAAACCAGGTTTAGTGATGCGGGTGTGAAAACTTAAACATTTTCAACACGATAAGCGAGACTCAGGAATGTCCAACACAACGGAACTGGAGGATGAGGAGGAGGAAGGTTAACCAAAGGAACAGCTTCCACCTCGTCCTCCAACACTAAAATCATTTCTCATTAAACAATCTTTCATGGTTCTAAACCAGAATCCATCAATCTGGACAGAAATTTATCAAAATTGATGCTACTTTTAAAAGTAGGGTCAAACTGGATTCTACTTTGGGTTTCACAGAGACATTATCTCCTACAGGAAAACAAAAAGCTCCACTAAAGATCCTCGTTTTAATCAAAAGTTGTGTGGAAGGAAGAAATCCAGCCCTAATGATAATAGTTAATCCACATTTCAGACATCAAAGCATCAGGGATGTTTTCATTCATATATCCTGAAAAATGATTTTGTTGAAAGCAGAGTTCTGTCTCCTGCAGACATCCGAGCCTCATCAGAGACCGATTTGTGTTTTTGTACCTTGATGGGGCGAGGCGGTCCAGAATGCCCCAACAGCTAACACCAGGGTCTCTGGGTGACTGCAGGCTGCTGTGGAGCTCCGTCAGCCAGCGGGGCGGCCTGGTCCCTCTGGGCGAGGCACGTCTGTATCCTGTGGACAACAACCGGGAGAAACATGAGGAAGGACTGGGCTGCTGGGTGGGTCTGAGGAAAGACCTTTATGCTGCTTTTAAGCAACCCAGCAGCTCGGGTTGCCATGACTACAACTGGCTCAATTTATATGGAGCAAAGTTTTTTTATTTTTTTCCTTCAGGCTTCCATCACATTCAGTAATTACAGCTTTACAAAAAATGAGCAGAATTGAACAATAACCACGTGGAACAATGAAAACCACAAAGACATGAGGAGGTAAGACACACGAACAGTCAAATGAAGTCAGATCTAATTGGTTTTATATATTCCAGTCCATTTTGGTGCAGATCTTATAAAATTTTCTTTTTAGAGCTTGGAGGGGAGAAGAGATCCTCTCCATGACAAGAAATCTGGTGAACAATTTCAATCCATTCATCCAATGAGTGGTAGGATCTGGTTTCATCCAGTTCCTACTGATGGTAGCCTAGTACTGGAACAAAGCTTTTTAATCGCGTTAATGTTTTAGAAATGGAAATATGAAAAACTTCTTAAAAGCGTCTTTTAGCACAAGCGTTTTTTTTTTTTTTCTTTTCATTTTGTAACAGATTTTATCCATCCATTTTCCGTCACGGCTTTATCCCTGCTGGGATGGTGAGGGGTGCTGGCGTCTATCTCCAGGTAAGAGGAGGGGGTCCACCCTGGACAGGTCTCCAGTCCATCGCAGGGCAACACAGAGACAAAAAGGACAACCAACCATTCACTCACACCTAAGGAGGATTTAGAGAAACCAGTTAACCTAACCATCATGTATTGGGACAGAGACTGGAGGCATCAGAACCAGAGAGACTGGAGGCATCAGAACCAGAGAGACTGGAGGCATCAGAACCAGAGAGACTGGAGGCATCAGAACCAGAGAGACTGGATGCATCAGAACCAGAGAGACTAGATGCATCAGAACCAGAGAGGACTGGAGGCATCAGAACCAGAGAGACTGGATGCATCAGAACCAGAGAGACTGGATGCATCAGAACCAGAGAGACTGGAGGCATCAGAACCAGAGAGACTGGAGAGCATCAGAACCAGAGAGACTGGAGGCATCAGAACCAGAGAGACTAGAGGCATCAGAACCAGAGAGACTGGATGCATCAGAACCAGAGAGACTGGAGGCATCAGAACCAGAGAGACTGGAGGCATCAGAACCAGAGAGACTGGATGCATCAGAACCAGAGAGACTGGAGGCATCAGAACCAGAGAGACTGGAGGCATCAGAACCAGAGAGAAGAACTGGATGCATCAGAACCAGAGAGACTGGATGCATCAGAACCAGAGAGACTAGAGGCATCCAAGAACCAGAGAGACTGGATGCATCAGAACCAGAGAGACTAGAGCATCAGAACTGGAGGCATCAGAACCAGAGCATCGAGGACCAGAGGAGGCATCAGAACCAGAGAGACTGGATGCATCAGAACCAGAGAGACTAGAGGCATCAGAACCAGAGAGACTGGATGCATCAGAACCAGAGAGACTGGATGCATCAGAACCAGAGAGACTGGATGCATCAGAACCAGAGAGACTGGAGGCATCAGAACCAGAGAGACTTGAGGCATCAGAACCAGAGGAACATCAGAACCAGAGAGACTAGAGGCATCAGAACCAGAGAGACTGGAGGCATCAGAACCAGAGAGACTGAGGCATGCATCAGAACCAGAGAGACTGGATGCATCAGAACCAGAGAGAGACTGGAGGCATCAGAACCAGAGAGACTAGAGGCATCAGAACCAGAGAGAGGCTGGAGCCAGGGAGCATCAGAACCAGAGAGACTGGAGGCATCAGAACCAGAGGCTAGAGAGCATCAGAACTAGAACTGGAGGGCATCAGAGAACCAGAACCAGAGCATTTCCCCTCAGCTCCACGTCTCTTTGGGATGGGGCGGCTTTGATGATTTAAAAAAGGGCCATGCTCTGTGTGTCTTCGCTGTTGTTCAAGAGGTTTATTTTAAAATTTTGCAATGAAATAATAATTCAGTTAATAGATAAATAATTGAATCCAGATGAATACATGAAATAATGCACCATAACTGCGGGTTTGATGATGCCAGGCTGGTTAGAAAACTGCAGGAATACTGATATTAGAAAAGCTTCAGCTCTGCCAGAAACAATCAAAACAAAAATGCTCTCAGTTTTATGGAGATTCAATTATTCAGGATTATTAAACTCAGAGCAACACAGATGAACTTTATTTAGGAATAATGCAGATTAAGCCCAAATAAGCTTATCTACAGTCTATTGGTTTTTATAAATCACCTATAAATCACCCGTTCATGTCTGTGTCTCCGTCTGTTTTGATCAGTTTCTCTCCTTTAAAACATTAAATAGCATTCATCTATTTGATCATTTTTAATCCCTCTCCAATGTTTGAATATCCGACCGTAACCAACCCTGTTTTACAGCCGATCCTTTAGAAATCAAGTAACTGGGAAAGTTGGCGAGCGACGTAGCTCACCTACTCTTACAATCAGAAAGCCACCCTGTGACCTTCTGCTGACCCCTAATGAGGCACCTAGCAGCAGCGTGGGCCTGTGATTGTGGACGAGGAGCCCACAGCACCCTTTGAAGCCGTTTGAGTGGGCTGCCTCTGACAGTGAGTGGCAGGCGTGGCGGCAACATGAAACAGAATAAAACATGGCTGCTGGCGGCGAGTCTCACCGGCTGGCTGGCCAGGCCTGCTCCCAGTCACGCTCCTGCTCTGCCCCACTCACACACTCATCCATACATGCCGCGTTTGATCAGAGCGCAGCGACCGCGTCCTTCACCAGAGAAACGTGTTGGTGAGCAGACGATGATGATGATGGCTGAGCAACAGCCACAAAGTCATCACAGTCGGCCTTCAACTTCTCAACCCTGCTTTGCTGCTGGTTCCCTCCTCCACGGTTTTATCATATCAGGCGAGCAGGACCGCTCCATACTTCCTGCTACATCAACGCCTGGACAGCAGAACCAGCGCGGGACGATGTTCTTCTCATGTTCCACCAGCAGTTCATCCAGATTCACTTTACTTTTTTGGTTCAATCTTCCTGAATAATTTATAAATCTAATCAACCATTAACCTTTGACCCCATTGGTCAAGTTCCAAACTGTTGGCAGAGATTTTATGTGATGGAAATAGGATCAGAACCAGTAAACTTAAAGGAACCAGTCTGACTGCAGAGGTTCTGTTTCTGGTTCCTTAGAGAACCTCTGAGAACAACCAGCAACATGGAGACCTAATCCATTTCCCTACTGATCTGCTCCCAACTAACACTAGAAATGTTGCACAAACTCAAGCTTCCTTTTTATTTTCTTTATGTGAAAAAAGGAAATAAAGACAATTTCAGGTAAAACCTGGAAAGTTCACATAATTTTCTGAAAAAGTTAATCCAGTGAAGATCTAGAGTGGTGCAGAATAAAAACCAACTAAAGGTTAGCATTAGCATCAGCACACCTTTCAAACAGTGAGTAATGAGAGAGGGAGACAGCACCACTCAGTGGCTGGAAGGTTCCGGTTAAATTAACAAACAAACTATAAAACTACCAAATTTCTCTTATAAAAAAAAGACTTTTGGGGAGATTTTAATGTCCGACTAAATCCAAAAATGTATTCATCAGGATGAAATTTATTCATCAGGATGAACATTCTTCTACAGTTGCTCTGCTCATTTCAATGTCCACCAGTCAAAATCCTTCCCAATCAGTTCTTAGAATGGGAAAGATTAATAGCGAGGGTAAAAAAGCCAGAATAAAGTTTAGAACTTTGGTGGAATGGGCCTTTCCTGTTTACAGGAATACTATCTATCGTTCAGCCCAGGTGAGGCCTTTAGTCTGCCTCTGTTCACCATCGTCCACGGCAGCCTGGAGGAACAACAATAAAAGGAATAACAGCCCTTCTTAGTGATTATAAATTACATGAAGAACAGCAGATCCCAGAGAAGTCCATAACAGGTAGATTTTTGTAGTCCTTGCAGGAATTGGCTCAAATTTTTAGAATAGGAGATGCGTCTAAAATAATGAAGTGGCGTGCCTATGATTCAGATTTTGCACCAAATGAAATTCAACAGTTTCAAATGATGGATCTCAAAAGGATTACCTTCCTATTATTCATTTGCCCACAAAGGGATATTTCAAACTTTTGAAACCTTACAGAAGGACCATGGTCTGGGAAAAGATGAGTTCTTTAGGTACCTGCAGGTGAGACATTATTTTAATAAGAATTTTAAAGAGGTGATGAGAAAAATTAGTCAAGTTTCATGAAGGCATTTCTGTCACTAATTAAGCCCAGATATGCAGCAGAATTATCTCCAAGTGATGTAATTCTAAAAAAAAAAAAAGACTTGTGTTGCAAATGAATTTTAGATTGAGGCACAGAGACATGCAACCATGCAAACACTGAGAATCTAGAAAGCAGTTAAGCTATCAGTCCTGATTTTGGACTGTAGGGGATCCTGGGGTACCCAGAGAGGACCCACACTGCACACAGAGAACATGCTAACTCGAACGGGAATCAAACCTACAACCTTCTAGCTGCAAGGCAGCAGCGCTACAACCTGCAGCCAACAAGGAAACAATATTTTCTCTCTCTGATCTAAAGATAATCAGGAAGAATTTAGAGGTAAAAGCATTTAAATGGCCTATAACTGCATTCATTCATTCTTTCATTCATTCATTCATCTATATCTGTGCTCTTCCATTTCCCTTTTCTTTCCAACCCTCTTCAGTCTGTTTCCTTCTCTTTGTTAAAAATATTTTTAGTCTTCTATAGATCTATAGACCATCTATAGACCATCTATAGACCATCTATAGACCGATGTATAAACTTAGTCCTGATCTACAGTTATGAGAAGGACTCTTTCCAATAAAATTATGGTCAGAAATCATTTCCTCATTCCAGAAGTTATATGCAAACCTTATGAATAATATTTTGCAGAGACACTATGCTGATATTTTAGCCTTTCTGAACGTGTTGATGACTTGCAGAAAATAAAAAACTGCAATTCGATGAACATCATAATAGAAATAAGATTCTGAAGTGAAACCTGGATTTGCTGCATGTTGAGGTTTATGCTCAGAAAGCAGCGATCTTTTTGCTAGCTGCTAGCCGATTGGAAAGATGGATGACTGCCTCCCTGACTGCTCCACTCATTATTCTCCAGACTCCTCCATCAGACGTCTTGGTTTATGGTGAAATGATGTACGTTCCACTCACAGATAATGACTCTGGCAGCGCTTACTGGAGGCTCTAGAAATGTAGCTGGAACCATTTCATTTGCATGATTTGCATCGGTGAGTTTCACACATTGCAGTTCTGAGATACGGAGCAACTTTCCTGCAGGCCATCAGTTCACATCCAAGCAGCTGATATTTATCTGCACGTAGCTGAAGGATCGGAACACAGACGGGATTTAGCTGCTGTCCTCTTTGCACATCATTCTGTTCATGTTTAAAATATTCCTATTTACTGATTGAACTATTCCTTTTTCTTTGGACGTGTTTGTTGCTGATATTTGGTTTTAAAACCCTTCCAATAGAAGTGTTTGAAATTATATTCAATGAGAAAAACCTGAGGAGTTTTTATCTTATCTCACATTTAGCAGGGATAGCAATGAATGGATCCTGCATAGAAATACATCCTGTAAATAACAATCTAACATTATTAAGAAGAAGATGAAGGCGAGCTTCATGGTGGGATGACCCCAAAATTCTCTCTGTAGGTACCAGATCTGCTCGGGGCCCCGCCCCTTCTTATGACATCATCATAGGGCAACTCCACTGGGACAAACTGTATTTACCCGTTTCCTAAGGATCAAACCTCTTCTGGAGTTTTAACATATTATTCAATATATTTGCGATTATTTTCCATTTCCTCGGCGATCTAAAGCAGCAGAAACTAGAAAACATCATCGTCAGTCTGGAAGGAAAGCGCTGCCTTCTGAGACACACTGAGCTCTGCTGTTTAACAACGAGACACTAAAAGGATCCGTTTATTATTATAATGATTAAGATCTGAGGTCAGAGGAGGACTAATCTTAAAAAATGACTTTATAGAGATTTTAGACGAATAAAACAGTTATTCTACCTGTAGAAGACTAATGGTTGTTGTTGACACAAAGTTAAAAGTAGTGTAGCTTAATGTGGCTAACTGAGGGAGCTAACAGAGGCTAACCTGTTAGCTACAGCTAGCCACAGCGCTACCCAGCTCTTTATATCACGGTCTAACAGTTTGTTCACCAGAAACAGATTTATTCAGTTTTGTTATCGATCAGGTGAAACTTTATCGGTCATTAGACACGCTTACGCTACAGATGCTCCCGACTCGCCACACTGATGCTGCCTGATGATGTTATCGTTGTCTGGGCAACCAGTATATTTTACGCCATGTGTCAACGTTCAGCCGATCATGTAGCGTGACGTCACTGGCAGGAAGCAGATCTGGTAGCTACATCGTAACCTCCCCGCTCCGTTCCAGACCGCCTGCTCCTCCCATCCTGCTCGCTCCCTGGACTCAGAGGAGAGCCTGCGTGATATTATTAAATTCATTCAGAAATGAACGCTAAAGTTAATATGACATCATTAAAACTCCATCAGAATCAATCACACGTTTCTGCATAAACATTTTCTATTCCTTGTTGATCTTTGTAATATAGGATGATGAGGATCATCCATCATTGGTTTGTTCTCTACCTCTAATCTCAGCATCTCTTCATCCAGGCCTGAAATCACAGCCTCTGAGATTCACTCTTGGAAGTTTTGACTGGATTTGATTAAACTTTTAAGCCTCTCGATATATAATAAATATTTTGATGGAGATGAGAAATCTGCTTCCTGGTCTGTTGAAGTACCAATAATTTACATCCAAACATTTAATTATATAGTCTTAGTTTTTGGGAATATATCAGAATTATGCTCTAATCTGTAGTTACCGATCTGTTAATTTTAATCTAACAAACTGGATCTTCTCGACGCTCTTTCTTCTGTTTCGTGCGATTGTGGATCTCGACCTGGCCGGACCGGAGCAGAGCTAGAAATAGTTCAGCTACATATTTTGATGGTGAGGGACAGAGGAGACATAGGTGGACGGTGACGAGCGGAGAAGCAGCGGTGGATGTGGAGCAGCTCTCATTAATCTACATGAAAGACAAGTATTCCGCATGATGTAGGTGAGCGGAGCACTGATGGAGGATGTGGAATCTGGTGATGAAGGTGAGTTGCATGGTGGGCTGAAGGTGGCCTGTACCCTAACCTTAGCCAAAGGCTCATGTCTGTCAGCCCCCTGTGACCCTGATAGACAAGCCGTAGAAGATGGAGGTGAAATGTCTTGAAGAGCAGAGAAAATAGCTCCATTATAAACTTTTTAGCTGGAATAATTTCTGCCAAAAGGGATCAGGAAAACCAGCCATTACGTGCTACTTCTGAAACGGCCGTTCCAAAAAGTTCAAATCAATCCTCTGGACTTTGTTTCCAAGTTTGAAGACGTTTCGCTTCCATTCAGGAAGATTTTTCAACCAGCAAATGTAAAACAGCGTTGAAGCCCAACCAAGCCTTGTTATGGCTTAGAAAACATACAAACTGAAACGGAAGAACAGGTCCAATCCCATTGGTAATGGGAAGTCATTGGAGGTCTTTGTTAGCCTGCAATGCCGATACTGGCTCTGGTGTCTCTGAAAGAGTGCGTTAGGGGGAATTTGTTGGCCCCGCTGAACTAGGGATCTTCTTTTCCCGTGGGTAAAGGGGCTGTGATGATAGCAGCAGGAAATCAACGCTATCGCTGCATTGCAGGTTTCTGAAAGCTCTAAATCTAGGGAGTCCCCCCTTCCATTTAAGGTTGGTGTTTCTTTCTTAACATAGATGGCCTTCTTCACTCTCTCCAACTGTCTGTCTTTGTCCAGCAAGGTGTAGATGAAGCGCAAGCAGAGTCTTGTCCGTGAGGAGGCGGCTCTTCTGTGTTGGGTCCGGCTTTCTGTGGAGAGGTTGTTTGGTTTCTCCAATATAAAGATCAGATCATTCCTCCTCTGTACAGGTCCTGCAGACACCACCCCACTCCACATTTTCAGGTCTGGGGGTTTGGTTTAGGATGAACTTAGTCTCTGTGTAAGGGTCTGATTGGTTTGGAAATATTCTGGGATTGTGTGTTTGGAGAAAAATCCTTATTGAGTTTTTCAGGAGACTCCAGCAGCATATGGGATGGAGATTTTTTTGGTTTAATCTTCTCACCGCTATATTCTGCTTATTGATGAGTTTCTGTTCTTTCTGCTTCTGTTTTAGTAGGACCCGCTGTTGCAAGGTGCTGATGACTGAGAGTTTGTGTTCCGGTGGGCGGTGTGAGTCAGAAAGAAGATGGTCGGTCTGTGTGAGTGGATTTCCCCAGCAGACTTGCATGTTGAGGTTTCCCCATCTCCTTCCATGCTCACTAAAACAGTTCAGAAAAGACTGTCATTAACAGTCAGCAGCGCGCAGACACTGTTTATCATCATGGGAAGCTATTTAACAGACTTAATTGCAGCAGTTACCACGGTATTAGTAAGCAGCACGCAGACACTGTCATTAACGGTCTGACAGCACGCAGACACTGTCCACGCAGAACTGTCATTCTAGTTGTAGACAGCAGTCATTAACAGTCGGCAGCACGCAGACACTGTCATTAACAGTCAGCAGCGCGCAGACACTGTCATTAACAGTCAGCAGCGGCGCAGACACTGTCATTAACAGTCAGACAGCACGCAGACACTGTCATTAACAGTCAGCAGCAGCAATGCAGACACTGTCATTAACAGTCAGCAGCGTGCAGACACTGTCATTAACAGTCAGCAGCGTGCAGACACTGTCATTAACAGTCGGCAGCGCGCAGACACTGTCATTAACAGTCAGCAGCATGCAGACACTGTCATTAACAGTCAGCAGCGTGCAGACACTGTCATTAACAGTCAGCAGCGCGAACATGTCGGCAGACACTGCAGACACGCATTATTAACAGTCAGCAGCGCGCAGACACTGTCATTAACAGTCGGCAGCGTCATTAACAGCAGCAGCACTGTCATTAACAGTCAGCAGCGTGCAGACACTGTCATTAACAGTCAGCAGCGCGCAGACACTGTCATTAACAGTCAGCAGCGCGCAGACACTGTCATTAACAGTCAGCAGCGCGCAGACACTGTCATTAACAGTCAGCAGCGTGCAGACACTGTCATTAACAGTCAGCAGCATTAACAGCAGACACTGTCATTAACAGTCAGCAGCGCGCAGACACTGTCATTAACAGTCAGCAGCGCGCAGACACTGTCATTAACAGTCAGCAGCACGCAGACACTGTCATTAACAGCGTCAGACACTGTCATTAACAGTCAGCAGCGTGCAGACACTGTCATTAACAGTCAGCAGCGTGCAGACACTGTCATTAACAGTCAGCAGCGTGCAGACACTGTCATTAACAGTCAGCAGCGCGCAGACACTGTCATTAACAGTCAGCAGCGTGCAGACACTGTCATTAACAGTCAGCAGCGTGCAGACACTGTCATTAACAGTCAGCAGCGTGCAGACACTGTCATTAACAGTCAGCAGCGCGCAGACACTGTCATTAACAGTCGGCAGCAGACACTGTCATTAACAGTCAGCAGCGTGCAGACACTGTCATTAACAGTCAGCAGCAATGCAGACACTGTCATCATAACAGTCAGCAGCGCGTGCAGACACTGTCATTAACAGTCATTCATTCATTCATTCATTCATTCACTCACTCACTCATTCATTCACTCACTCGACTCATTCTGGCCTTCATTCATTCATCTGACTCATTCATTCATTCATTAATTCATTCACTCACTCATTCATTTATTCATTCATTCATTCATTCACTCATTCATTCATTCACTCATTCATTCATTCATTCACTCATTCATTCATTCACTCATCATTCATTCACTCACTCATTCACTCACTCATTCATTCATTCATTATTCATTCACTCATTTATTCATTCACCCACTCATTCATTCATTCACTCATTCACCCACTCATTCATTCATTCAATCATTCATTCATTCATTCGTTCACTCATTCATTCATTCATTCGTTCACTCATTCAACCATTCATTCATTCATTCATTCATTCATTCATTCATTCACTCATTCACCCACTCAGTCATTCATTCAGGCCTGATTTAAGCTAATTTTTATTTTAGTCTAGTTTTGTGAATTGGTTTTATTTGACTTCTAATTCTGTTTTTAAATGTTTAAACCCTCTTTAAACATTAAGTAGGAATGACAGGAGCGTTTTATGCTGCGTGAAGTTATAGAAATATTCATTTCTCATTTTTAAATGTTTTTTTTTATGGGAGAATCTTTGAGGTGAAAAATGTTATTTAAGTAGTTTGTTTTCAGTGATCTCTGCTCAGGAGAAGAAGCTTAGAGAGAGAAAGTTTCAAGGTGGAAACTCAGAGTTTTCCTTCAGCGTCTCCATGACCGATATCAGGACAAACTAAAGCAGCATGTTAGAGTCAGAGATCAGCTCCTGAACAGCAGCTCCAGCCCAGACAGCGGACGGCTGACATCCCCGCCGCTCTGAGGCAGCCGCCGCTGGCCGCCGTTACACACAGAGACACTGGGAGACACACGGAGACACTGGGAGACACATAGAGACAAAGGGAGACAAAGGGAGCGAACAGACGGTAGGAGAGGAAGAGGTGGTTGAGTTTGACGGGGTTAAGTGAGAAGAACATTAGTGCTGAGTTTATATCAAACACATTGAGCGGCAGTGGATAAAACAGCACCAGCGACGCACATTGAGAGGAAGGAGGTGGAGACGGGTGAGAGCTTCTTTCTCCGAAGGGGGGCAGATATTAGAGACACTCATCTCCTTCTGCCCTCCAGCTGAGGAGGCGGAGCCGAATGAAAAGAGGGTGCAGGCCATAACGAGGTGCAACACTTTTCAGACCACCTATAACCCCCCCAGCAGCAATATCCAGTCAGTTACAGCAGTCTGCTAATTCAATAGAGTTAAACAAGGACGCTGCCAAGGAATCCTAATGTCATTTATCGCAACAAATTAGACGAGTTGCTCCGTTAAAGAAGGCCGGCAGTGAGATGAGCAGCAGGTTGGGGTGCATCACATGCAGAAAGGGGTGCAGCCAGAGCCTGAGACAGACGGCCATATCTGCAGGCCGCTTGGCCGTTGGCTGATGCTTTAGTTTGTCTTTGGAAGCACCAGGCTGGGTTTTCATCCCCATCGCTGTCAGCCAGGGCTTTCTCTTTGTGGAGACGTCTCTGCTAACCCGGCAGTGAACTCCTAAATCACCACAGACTAGGATTTGAATATTTCATCACATAAAGGCAGCTTTAACCTAATCTACACCAAATCCTGTTTCTGCTGAGAAGTCAGACTGCATCAGGATCATAATGACGAACTTCTCACCGCCTGAGAGCATCACTAATTACCACTGATCCAGATTAGAGCCCGACTGTCGCTCCGATAAACAACAAACACCAGCTTAGGCTTCATCATTGGAAAGCAATATTCTCTCCTTTGTTTGACTATTTCCAGCTGCGCCGTTTGGCTCAACGCGCGCCGTTTATGTGATGCGGTTAAATGAAAAACACATCTCATAAGAGAGCGATAAGGGTGGAGCGTTGCTACGGCGATTAGGAGCTTTGTTTTTGGATTGAAAAGGGAAAATGGGGTTGGAAGCTAAGGGTGCAGCTGTGCTCTGCAGACTGGCCTACTTTAGCATCGCTAACGCAGCTCTGCCATCAAACCTGCAGTGATTGGCTGAACGGATCGCATCACTGCAGAGTCAGACATTCTCATAAAGGCTGCCGTTGCTTTGGATATTTTCCAATAAACACGCTGCGGGGGTCAGTAGACCAACCCTGATGACTGACAGCTTTTTTACAAACTAGCATCTTCAAATTAGCCCCCCATCCCACAGGAGAGTTTGGTGTCAATCATCTTTCCCAGCCATCAGCTGTAATCTGGATGTAAACCAGATTAGATGCTTTCAGCTCCGTCACATCGCTGCTGCATCACTTTCCACCCAAACATCAGCTTCCTCACATTTAAAGCCGTCACCTGCAGAGACGGTTAGAGCTGCGTTTCCATGACCTCCATCTTTTTAACACTGTTATACCGAAAGCAGTCAGATTAACTTGAAGTACTGATGGAGCTAAATGCTGGCTCTGGTCGCCAAGCTGCACCACATCTACAGACTCTGCAGTCAGTTAACAAGTTCAGGGATAAATTATCCAAAATAGTCATTGATTTCTCATCAGAAAAATCATTTCATTGAATATTATTTTAGCAAATAATATTTTATTTACCTCTTGGATTAGCATTGTGAATTAATCTGAACACATAGCTTTTGCTCCAAGTTGGTTTAAAGGCTAACTTGACCTCATTCCAAATCCTTTAAAATAAATGTTGCTTCTCAAACCAAAGTGGTGCCATTGATCCTATCGAGCACCGAGCCTTACTGGATCAGATGTCGCCTATGGAACCGGAACTACTCCTCCCTGAAGACACACCCCACTGCCAGAGCTTTTAAAAGAGCTTCCTGTTCGCTACCTGTTGCCAGCAGCCGCAGCTACTAATGGCTAGACTCGAGCAGAGACAGGAGAGCTAATCCAGCGTGTCTTACCCGCGACCAAAATCTAATAAATTAGAAAAGATTCCCAAGCGAGGAAAGTTAAATACAAGTTAAAATGATTAAATGTGGTTTATTTAACATAAGATCTCTTTCTTTACAAAAGTCTGCTAGTTAACTACTTGATTTGTGATAATCCCGTTGATTTATGTTGCCTTACAGAAACTTGGCTGCAGCAAGTGTCATGATCACTGCCCTAATAGCTGACTTAATTGTATATTTCACTCACCTGCCTAACCCTCCCCAGTTACTAATCATCATTTTTTTCATCCACCTGCTCCTGCTGCTTTATTTACGGCTCAGCCCAGATATCGGGGCCAGATCATTGTTTGATTGTTTGTTTGTTTGACTTTATGTCTTTATTTGGAAATCATGGCTGATTTCCATGATTTCCAGTGGTTAGAGGGTTTTTTAGTCATGTCTTAGTGTTTCCTGATCATGTCCGGGATCTCATTCACTAAGCATACCCTGTTCCTGTTTTGGCCCAGTGGAGGGAGCTAGTTTAAAATTGGGTGGTTTTTTTCTGATGTCATGTCTTGTCCTGCATCTCAAATACTAAGCCTAGCTTTTTTCCATCTGAACGTTTCTGCCTGAACTCTCTGTTGGACTCATGGAACCCTGAACCTGCCTGTTCCTATTCGGATCGGAATCCCTGGCCAGGCTACGGACTCCTGGATCTCAGAACCGTCCATTTCTGGACTGTTTCCCCTGACATGGCTTGGACCTCTAACTGTTCATGGCATGGGCTGCCCAATACTGACTGGGTCATCATGAGTGGGAGATTTTATGTATCCATGCTGACGGTAGAGAAGCTATAGCTTTAAGAAGGGCAGCTGCCTTTAATGCTATCCTGGACACCTGAGCTTTGTTCCAAAGTGTGAGAATATAGTCCCACACATTCTCATCTTCATACTTTGGACCTTGTGCTGACATACGGCATAGAATGTGAAGTAATAACAGGATTTCCTCACAACCCTGTCCTCTCTGACTGTCTTGATCTTGGGGCTGATGTCTATTTAACAAGTCTTCAACCAGTCATCAGTACCAGATTATTCAAGTATGTGGTGAGAGTTTTCTAGCTTAACTAAGTGTTTCTGATAGCCTGATCCTGTTCTTGCACTGATCCTCTGAGTCTGCCTATCCCCATAACGATCAGTTTGCCTGAACTGTCTTACGACTTCTGCTGAATTTCTGCCTGTGAACCAAACCTGGAACTGATTCTGTCCTGGATTTCCCTTCAGTACCACTTCTGACTCTGATCTCCTTTCTGTTTACTTTGAAAACTGGGTCCTCTCTTCTGATCCTTGAAACCGGGTCCTTGGAGGATGCAGAGGCTGAAAATGAACGCAACCCACATCGCCTTGGGCATTGTCTGTACCAGTAGCATAATCAATACCAACAGCTAATTTGCGCAACCATATATAAACCGGGTTGCCCTTAATTTACAGGACAGGGAGAGCCGGTGTCGGTAACAGATCTGCTTGGACGCTGCACATGCTAGTAACATTATACTATATGACTGGCTGAATATTGCTAAGATGACTTAAAAAATCGTGGGTACAATGATGAGGATAATAACATAACTGTGTGCCGAATCAGGAACGTCTATAATGTTAGAATGTCTAATGAGCGATGAAGTTTTATCTGATTGATAACAAAGCTGAAAAGCTTTTATCATTATCTAACTGTTAGATAATGATAAAAGGGGGAAAGCTGGGTATGCCATGATGGCAGCTCCGTTAGCTTATCTGATTACTCACTTCATTCACCTGCCGTTCCCTTCCCCGTTCTCTAATTATCATTTATGTTATCCACCTGTTCCTTCTGCTATATATATACGGTTCAGCCCAGCTATTGGGGCCCGATCATTATTCTTGTTTTTTCACGTTTCTTATTCAGGTTTGTTTTTTGAGTTTAGTAAAGTCCCTGGTTCATGTCCTGACTCTTGGAGGGTTTGGTGTTTGTCTGCTGTCTGGCTCTTTTCCACTGAGCCCTCAGGTTTTTGGCTCGGAACATGGGGGAGGTCAGTGGCTTCTGGATGGCTACAGTTTGAAGTTTCTGAAGTTATACTGCTACCATGTCTTGTCTCTGTCCCTCTCAGCCCCTGAGCCAGCCTGTCTCCATCTGAGCTCACTGCAGGACTCATCGGACTCTAAACCTGCCATCATAATCTGAGGATTCCTGGAACCCTGGATCAGTCGGTTCCTGTTTGGATCGGAACCCCTGGTAAGGCTTTGGACTCCTGGATCTCCGAACTGTCTGGTTCTGAACTGTTTCTCTGACCTGGATCGGTCTCCTGCCTGCTCCTGCAGTTGCTGCACTGGGGACACTCTAGATGGCTCAGTGCTGCATCTCGTTTGGCAGTCATCAGCTGATCCTGCCTTCCTCAGAAAGGATGGACTGAACTGTTAAACCAGAGTGATGAGCAATTCTCTGCCCTCCCGCTGCAGTCACTGCAGGTCCACAGCAGCCAGCATTCCATTCTCTAGGTTTTAATTTCTGTCATTGAACATTTTAAAACTACCCATTGCCTGACTCGCCTGAATGCTGGGTCCATCCTTCCCATTTCATGACAGGCAGAGATGGGAAGTAACGAAGTACAAATACTTCGTTACTGTACTCAAGTAGATTTTTCAGATATTTTTACTTTACTTTAGTACTTATTTTTTTATGGCGACTTTTTTACTTCTACTCCTTACATTTTTACACAAATATCTGTACTTTCTACTCCTTACATTTTAAAAAAGTAAGTAAGTAAGTAAACTTCAGTTCATTCCAGAGACGGGGTGCCACCGCTTTAAAGGACCGGTCTCCTCGGCTTTTAAAATGGGTCCGAGGAACCATAAGCAGGTTTTGACCTGAAGACCTTGAGGCTACGGACCGACGTGATACGGCTGGATCAGACCTGTCATGTAGCCAGGCGCCTGTCCATGAAGGGCCCTGAAGGTAAGGACCAGGATTTTAAAATTTATCCTGGAAGCAACAGGAAGCCAATGTAGGGACTTCAGGAGAGGATTAACATCCGCTGTCCTATTTGTACGGGTCAGGAGTCTTGCAGCAGAGTTCTGGACAATTTGTAGGCGACCCAGCTCCTTCTTGCTCAGACACGTAAACAGGGTGTTACAGTAATCCAGTCTTGAAGAAACGAAGGCATGGATGATTCTCTCCAAATCATCGTGAGAGAGGATTTTCCTTACCTTGGAGATATTGCACAGATGGAAGTAATTGGCTCGTTACTTTAGTATCCTCCATGTAATGTAAAAAGTAAAAAGGAAGTTGAAAAGTAGGAATGAACTGAGGACTTGTTGTTTTCCAGCTCCAAGTCGTGGATGACTCGGCCAGGTCTCTACTGGTCTTCCAGCAGATGAAGGGCGGCTAACTGCAGCTCAACAAGAGAGAACACACTGTCCTCCCTCCACTCGCTATGACTCCATCTCAGGTTTTGTCCATGTAAACAAGGTCATTTTCTATCTTTAATCTCCTTGTTGCAGTTTTTTATGGCTGCCAGAAGCCCTGTTTGAGCTACTTATCTTCTTTGAGTGTTTGGCTGGTGGTTGTTGTGAAAAGCTGCTGGCAGCCATCTGCATGCTGCCAAGCTCTGCACAGCACAAGTAAACAGATGCAGGGGGGTAAATAAACAGCATCTATCTGGGGTGGTGCTGCAGGCGAGGCGGCTTGCCACAGCAGTTAGTATGGCAGCTACCAGCAGTAACCAGGTGGGTGTGGAGGAATGACAACCAACTCTTTGCTGCCAGCACAGAGGGTAGGGTTTTATAACTATTAGCAGGTGGAAATGTTGACGGCTGAGAGACGCTCTGACAGCAGGAGTATGAACAGTAGGGCAGTTAGGCTGATGTAGCTAGAGCCTGTCGCTGTTAAGTGGCACTGATGCTCATTATGGGGAAACCATATGAACTCTTTCAGGGTGCCCACTCCACCGCTCTTAGTGAGTACATCTGCTGTAACACACCATCACTCTACTCAACCCAAGCTCTGAATTACCAGCACACTCCTAAGCAAAGGCTCAATATTTGCCAAACATCACTCATTACAGCTCAACTGTCACATTGGACTCTGCTGATTTCTTTCTTTTCCTTTTGTTATTCAGTGTCTGGCTCAGTTGTTTTTTGAACTTCCTGTTTATTTTGGTGCACTAATCTCTGTCCTCGCTTTCAGATTACTTCATTTCCTGGGATTCACCTTTAATCAATTCAATTTAATTCACATCATGTCATCTCAGGTCACTTTCCAGTTCACCAGATCATCCAGTCAGATTGATTCAAAGTTTTCTAAGGAAAACCAGCTGATTGCATCGACTCATTGACTCTTCAGCAATCCCTCAGCCTCCCTGAAACTGCTCACCTGAGTCTTGTTGTTGTTTGCCTTACCTATTGAAACCTCTCCCTCTGCAGCTTTCTTTGCCAGTTCATCTTTGTCACTTGTTCCAGCATTTATTCTACCTCGCCTAGCATCTAAGATAGTTTTGGTCTACTTGTTTTTGACCAGCCTCTGCTTTTTGTGGATTTTTTTTCCAGTCTCTCCAACTCAGCGTTCTGACTCTGGATTAAAGGATCATTTATCTAATTTGCCTTAGTTGCGTCTTGCATTTGAGTCCTCTTGTGGTTTCTTTATGGCAGTACGAACTGCCATGTAAAGTAAAAGGGAAGGCTGATCAACCAACGGATAAAATCAGCAGGCCATAAAAGGCCACGAGGAATCTGCTCTAGAGGCAGGCATCATCAGACCATCTTTGTCTCTTGCAGGTCAGGGTTCTTTGTTTGGTCAAGAAGGATAAGTCCCTGCGACCGTACAGTGATTGTTAATGTCTCTACCGACATCATCATAAAAAACAGGTACCCTCTCCAATTGATCTCTTCAGCTTTTGAACTTTGAACAAGGTGCTGAGATCCTTACTAAGTTGGGTTTGAGAAATGCTTCTCATCTCTTGATGATTAGAGATGGGGATGAATGTAAGACTGCCTTTAATACTCCTATTGGTCACTATGAGTACCTTGTGATGCCATTTGGACTCATACATGCCCAAGCTGTTTTCCAATAAATGATGTGCTCAGGGACATGCTCAATGAGTTTGTTTTTGTGTACCTAGATGACATCCTTATTTTCCCCTGATGAGCACTTTCACGCCAAACATGTTTACAAGGTTCTCCAGTGACTCCTTCAGCACCAGCTCTATGTGGAAGAAGAGAAGTGTGAGTTTAATGTTCCTATAGTCTCTTTTCTTGGCTTCATTGTGGCTCAAGGAGAAATTCGAATGCATCCAGCCAGAGATTCGGGGCTCTGAGAAGCACCAGCTTCAACTTCAAGAAAGGAGGTGCAAAGATTTTTGGGTTTTGCAAACATTCTACAGGAAAATTATAAGAGACTTTTTTAGCAAACGCCCCACCCTTGCCTGCCTTAACCTTTCCCACTTCTAAGTTTCTGTGGTCTTCTCGAACTAACACTGCCTTCCAGGAGCTCAAGAAATGTTTGATCTCTGCTCTGATTCACAATGCCAGATCCTCTGCTTCAGTTTGTGGTGGAGGTGTAAGCTTCAGATTCTGGACTGAGGGCGGGTCCATGCGCCCAACGCAGGATAATCTTATCCATATCTCTGCTTTCCCCTCATATAAACTGTCTGCTGCACAGATATAAGATCAGGGATCAAGTGCTGTTGTCCATTAGGGTGGTTTTGGATGAATGGCGTCACTGGCTTGAAGGGGCAGAACAGCCATTCATTGTATGAACAGCCCTCAAGAACTTGGAGTACCTTCATAGGACCAAGAGACTGAACCCCCACCAAGCCAGGTGGGCCTTTTTTTAGCCACTTCAATTTCGTGGTGTCTTATAGACCAGATTCTAAAAATGCAAAGCCAGATGCTCTGTCTCGTTTGCATAACCCTGCCTCCTCCACTCAGGTTGTAGACCACATCATTCCATCCTCATGAATTGTAGGGGCAATGACTTGGAGTATAGAGGAGTAAGTAAAACAAGCGTCTGTGGGACTCCAGCCCCCAGTTGGGTGTCCTGTCTTTGTTTTCCTGGAACTGAGGTCCCAGGTTATTTATTGGGCACATGCATCTAGTTTTTCCTGTCGGTCATGGTCAAGAGGACACTGTTTGTAATACAGCAACTGTTCTGGTGGCCTTCTATGGAAAAAGATATTTCTGAATATGTTTCAGACTGTCCGGTCTGTGCCCAGCAGAAACCTTCCCACACACATTCTTCTGGGCTTCTCCAGCCACTCTTAATTCTAGCTCGACCATGGTCTCATATCTCTCTGCTTTTTGTCATTGGACGGCCTGTTTCTTAGGTTACACCACCATTCTCACAGTTGTTGGCAGATTCTCTAAAATGGCTAATTTCATTCATCTTGTCAAACTGCCCTCTGAAAAGAAGACAGCAGAAAACTTAATGGCTCATGTATTCAGAATCCATGGTTTCCCAATATGGTTTCTGACAGAGGGCCCCAGTTTGCATCTCACTTTTGGAAAGCCTTATGCTCCTTGTTGGGTACAGTCAGTCTCTTATCAGTTATCGCTTCCGTGACCAATGGACAGTCCGAAAGCTCTTAATCAGGAGTTGAAGACTGGTTTAGGTATCTCACCTCCCATGTCGTGTGTAGCAGGTATCCTCAACCTCCTCCCTCCTGTGGTAAGTAGCAGCTCTTGGGGTGGAGTTTGCTCTGGCCAACATGCTACCTTGTTCATCCACTGGTTTTCCCGTTTCCAATGTGTCCATGGCTATAACCTCATTGATATTCATGGGATACACCAACCGTCCGGCCCACCCGTCCGTCTTCGTTCGCTTACCAGGGTTGAGTCATGGGGTGTAGCAGCATCAGTAGGGGAGGCCCAGGCGTCTCCTCTCCTGCAGCCACTTGCCAGCGCCTCCGGGGGAACTCTCAAGGTGCTCCCAGACCAGCCGAGAGACATAGTCCCTGCGTCCCCTGGGTCTCCTCCTCGTGGGATGTGCCTGGAACACTTCACCAGGGAGACTTCCGGAGGGAGGCATCCTAAACAGATGCCGAGCCACCTCAACTGGGCTCCCTCTCGATGTGGAGTGAGCAGCGGCTCTACTCTGAGTTCTCCCCGGATGACTGGAGCTCCTCACCCTATCTCTAAGGGGAGCCCAGACACACTACGGAGAAAAACTCATTTCAGCCGCTTGTACCCGGGATCTCATTCTTTTGGTCACGACCATAGATGAGGGTAGGAACGTAGTTCAATTGGTAAATCGAGAGCTTTGCCTTTTGGCTCAGCTCTCTCTTCACCACAACAGACTGGTACAGGACCCGCTTCACAGCAGACGACGCACCAATCCGCCATATCGATCTCCTGCCCCATCTTCTCCTCATTCGTGAACAAGACACTAAGATACTTAAACTCCTCCACTAGGGGCAGTACATCCTCCCCAATCCGGAGAAGGCATTCTACCCTTTTTCCAGCTCAAGACCATGGTCTCAGATTTGGAGGCACTGATCCTCATCCGGCCGCTTCACACTTGGCTCCAAGAACACGCTCCAGTGAGAGCTGTAGATCGCGCCCTGATGAAGCCAATAGAACCACATCATCTGCGAATAACAGAGACGCTCATCTTAAAGCTACAGTGTGTAACTTTTAGCGACATCTAGCGGTCAGACTGCAGACTGCAGCAACATGAACATCTCCCCCCACCGCTTCTCCCCACCAACAGGCGAAGCGTTCACGGGACAAAATGTCTTCCACGGCGTCCATCACCTACCTTCTCAAGTGATGAGGTTGTTTACATAGATAATTTTACAGATAGTATTTCATTAGTCTGTGTAGGGTATAGATTTCATGTAGACTTAAGATAATAAATATACCCGTTATTTTTCTACATCGTTGTAGACGTTTTGGCGATCTACACTTGTCGCTAGTTTGTTGGCTCTGCGCTGCCGTAAGCGCCAAAGATAATCTGCCTCCATGGCTGCGAGACCAGCTCCTATGTAATTATAAATATACGAATTCTAAGGCAACGCAAATATTAAGGTTAAGAGGCTGAGCTAAGTAGATGATGATAAATAACATAGTTATGTATAATATATTACATTTCTGACTGTATATCCCTGTAATTGTACACACTGTAGCTTTAAGGCCAACAAAATGGATCCTTTCAACACCTTGGCTGCGCCTAGAAAAAACTGTCCATAAAAGTTATGAACAGAATCGGTGACAAAGTCCAACCTTGGCAGAGTCCAACCCTCACCGGAAACGAGCCCAACTTACTGCCAGCAAATGTGGACCAGGCTCTGATACCTGTCGTAAAGAGACCTAACAGCCCTTATTAAAGGGCCCGGTACTCCATACTCCCGGAGTACCCCCCACAGGACCCCCAATGGGACACGGTCAAATGCCTTCTCCAGATCCACAAAACACATGTAGACTGGTTGGGCAAACTCCCATGCACCCTCCAAGATCCTGCTGAGGGTGTAGAGCTGGATCTGGTGTTCCACGGCTGAGGACGAAAACCACACTGCTCCTCCTGAATCCAAGATTCGACTATCAAATGGAAACTCCTTTCCAGAACCCCGAATTAAAATCATGTTATTAATTACCTATGCAGTATTCAATTCTATTCAGTTTATTTCTATAGCTCCAATTCACATCATGTCATCTCAAGGCACTTTCCAGTTCACCAGATCATCCAAGTCAGATTGATTCAAAGTTTTCTATTTAAGGAAAACCAGCTGATTGCATCGCACTCATTGACTCTTCAGCAATCCCTCACACTAAGCATGCTTGTAGCTTACAGTGGAGAGGAAAAACTCCCTTTTGAACGAGGAAGAAACCTCCAGCAGAACCAGGCTCAGTGTGAGCGGCCATCTGCTGAGGCCCACTGGGGTTCAAGGAGACAGAAGCAGAACATAGAAAAAGAAGCATAGATACAAAAGGCAACTGTCAACCAGCTCCAGGCGTTGCCCCATCCAGGAAAAACACACAGCCAGGCAGACGAGCTCCCAGCCAGCCCCATGTCAGAGGATGAAGAGAGAGCACATCCAGTTAGTCACAGTCAGAGAAACAGGACTACACTGGAAAACACTGTGCAGAAGAAGTAGGCACAGCTCTGTGACCAATCGTCTTCACCATTTGGTGTCTTCTTCCCAGGTTTATAAGATAAGTAAACTTTATGAATCAAACACTGGAGAAATTCCCTCTGCATTTAACCCATCCCCTTGGACAGCAGTGGGCTGCCATTGTGTGGCGCCCATGGGAGCAGTGGCACACAAACTTAAAGGAATAGTACACATCAAAACATGATTAGCCTTCATTTTCTACTCCCCCATGCTGAACAACACTCTGGAGTACTTTTTGATATCTCAAATGCATCACATGGAGATCTGGGAGGCTTCTTGCTGCTCTGCTGACATTCAAATAGATGGGGGTCTAGTAGTGCAGAAAAGGTCCATAAAGGTAGTCCACAAAAACGATGTCAATATTCAACCATACTGCTTTCGTCCAATGTATTCCAAGTGTCCTGAGTGGGTAAGCATCCAGAATTTACTCAGAAACGAAGTCATTTTAGAATGTTTTTAGAGCAAGAAACAGTAGTGTATAAGATTTCCTAAAAGCGTGTTCCGCGGTCTCTGAGGAAGACCGGCAGTTCAAACCAGATGAAAGTGCAGCATCTGCGTCTGCTCTGCCGATTAATGCAGCGTAGAAGAATAAATGTGCTGTTTACCTGTGCAAAAGAAAATACACAACAAAAGAAAAATGTCTGAGGACTTCAGTGTTGAGGAAGAGCATGAGTTCTTTGCGAGGCTGAATGCGCGCACTTTTCATCTGGTTTTGGTCTTACGCGGGTTACAATGTGGGAAGCGAGTATCTACCAATATTATGCTTAAGTTTTGTGTAAACTTTAGATGCTCAGGCCCACTAATGTCGGGCAGCATAGACCTCCATGCTATTTGAATGTGAGCTGTCTATGACAGCTAAGAAGCGCCCTCATTCTCCGACCAGCTTAATGATTCGGCAGGACACACTGCGCCCAGATCTGATACATTTACAAAAAGCGCCACTCTTCCAGAGTGTTGTTCAGCACATGAGGGGAAGTAGAAAATGAAGGCTAATCCTGTTTTGGGTGTACTATTCCTTTAAGGCTGAACAGAGCTGTGGGGGATCAAACCGGGTAAATTCAACCTTTTCAAAGCACAGACGCGCTGCTCTAACCACTCGACCAGCACTCCCCACAGAATTTAATAAATACTAGTCAAGACCCGCAGTGAGAGGGAGAGGAGAAACTGTTACTGACTAAAACAATCGTTTGAAACTCCACTCCCTTCACTAAAACCTCCAGCTGCTGTCAAACGGGTTCCTTTCTGTCCTCCTACAGCTCATCCTGCAGAGTTATTGACTACATCTGCAGTAATAAACTGTCTCAGCACTACATCTCTACCACTGTCCTGTTGGTGTTTAGGTCTAATATAATCAGAACAGATGACAGAAGAATCAGCCTATGGACCCAGCCACAGCAGAGACAGTAATGCTTCTTCAGAGGGGGGCAGAGGAAGGTAAATATAGCTCAGAGGACGTAGTGTGGATGGGATTACTCCTCAATGAATGCGTTCAGCTACTCTACCTCTCTGTATGGCAGGCTACCTGTTTGGCTCCATCAGAGCTAACAGCGAGCTGAAGCGCCAAGAGTTATTCATCAGGGTCCAGTGCAGACTTTCAGAGACTCTCCCAGCATGGCTCCCCATGCCGCCTTCAGAGAAAACAGCTTTTCTTGCTTTGCTTTGCTGTGATAAACAGTCACTCAGCCAGCCCTGGTGATCTCTGCTGTATTTTAAAGGTTTAACAAACACTTTTAAACATTCAGCTTCTCTCAGTCATCTATATGGATTATAGGATATCAGCAGCCGTTATAGAGATTAGGTTTTGTTTCTCTGAGGAATATACAGAAATCTGATGCTTTTATAATGTTAGACACACTGATAACTAAACACATCAATATCAAGTAGCAAATGCTGTTGAAAATCTAGGTCAAAGGTCACCCCTGCTCTCTGGGGCGTTATCTCCTGTCCCAATATAGATATTTAATTACATTGCTCACAATATAACCACATGAGGGATTTTTTTTTTTTTTATTTGTTCTCATATCTCTCTGCTTTTTTTGGGGGCAGTATTAGACAAAAATGCAGTCGGCTAAAAGTGGCATGTCAGAGTTTTTACAAAAGACAGATTGTCTCCAGGATTCAGATGGGCCCTCCTCAAGCTATCATTTTCTCCAGATGGATTGCTGTTAACCCCTGTAAAGGTCACGACTGTGAAGCACAGCCATGACAGACTGTGTTTGAAATCTAAGAACATTTGTTGAACATTAAAAAACAAGTTAATCTACTGAACACTGAACTGAGTGAGGGAAGGCTCTAAGGTGAGCATCCGGTTGGTGTTGATCCTCTACAGCAGAAAAGGAGTAACGTCCCTTTCTCATCAGACACGCAGCGGGGGGTTTAGCCTGCAGATATCAAGATATCATATTTTCTATGATACCTCCACTGAGGTGTGAAACAGCATAAATGAAAGGAGTGACACCCCCCACCAGGACTAATGAAGTATGAAGTGGGCCTGAGCTATAAATGCTGATGCAATCAAAGGATGCCAATAGCCTGTGAAATGCAAACTGTTGTCACTGCATCCTTCTCTTAATAGACGCGACAATATAGTGGGAGAACAACACTGACAGGAAAGTTAAAGAATGTGTCGAGAAAATAAACATGGGCAGCATTTGCTGCTGGTGGGCTTATAGCTGCGGTCAGCCTCCGAATGAAAGAAGAGGGTCAGAGATCCTGGAGAGAGGCTCAGGAGCCATGGAGCAGTTTTAAACCACGGGTTCAAGCTAGCAGACATGAAGCGATCAGCTAACGCTACCTTATAATGCGCATATGGACCCTGTTATATTAACGCCAGGTGACTCTCATGACCCTCACAAGTGTGGGGAGTGTTGGCCTAGTGGTTAGAGCAGTGTGCTTGCGCTCTTAAAAAGTTGCAAGTACCCGGTTCAATCCCCACCGCCTCCACTCTGGGTCCCTGAGCAAGACCCTTAAACCCACACTGCTCCCTGGGCGCCACACAATGGCAGTGTCAGGAATCCAGTTTGTGTGGTCTGTTTTTGTGTTTCCTTTCCTCCTTCACCAGGTGGCGCCCCGTCCTCATTGGGTCTCCCTGCACACCTGCAGCTCATTGCCTCATTACCTGTGGAGGGTTCTTAAGCTGCTGACTGCCACTACCTCGACGCCAGAGTGTTTGCCAATACAGGGTACTCTAGCCATGCTTAGTTTAGCAGAGTTCCTAACCTGAGTTTTGTGCTGTCAGTTTTGGAATTCTCTAGCCAAGCTGAGTTTTCCTGAGTCAAACTGGAGTTTTTGTCAACCTGAGTCTTAACTTTGTTTTTGTCTTTGCCTCTCGGCAGGAAGTCATCCTGCAAACTGGATTTGTTCGGTCCTTCTCTCTCTGGAAGGTTCAACCGAGCTTCTAACTGAGCTGAGGTTCCAAACAGGAAGTTTGGATCTACTTTCCCCAAGTGGTCCTTTGAGCTTCATGCCGAGCAAAGGTTTCTTCTGCACCACAGCCCGTTCAAGTACCGCAGGAAGAGTGGCAGTCAGTTTCTCTATTTACCAAGGAACATCCGCACTCTGAGTAACCCAGTCCGCCCATCACCAAACAAGACAATCTCTGGTACAATCCTCACAGTCTGGATTCCATAAAGGACACCTTTTCCTGGAGAAGTGAGTCTGCAACCTTTTCCTCCTATGCAAAAACAAAGATTCAAATTTCCCATTGAGCCTGAACTAATCGCTGTGTCTTCCCCTCACCTTTCAGTCCCTGTTGAGCAGTGCTCAGAGCAGCACTGGATTCATCACATCCTTAAATAAACCTGTTTAAACCTTCCCTGGTCTCTCTGTTTGGTCTTCTTCATCTTGGGGTCAGACCTTTAATATAATCATGACAGGCAGCCCACTGCTCCCCAAGGGGATGGGTTAAATGCATGTGAGATCCATAAAGTTCAATTATTTTTATTAATCAACGGGGTTCCACTTGGTAATATGCTTTTCCATCAGTGACAGTAGAATCATTATCTAGTAGAGTAGTCGTGTTTCCTGCCTACGTATCTCAGTCATTGACTTAATAATAATTGAACTTTCTTGATCTCACATTGGAGAAATTCACTGCATTTAACCCGCAGTTTAACGTTTGCTGCTATGGTGGTGAGCTAAGTCAAGGGGTCTCCTCCTTGGTCTGTCCTCTCTCTCTTTTCTGCAGAAAAAGAAAAGATTACTTGCTTTTTTTGGTTTTTATTTCTAGGACAATGAGTGGTTATCATTATTACCCCTATCAGCCTGGTGCCGAGACCCGGATCCCAACATTTCCACTTGCTGACTAGAGGAGCAGCGAGCTGAAAACCACCGGTGGTCATAGTTAAGGACTTGATGTTAAAGGCCCAGGGGGTAACAACCACGTGCGGATGCTGTTCCTGGACTTCAGTTCAGCTTTCAGCACCATCATCCCACAGCATCTCGATGGGCAAACTGGAACAGCTGGGCTTCAATACACCCTCTGCTATTGGCTGCTAGACTTCCTCACCAAACAGACCTCAGTCAGTCCGGGTCGGACACAGAACACCTCTGATGTCATCAGTCTAAGCCCCCTCCCCTCAGAGCTGCGTCCTGAGCCCCCTGCTGTTCACCCTGATGACACACGACTTGCAGCAGCTGGTGGACTGGTGCAAAGATAACAGCCAATGACCCCTCACCCCCACCATGGACTGTTCTCCCTGCTGCCCTCTGGGAAGAGGCTTCCCAGCATCCAATGCAGGACCAGCAGGTTCTGCAGCAGCTTCTTCCCCACCGCCATCACACTGATGAACTGTTGTGTAAAATTGGTTATTTTTATTTATAAAAATAAAAATTTATGTTAGAACTGTAACTATACAGTCATATGTTTTAATATATTTATTACTGTTTTCAAGGCTGGACTTCAAAAAAATGAAATTGTCTAGAGCTGTTTTACAGCAACAAAATTTTAGTTTTTTGTATGCACTCCTGAATACAAAATGACAATAAATGCATTTGTCTCTGTCTGTCTAATGTAGAGCGAGTCATTAGGATGAGGAGATGAAGTAGGACATTTCCGAGGAGAAATTGACAGGCTGTCCAAAAAACCTTTCTGAATGATGCAATTCCTCCTGGTCTGTTGAAATGCAGTCAGGATCTGAAAAGTAAACCGAATGACTGTTGCTGCAAAAGCAGAATAGTACAAACGTCCTGCAAGAGTTGCTCTAAGACTGAAATGCATTGATGACCCATTCATTTTCACTGGGTTCTGTGATGTACGCGCTGCATTTTGTAAAAAACAGAACAATGGAATAAAGCAGTAGCGATGTAGGCCACCGCCTTCAGAAATAGATCGTAATTTACATGTCTACTGTAGACATTGTTCCACTGCTATGAAAAGTTACAGAGTAATGAGCGCTTCCACTTCATTTTGGTTCAGGGCCAGCTTCTCTTACTATCTGTGTGTTTGATATGAAGCTATTTTCATTCAGCAGGAAACCTGCCATCATTGAAATGCATGAGGACACGTCTTCAGCTGCCTCTCCACAGCAAACGTCTTTAACTTGTAGGAAAACATCCCCTCTGTTTTCAGTCAGCCTGGGCTGTCAGACAGGGTGAGCAACAGCAGGACCACAGACCTGGAGTCAGTTCAGTCACATTCAGACACAGTTCCTCCCAGTATTTATACCGTTTCATGTCCACACAACCTGTTGGTTTAATTGTAAACTGAAAAATTAGAAAAACGTGATGTATTTTATTGGGATTTCTTAGATGAACAAAAGAAGAATGAATCTTTACGGTTTACTATTATTTTTTTGTTTTACGAAGTTACCTGCCTCCACCATGCTTCACCATGGAGATGGAGTGTTAAGGTTAATCTGCAGTATATATTTATAAGGAGAGCGCGTGTAGATGTCCTTTATTTCCAGAAAGTTGTCTTTCTGAGTGCTACTGTTTCACCTCCTAATCCATCAGACATTCAGATCTGATCCGTCCTCATTTGCATCATTACAGATTTCTTTAACAGAGCCTGATATTAGGAGAATATTGATGACAGCACCATAGACAACAGCTGCTCAGTCAGACAGACAGTTAGTGTGATGGAAGACTGGATCAAACTAAGCAGGAACCCATGAGGTGATGAACAGGTTCTAGCCGCTGATCTCTATTTCTTCACTGTATTATTATTATTATGAGTCACCTGCCACCATCTTCGCAATCCCCACTCTCATGGAGTCACGCCATAAAAATGCCAGTAATGTAATTATCATAACAATATAATCGATACATGTATATTACGTATATATCATCAATTTAGCGCTTTTGTCACATCATCAGATAGTGTGTGTGTGTGTGTGTGTGTGTGTGTGTGTGTGTGTGTGTGTGTGTGTGTGTGTGTGTGTGTGTGTGTGTGTGTAGAAGGCGCGCTTTTATTGCATGGTGGGGACCAATTCTATCAATCTTAGCATATTGTGGGGACCGTGTGCTCTAGTGGGGACCAATGTCTGGTCCCCATGGGTAGAAATGGTGTTTCAGGCTTAGCTGCTTAGGACTAAGGTATGAATTGAGTTAAGGTTAGGCTTGAATCCGTAATGCTTAGGGTTAAGGTAAAGGTCATTGTTAGGCTGTAGAAATGAATGGAATTCAATTGAAGGTCAGGTTAGTTTCTGGTTTAGGGTCTGGATAGTTGCTAGGTTAATGTCTGGGTGGTTTCTGGGTTAGTGTCTGGTTAGTTTCCGGGTTAGTGGCTGGGTTAATGCCTGGGTTAATATCTTGGTTATTGTCTGGATTAGTGGCTCGATTAATGCCTGGGTTAGTTTCTGGGTTAGTGGTTGGGTTAGTGTCTGGGTTTATGTCTGGGTTAGTGGTTGGGTTAGTGTCTGGGTTTATGTCTTGGGTTAGTGGCTGTGTTAGTGTCTAGTTAATTTCAAGGTTAGTGTCTGGGTAAGTGGCTGGGTTAATGTCTTGGTTGATGTCTGGGTTAGGGTATGGGTTTGTGTCTGGGTTTATGTCTGGGTTAATGTCTTGGTTAGTGTCTGGGTGAGTGTCTTGTTAATGTCTGGATTAGTGGCTGGGTTAATGCCTGGGTTAATATCTTTGTTAATGTCTGGGTTAGTGTCTGGGTTCATGTCTGGGTTAGTGTCTGAGTTAATGTCTGGGTTAATGTCTGGGTTAGTGTCTGAGTTAATGTCTGGGTTAATGTCTGGGTGAGTGTCTTGTTAATGTCTGGATTAGTGGCTGGGTTAATGCCTGGGTTAATATCTTGGTTAGTGTCTGAGTTAATGTCTGGGTTAATGTCTGGGTTAGTGTCTGGGTTAGTGTCTGCAGGTTAATGTCTGGGTTAGTGTCTGAGTTAATGTCTGGGTTAGTGTCTGGGTGAGTGTCTTGTTAATGTCTGGATTAGTGGCTGGGTTAATGCCTGGGTTAATATCTTGGTTAGTGTCTGAGTTAATGTCTGGGTTCATGTCTGGGTTAGTGTCTGAGTTAATGTCTGGGTTAATGTCTGGGTTAGTGTCTGAGTTAATGTCTGGGTTAGTGTCTGGGTGAGTGTCTTGTTAATGTCTGGATTAGTGGCTGGGTTAATGCCTGGGTTAATATCTTGGTTAGTGTCTGAGTTAATGTCTGGGTTAATGTCTGGGTTAGTGTCTGGGTTAGTGTCTCTGTTAATGGCTGGGTTAACGTCTGGGTTAGGGTCAGGGTTTGTGTCTGGGTTTATGTCAGGGTTAGTGTCTGGGTTAGTGTCTGGGTTAATGTCTGGGTTAATGTCTGGGTTAATGTCTGGGTTAGTGTCTTGAGTAATCTTGGGTTAATGTCAGGGTTAGTGTCTGGGTTAGTGTCTGGGTTAATGTCTGGGTTAATGTCTGGGTTAGTGTCTTGAGTAATCTTGGGTTAATGTCAGGGTTAGTGTCTTGGTTAATCTTGGGTTAATGTCTGGGCTGGTGTCTGGGTTAGTGTGTTGCTTAATGTCTGGGTTAATGTCTGGGTTAGTGTCTAGGTTAGTGTCCTGGTTAGTGTCTGGGTTAGTGTCTTGGTTAATCTTGGGTTAATGTCTCGGTTAGTGTCTGGGTTAGTGTCTTGTTTAATGTCTTGGTTAATGTCTGGGTTAGTGTCTTGTTTAATGTCTTGGTTAATGTCTGGGTTAGTGTCTTGGTTAATCTTGGGTTATTGTCTGAGTTAGTGGGTGGGTTAGTCTCTTGTTAGTGTGGGTTCGTGTCTGGCTTAGTGGCTGGGTTAGTAGATGGGTTAGTGTCTGGGTTAGTGTCTGGATTAATGTCTGGGTTAGTGTTTGGGTTAGTGTCTTGATTAGTGTCTGGGTTAATGTCTTTTGTTAGTGTCTGGGTTAGCGTCTTCGTTAACATCTGGGTTAATATCTGGGTTAGTGTCTGGGTTAATGTCTTTTGTTAGTGTCTGGGTTAGTGTCTTCGTTAACATCTGGGTTAATATCTGGGTTAGTGTCTGGTTTAATGGCTGGATTAATGTCTAAGTTAGTGTCTAGGTTAGTGTCTGGGTTAGTGTCAGGTTATTTTCTGGTTTAGTGTCTGGTTAGTGGCTGGGTTAACACTAGAACTACTACGGAGGGGTCAATTGTCCTTTTTACCTAAAAGCCCTACAAGAGGGTCATTTGACCTTTGGACCTCCTGCGGACACTCCTTTTGTTGTGGAAATGTGGCTGTTAGCAGCTCATAGCTGTCACAGAGTCGCTTGAGCCTGTGTGGGGAAGGGAACCCTAAGGCAAGCTTTTAGTATAGTTTTTAGTGGATTTTTCCGGGTTAGACACTAAACCCTATCCACTAAACACTATACTAAAAGCTTGCCTTAGGGTTCCCTTCCCCACACAGGCTCAAGCGACTCTGTGACAGCTATGAGCTGCTAACAACCACATTTCCACAACAAAAGGAGTGTCCGCAGGAGGTCCAAAGGTCAAATGACCCTCTTGTAGGGCTTTTACCTAAAACCCACCCAGTCCGACGACTAGAGCAGTTGGTTAGGGGATCAAAGGCAATGCACGGGCCGACGCATCGTTCGTTGGTTCCTGTCTGGGTTAGGTTCTGGGTTAATGTCTGGGTTAGTGTCTTGATTAGTGTATGGGTTAGTGTCTTCTTAGTGTCTGGGTTAGTGTCTTGGTTAACATCTGGGTTAATGTCTGCATTAGTGTCTGGATTAGTGTAGGAGTTAGTGGCTGGGTTAGTGTCTTGATTACAGTCTGGGTTAATGTCTGCGTTAGTGTCTGGGTTAGTGTCTTGGTAATCTTGGTTTATTGTCTGGGTTAGTGTCTTGGTTAATCTTGGGTTATTGTCTGGGTTAGTGTCTTGTTTAATGTCTGGGTTAATGTGTGGGTTAGTGTCTTGGTTAATCTTGGGTTATTGTCTGGGTTAGTGTCTTGTTTAATGTCTGGGTTAATGTGTGGGTTAGTGTCTTGGTTAATCTTGGGTTATTGTCTGAGTTAGTGGGTGGGTTAGTCTCTTTGTAGTGTAGGTTCGTGTCTGGCTTAGTGGGTGGGTTAGTAGATGGGTTAGTGTCTGGGTTAATGTCTGGGTTAGTGTTTGGGTTAGTGTCTTGATTAGTGTCTGCGTTAGTGTCTGGGTTAATGTCTGGTTAGTGGCTGGGTTAATGCCGGGGTTAGTGTCTTGTTAGTGTCTGCTTAGTTTCTGGTTTTACTGTCTGGTTAGTGGCTGGGTTAATGCCGGGGGTTAATGTCTGGGTTAGTGTCTTGATAAGTGTCTGGGTTAGTGTATGGGTTAGTGTCTTGATTAGTGTCTGGGTTAGTGTCTTGGTTAACGTCCTGGTTAATATTTAGGTTAATGTCTGGGTTAGTGTCTGGGTTAGTGTCTAGTTAGTTTCTGGTTTAGTGTCTGGTTAGTGGCTGGGTTAATGCCGGGGTTAATGTCTGGGTTAGTGGCTGGGTGAGTGTCTTGATTACACTCTGGGTTAATGTCTGGGTTAGTTTCTGGGTTAGCGTATGGTTAGTGTCTGGGTTAATGCCTGGGTTAGTCTCTGGGTTTGTTTCTGGGTTAGGGTCTGGTATTAATATCTTGGTTAATGTCTGGGTTAATGTCTGGGTTAGTGTCTTGGTTAATCTTGGGTTATTGTCTGGCTTAGTGGGTGGGTTAGTAGATGGGTTAGTGTCTGGGTTAATGTCTGCGTTAGTGTCTGGGTTAATGCCTGGGTTAGTCTCTGGGCTAGTTTCTGGGTTAGTGCCTGGTTAGTTTCTGGTTTACTGTATGGTTAGTGTCTGGGTTAATGCTTGGGTTAGTCTCTGGGTTTGTTTCTGGGTTAGGGTCTGGTATTAATATCTTGGTTAATGTCTGGTTTAGGTAATTGAAAAAGAAAGTCAATGAAAACAAACCTCTATGTCTGTTTAACCCAACAGAACAATAACCAAGATAAGATATAAACATTGAGTTTAATCTGATTATATCTAATGATCATATTGTTCTGTTAACCTTCAGTCACTCAGTAATGTCCAACCAGTAACCGCTTTGATTGGATTTATTCACCACATGCTTTTGATTACGTAAGAAGTTCTAACAGCGACACACAACTTTAATGACTGAAAATATAAAAGCAAACATGCAACTTAAATTGAAAAAATCCTCCACCTCTAAAGTTCGCTGTGAATTTGCCATTATGCTTCCAGTTATGCCTGGAATGGATAAAACTATAATGCTTATAACATCTTCACTGATTCCAGTAGTTCTGTTGAATTTATAATGTCTGTAAAATATAAGCACAGCTACCTACGGAGCCCGCTAACAGACTTGGGAAAAGAGATTTATAATGTTCGCTCTACATATCAATTTGATCTCTCGAAAAAAAAACTAAGTTGTGTGCAAACTCACAATTTCCTAATTTTTGTCTAAAGCATAAAGGTGCACACAAATTAGTAAAGCATGATCCTTGTCCAGCGCAGCTTCTGGAGCAGTTAGAGGAACAATCCAACATGATAGAGAATGAAGGAGTTTAATTGAAAGCAGCTTTTATAATTCTGGACTGACGTCCTGCAGGCTGCTCTCCTCTCTGCTAACAGAGGAAGGTCCTGAAGTCGTGATGGATCCCATGGGCTCCACACAAACAGTTTAACACCAGCGCAGCATGAAGCAGTGAGGCACCTGAAGATCTACTCACGCTCTGAAATGCATCTGATCAGGTGGAAAACGCTGAGCTTCTGCTGTCCAACACCTGCAGCCTCCTCCAGGAGAGGAAACAACATGTCTGACACTGAACCGTTCCATAGATCCTGATAACGAGCAGAGATGGTTCAATCTAGCCTGATTTCTCTACTGGAGCTTTTCAGGATATATAGTCTGCCAGGTTATATTCTCCTTTTCAGGTGTTTTGCTTCACTGCTAGCATAGCATCTGATACGGCATACTGATAAATCCTCCTATAGTTTCCTCCTTCAGGGGTTCCAGATAATAATGTTTGATCAGAAACTAGAGAAAAAGCTGCTTCGCCATCTTCTGAACATGTCTGAGCGCTTTACTCCCAAACGCTGCCTCCACTTCTGATGCTCCTGGTTCAGACGCCTTTATTGATTTCTGTCCATCAGATCAGAACCTGCAGGAATAATTTATTTCTATCAGATGTTTGTGTTATCTGGATATTCCAGAAGCTCAGACAGGAGAACCGTGTTCCCTCCAGCAGTAGGATCTATAACTATATAGCATGGTGGTTCCTCATCCCCTGCCTGTTTCCACCCTGTTTAAGAATCCCTGCTGCTAATCAAGGCTAGTTTGAAACCTCCAGAACTGTCACATTGTTCCACAATCTCTAGAAATGTGTCCCACAATCCGCTGCTTTAGACACTTACACTCTTTGGACATTCCTACAGCGAAGCACTTCTGCAGGCGGCAGTACTGGCAGCGGTTCCTCGTCACTTTGTTGATGATGCAGTTCTTGTCCCGGTGACACGTGTACACCATGTTCTTCTGAATGCTGCGCCGAAAAAAGCCCTGAGGAGACACACAGAGGACAGTGGTAGCCTCTGAACATCGGTTTTTAGACAGTCACATTTTTTCCATCAGTACTACAAATGAACCTGATGTCAGAATAACCACACGCAGCCACTGCTGCTCAGAGCGTTAGCAGGTCCCTGCTGGGGCTCTGCACAGCCTCTAATGTTGGATTTAAGCTCAGACTGAGAGCGCTGTTGGGAACAGAGAAGAAGAGGCTGTGCAGGAGATTAACTGTGGTTCAGCTGCGCTGGGACGCACCGCTCCTGAACTTCACAAGGTGACATTGAGTTCTGTGGAAGAGCAAAGCTTCTCACTTCCAGATGAACGCTTTCATTAAAATTCAGGAAAACAACAGAGAAGTAAGAGAAAAACTGGCTAAGAATGATTAGCAACTTAGAATAAACTCCACCAGCCCGTCTGATATATTAGAGTTTAAATCAGGAATCGGGTTTTCCCAGAAAGTCACACAAACTCAGAGATCATTTATATAAACTATTAGAAGCTCTGCTTCCTGGAAATAACGAGCATGTGATGAGTGAGGAGATGGGATTGACTTCTAAACATTCAGCATCGGAGCAAATGTTCAGATATGTAGAATAAAAGTATTCACGCCCCTGAGATTTTCACAATTTGTCCTAATGCCCCCACCCCCTCTCACATTTAGACATTGAGGGTTCTGGGTTGTTGATTGGGGGGTGCGCTGGCACTGCCTGTCCTCCATAGAGTGGGTGGACACCCCCTTTGGTGTTCCCAGTTTTAATTACACCTGAGAACAACACACAACATATGAGCAGGTGCAGGGAGGACCGGGATCTTCTCACACCCCTATGGGGGGCCACCCAGGCCCCATAACAGCCCCAAACCCATTCACTGAATGGGGTGTTCAGGGGGAGGAAGTGGCTAGGTGAATTATTTTGGGGGGTGGGGGGGGAGGCTCTGGTTGGGTGGCCTTTGCGGGGCATGTTGGCCCCCATCCCCAGGGGGGCTTTTACTGGGGGTCGTCTGGTGCGGGTGCGGGGTGGGGGGCCGGTCCAGAAGCAGGAATGAAATGGGTTTCACATTCACCTATTGGGTCATCCGGTAATCCCGGGACCAACCACCGGCGCCATCGGGTCCTCGGGTCCTGGGATTATTGGATGTGAGTGTTATGTGTGAATGTGCGTCCGCTTTTTCTTTTTACAGAGATTGTGTGTTGCGAGTGGGGGGGCTAGGGTGGGAAGGCGTGATTGAGACTGTTAATATATATTAGGAATCACTGATCCACTATTTTCACCTCCGATAGGATACTGATATTTGAAGTTTAATGTCGGCCGATACCAAAAACAGCACTGTATTATTACCTAAAAATGGTTTTATTGTGTGAGAGAAAAATACTGGGATCATTCTTCCGTGCAAATGTTTCCACTTCCCTTTTCTTAAAAAATTGTAAACAACCCAAATATAAATGTTATGACTGATTTATTTAACAACTGTGCACAAAATCTTAAACCAAAAGTTCTCTGACTTGGTCAACATGTGAAACAATCTGCCACAGGTTCAGTCAGCGCAACTGGAATCTAAAATCTAATGTAAAATTCAGTACAATAAAATAAATCATGAAGGAGCTAAGAGAAAATAAAACAGCTTCTACATGTTAATTTCTAGACAGTCAAAATAAAACAGCCATCAGCTTTTTACAATGTTTAGTGCAAATGGAAATTAAACATCCATTATAAAAGCATATATCTATCTATCTATATATATATATATATATATATATATATATATATATAGATAGATAGATATTTTTTTTCTTCTTTTTTACTGCTTCCTCCCAAGAATCTCAAGTCTCTGCTAAAGTGCAGAGCCCATCCCCTTCTGCCCTCCCTCCACTGGCTGGCACTTGGGCTCGCCAGTGCGCTGGTGGAGCTCGGGGGTTCGGATGCCCGGGCGGGTTCTGGCTTATTCCTCCTGGTTGCTCCGCGGGGCCTTTTATCTCCTCTTTTTATTATTTCTCCTTTTTTTCCTTTTTGTTAGAGTTCTGGTTCTTTTTATGTTTCTTCTTTGGATGTTCAGTTTTGCTTTGCTCCTATGGTTTAATTATTATTTTTATTGTGTTCTTTGTGGTTTTCTCAGTTTCTTTTTTAGTCTTGGTTCTGTTATATTTTTTTTTTGAGTGTTCAGTTTTGTTTTACTCCATGTTTTATAGTCTTAGTGGTTTAATTCTTATTTTGTTGTGTTTTCTGGTTATTTTCAGTTCTCAGGTTTTTATTTGTTGCCCTCTTGAGCTTCTCCTTTTTTCCCTTTCTTGTTTCTGTTCTGTTCACACCTGCTCCTAATCTGCTAGTTAGCTCTCCCCTTGTTTCAGTCTCCCATAAATACTCTCTGTGCAGTTCTTTAGTGCCGGTTCCTCATCAAACATGCTCCGACTCTCTTCTCTCTGAGCCTTCATCCTGTTGATAGTGATTCCCCTGATGTCTCCTTGGTTTCTGGTACATTTAGTTTTCATGTTTTGATTTTTGGACTCCTGGTTTCATGTTAGTTTGGACTAGGGCTGCAACAACTAATCGATACAAAATCGATAAAAATCGACTTTTAAAAGCGTTGCTAGCAAATCCAATTTCATCATCGATTAGTTATGTCGCGCGCAATTAATGCGTCATCCGCAGCGCCGTCATCACTGCCTCTTAACTGAAAGAGGAAGAAAAAAATATACGCAGAAGCGAGCCAGCGCCGCAGGTGCAGTGTTGCCAACTCAGCGACTTTTCAGACCCCTCCAGCGACTATTTTTCAAAAGCGACTAGCGACAAATCTGGCGACTTTTGACGGTGTCACTGGCGGCTTTTGGAACTCTTACGTGAAAGCATGTATCGTTCCTACTCTGCCGTGGGGCGCCTCCCCCACCCCAACCCGTTCTCCCACAGGAGAGTCCTCTCAGCGCTGCAGTCAGAGGATGTTTACCCTCAAGCGTCCAGACTGCAAATGAAGCGAGCATGCACCGGGATTGGCGGCGCAAATTGATCAGAATAATTAAAATAGCCTGCGCTTTCTAAAAGCGAAAAAAGTGATAACATGCAACTTTTGTCAAAACAAATGAACATGGCACGGAGCCACCATGTTTGTTTGGTTTTAAAGTGGGGAAACGTAACGGTAGTTTCTCAGGTAGCTCATCTGATGCTTTCCTTACCGTGTTAGTAGGTTACAGACAGTGATAAGGTTGGCTACTTATTTTTACTTTTAATTTCATTTGAATTAGCTTAAGCAGCGTTTACATTTACTTTATAAATAAATTAACTTGCAAATTATGAGGGGCAAGGCTTTTAAAGTTTAAATCTTCTGGCAAAGATAAAGTAAAAGAAGATCCTGCAATTTATGGAAGTAAAGCAGAATAAAATCCAGCAAGATCAGTAATATGTCAATTAATTATCTGCCACATTCCCATGTAAATATCTGCCTTTGGAGGATGTGTTTTTTAGCACCCCTAGTTCTCTCATTTTATTCCAAATACAATTTATAATTTGAATCACAGGGCTATTTTTATCTCTATGGTTCAGTATTTTCTCAAGTAGCAACTTTAACTGCTATACTTTCCTGTCTTAAAAGGCAGAACTCTTCTAGTCTAAAAAAACTCATTTGTTGAAATGGGGGGCCTATTGTTTGAACCCCTTAGGGGCTTTAAAACAAAAATGTCTTTTTTTGCGCTTTCTGAAACAAAGTAGCCTATATTTTGTGGATGTACAGCTACATTTCTCATGTAAGTTTGCGTAGTTTTTAACACAAACATTTATTTTTCATATTGCACCAGTACAGTTAATGAGCAACCTGTACTTTGTGTGCTTGTTTGTTCTGTCTAAAATGTTTATTCTGGAATAAAGAGGTTAATATAAAAATATTTTTTGTCCGATTCATCGATTAATCGAAAAATAATCGGCCGATTCATCGATTTTAAAATAATCGTTAGTTGCAGCCCTAGTTTGACTTTGTTTTCTTTTTGGATTTTGGATAACCTTTCTCTGTTTTCAGTAAACTCATTTTTTAAATCCACAAGAAATTCACCTCTGCCTCCCCTGCCTCTTCTTTTGGGTCAACCAACCATAACCAAATCGTGACACCTTTCCCTGCTCTACTTACATTGCAGTGTCCATATAATCTGTAAAACTCCCTGCATAATTATAATAAAGCTATATAATTTCATAAATCAAGCTGGAACACTCATGGCGATAGCCGTACTGCTCCACTGGTGAAAGCAAAATCTGTTGGGCTCTTTTT
Source organism: Cyprinodon brontotheroides (assembly GCA_018398635.1). Lineage (NCBI taxonomy): Eukaryota > Metazoa > Chordata > Actinopteri > Cyprinodontiformes > Cyprinodontidae > Cyprinodon > Cyprinodon brontotheroides. The sequence goes on along the minus strand of JAGKQL010000046.1, from coordinate 13,860,050 downwards.
GGAATCAAGACAACTATTCTTTTTGCCACATTGCCAGAAAGGACATGGTTAAAAAAAACAGAAGAAGAATTTAGACCTTCACAGAAAAACAAATGCAAACGGGGAAGACAGAGATCAGCTTAGTGGAAATAGACAACTGGTACAGAAGAAATGGTGGCCTTTCAGTTCTTCTTCTGGGTTTTTTTTAATCAGGTTGGTCACTTTTCTTCATTGATGGTTTTTAATTTCAGTGAAAACAAAATTCAGTCTGAATGAATCAGGAATGAATGAATCCGTCATTCCTGATTCTATGTTCGCCGTTTCTCACTGTGACCCAGCGGCAGATGCAGGCTCTCTCAGTCAGCACATGGTCGCCACCAAAAAGTAAAACAATAAAAAAAGTAGTTTGTTTTTTAACTTTTCTAGGAATTTAAATTCCATTCTGTAACGATGAGATCAAACTGATCATGATCTGTTCTGCATATATGTTAAAAAGGCAAAGGGATCAGGAAGCAAACTCTCAATGAAATAATGTAATAAACAACTAGAACCTTTAATCAAAAAATATTTTAATACTTCAACCAACAGGGTCGAGCAAATGGTACAAACATCAGAGCTGGGGCTCTAACAGATTGATCTGAAAGAGCTCCGATCTCTGGAATGCTTCATTTCTAAGGTCAGAGCTTCACCGTAAAAGATCTAAGATTTGAATGCAAACTTTAAAGGACCGAGTAAATCGCCTGAATGTTCAGCTGCACTATGAGGAAAGGTCCCACTCTGAGGAGGACAAACTAAAGATGTTATTTCAGGTCGATGTCTAATCAACAAATGACCTTACAGGTGATGACGTTTAAGCACCGTGGACAGCTTTGACAATGACCGGGCGTCTTTTATTTATTGAAGATCCTTTTTCATCGCCCAGGTTTCTCATAGGTGCTTCACAAAGATTTGCTTTTATGATTTCACAGGAAGTCATGATCGCCACCTAGTGGACCTGAACATAATTCAATCATCACAGCCTGTTTGCTGCTGGGAAGATGGAAAATCATTTAGAGGTTTCTGAGCTTTACTGTCCACTAAAGTGGAAAATTCATTCATGAATATTTTCAGAAATATGTTCAGGAAAATCCACAATGAACTCCACAATATAATCCTGGTATCAGATATATCACCTGTTTCACATTTTGACGCAATTAAACGCTGTTTTAGTGACAATTGACTGATTACTGCAGACTGAATTTCTAAGATTATATCTGAGAGCAAACTGACAGACTCAAACTTTTGCATCGTTCTGGATATTGTTATAAAAAACAACCTCTTGTTCTATAACAAATAAGCAAATCTAGAAACTGATAGAGTCTCTCTCCAAACTAAAAACCTTTCAGATGTTTGCTTTGGTCAGACGCTGCGATGCTTCTATGTTGGACATCAATAATGGAACCTCTGGGAGCCAAAATGGAGGCAAAAAAGAGGATCATTCATCGCTGGGATCTCACACAGGAAGCCTCGTCTCTGCTGATTGTTGTTCTTTACTTTGTGTTCATTTGCTTTTGCTGTGAAATCTTTGGAAAAATCACTATCCATCATTTAGGCCTTTTTTCACTAGTCTGGTGAGGTTCGCACCAACGAGGAGATGGGAGGGTAGAAACTCCATTTACTATGGCTGCCTATGATGGATAGAGCTTGCCTTTTCATTAGTGAGCCAGGATGCATGATGGGTAACCGATTAGATCGCAGCACTGAGACGGCTGACTCTGGAGCCCATCTCACTTCAGCCTAAAGCATCCATCAATTGTGACGCCAACCTTCCAGCGACGGCGAGGCTCGTCAGAAGCAGCGCTCTGTGTCCTGCTGTGGCATTTGACCGAAGCGAGGTCAGCCCCATCCCGCCATCAGCTCATATCACCCCTGTTTTTAGCAGAAGCCTTATCCTGACAGATGCAAGCATCTTCCTGATGGATGACATTGGAAGCGTCCTGCGGCCCATGAGCTGCTATAAAGGTGCATTCAGGAACCAAGGCTGCTCAGGTACTTATGCCATTCAGAGCTGAGAGGATGCAGCTTACTTAGCCTTGATCATGTGTGTGGATGGATCAGTGATATTCAGTGCAGCATGCAAAGGGTCAGACTGAAGAGCTGAGAGCTGCTATGTTTGCCAAGGAATATTAAGATTTTACTGTCTGAACCTAAACCTGGTGGAAGCTCCAGGCTACATGGTTCAGAAAAACAACTAAGAAAAGATTATTTCTGACAAACAGTTATCATTACCTGATTGAAATTCATTTAATTGGAGATTAGATGAGCTTTATTGATCTCACAGCGGAGAAATTCACTCGTCACATATTGGCATAGAAGTTAAAGAAGGTGTAAACAAGGAGGAAAAAGGTGCATTAGGAATTAACAATAAACAATATATATACAGTATATCCAGGTAAATAAGGATTAAGGTGAAAGTGTACATGTATCACACACGATGAAGAACAAAATATAAATAAGAAGAATAAAAAATACAAGGAAGTAGCACAGAGATTTGAGGTGACATATGTGCAATCTTATAAACAGGTGGATTTACGTTTACAATAAAGTGTAGTAGGTGAGGATCAACGGTGAGGCAGTGGTATGACTATTATATTCACATATATTGCAGAGTCAGCATATTGCACAGAATATTGTCAATAAATAAAAAAACTAAAATATAGTTAATTAGTTATATATAAAAAATAATAATCATCTACCTACATCTGCTAGATTCCTTCCTGACCAACATGGAGGTTCTATGTTGATCCAATAATTGCGGTTACAGCTGTTATTATATGAATATATATTATTATATGGTATCCGTATCTCATGATTTCTGTTCCTCCATCCTGAGATTTTCCCCCAAACAAGGACAGAAACTAAGAATAGAAGGAAGTCTTTGCTTCCTATAATCCAGGATTTGGAGCTGGGTTAGAAGTTTTTATCAATAACAATGGAAATATAAAGTCTGTAAAAGGCTGTGATAATAAAGAATCAGGAGAACTGAACAGAGTTCCTGTTTGGAGCTGTCCATAGTCCTGAATGTTGAATTAAAATAAAGTGAAAATGTGAGGAGATGAATATTTGACCAAAATCCTTGAGGGTTTTAGTTCAGGTTTCTGCACCGGAAACAAACTTTATGCTGTCAGGATGATAAAGACCAGAGGGAGCCACAGTCCCCTGGTGGACGGTCTAAGTACTGCAGGGTTTGTGTAATTATTCTGTGAGCCTCATCCCACTTTACCCCACAAAGGCAGCTCAGGTCAGGGTTCAAACATTTCAGATTCGTTTAACACGCAGAAATCAGGTAATAGGTAAATCTGGTAACTTATCACCCCCCCCACCCCCCCACCCCTGACCCCCACCCCGTCCCTCTGGGATGTCTAGAAGCAGAGAAGATTTATACCCAGCCGTTTGGCTAAGCTACTGCTACGGACAAATTAGATGAGCCCTTGAATGATTTATTTCCAGTAAATTCAGTTAAGATAAAAACCTTATGAAAAGTTAATAAGCTGTTAAAAGGAAAAGAAATGAAGTACCAGTATCAGCATTGATGCTCTAATTGTCAGGATTGGGTTGAGTTGTTGAAGACCCAAATGCAGAGATTAGTTGGCAGAAAGGAGTTTTGCTGATTTAATGAAGGACTCACAGGCAACTCAGACAGAAAGCCAAAAATCTAAAATAACCAATACAGAAAAAAGTATATATGGGAGACTGAACGAAGGAACAAAGGAAACTCATTTTGGCCGCATGTATTCGCGATCTTGTCCTTTCGGTCATTACCCAGATCTCATGGCCATAGAGGGTGGGAACGTAGATCGATCGGTAAATCGAGAGCTTTGCTCCCAGACTCAGCTCCCTCTCAACCACGACAGTCTGATACAACGACCACATCACTGCCGACGCCGCACCGATCCGTCTGTCGATCTCACTCTCCATCTGTCCTTTAAACATGAACAAGACCCTGAGATATCTGAACTCCTCCACTTGAGACAAGGACTCTTCACCGATCTAAAGGGGGGAGTCCACCTTTCTCCGGTGGAGAACCATAGCCTCAGAGTTATAGGAGCTGATCCTCATCCTGGCCGCTTCACACTCAGCTGCAAACCGCCCAGTGCACGCTGAAGGTCCTGGTTTGATGAGGCCAACAGGACAACATCATGTGCAAACAGCAGAGATGGTATCCTGAGGTTCCCAAACCGGACACCCTCTGGTCCCTGGCTGCACCTAGAAATCCTGTCCTTAAATGTAATGAACAGAACTGGTGACAAAGTGCAGCCGTGGTGGAGACCAACATGCACCGGGAACAGGTCTGACTTACTGCCAACACCGCGAACCAAGCTCCTGCTGCGGTCATACAGAGAACGGAAAGCCCTTAACAAAGGGCCTCAGACCCCATACTCCTGGAGAACCCCAGACAGGTCTCCCCAAGGGACACTGCCGAACGCCTTCTCCAGATCCACAAAATACATGTGGACTGGTTGGGTGAACTCCCATCAACCCTCCAGCACCCGATGAAGGGTATAGAGCTGGTCCATTGCGCTGCAACCGGGACGAAATCCACATTGTTCCTCCTGGATCTGACTATCCACTATAAGCTGGATCCTCCTTTCCAGCACCCTGGAGAACCTTACCTGGAAGGCTGAGGAGTGTGATCCCTCTTTAAATGGAGCACACCCTTTTTAAAGAAAGGGACGCCCAGCCCGGTCTGCCAATCCAGGAGTACTGTCCCCGCCCGCTACGCAATGCTGCAGAGACGTGTCACCCAAGATAGTCCTACAACATCCAGACAGTTAAGGTACTCAGGACGAATGTCATCCGCCCTCTGGGCCCTCCCACCGAGAAGCCTTTTAACTATCTCTGTGACTTCAGCCCCGCTGATGGGCGAGTCCGCCTCTAAGCCCCCAGCCTCTGGGGCCTCCTCGGAAGGCGTGGAGATGGAATTGAGGAGATCCTCAAAGTACTCCTTCTACCGCCCGACAACATCCCTATTCACGGTCAGCAGCTTCCCACCTGCACAGTAAGCAGTGTTGGTGAAGCACTGCTTCCCCCTCCTAAGATGGCGGACAGTTTGCCAGAACACCTTCCAGGCCGACCGATAGTCCTCCTCCATGGCCTCCTCAATTTCCTCCCAGAGTTTTTGCCTCTGCGTGTATGAGCCGCAGCACGCGTTTTGCAAGTAAAAAACACTTATTGATATTATCATTATCTAACATGATGTTAAACACAATCATCAGGTTTCCTCTTTATCGTGGATTTTTCCTTGTCTGCCCTCCATCCCGGTGGAGCAGCGGTCGCTCCGGTGACCACATGACAGCGGCAGCTCTGAAGTTTGTCAAAGTGTTTCCTGATGGTTTCCTTGTTGGAGGATTATAAATGTGAGACCCAAAGGACCCCGCTGAGCTGAGTGTTTAGCTTGCTGAGGTGGAGTAGGGGATTTGGGAGGCAGCATTTCACTAGATGATGTGTTCAGTTTCAGCTTTCTTCAGACACAAGGAAACCAACATTACGTGCCTACAGGATCGAACAACTACATCAGAGAACAAAGAAAAAGAAGTTAAAAGGATGGATGGTCACTACAGCAACAAAGGGAACTCACAGACATGAATCTCTAGGAAGAACTCAGTAAAGAAATGCAGACTGCCATAAAAGAGCTGCGGACCACAGCAGAGGTTTACTTCTTTATTTGTTTGGCTTTCAAAGAACTGCTGGAGGTAATATTAACAGAACTAGCTGCTATAATGGAGATCAGGTGACAGACAATGTCCTCTTCATACCAGAGCTCCGTATTAAAGCTGATCAGCAGTTCAAGCCACCTGGGAAACGAGGCCACTTCCCCCTGGACTGGTAAACTGCACCTTTACTGGGATCATACTGGGATCATTATCCAACATCTTGTTATCTTAATGGGCGAAGGATCGTATGACGGAGCAGCGGCGCTGCTATCTGAGGCCTTCTCATTTACAGATTAAAAAGCGAAAGTGCAACCCATTCATTATTTAACTACAATCCAACTCCCCCCCCCCCATCGGCTGCATTCCTGCCTTTCTGGGGCCGCGGTGCTGCTTAGCTATTCAGCACAGGTGGGGTGGGGGGTGGGGGTGATAAGCTTTCGCTCTTAATCGTATCGACATCTTATCTCTAGTGTGGAAAGTGGAGAAGACACTGGACGCCCTGGGGGTCTAGTAAAAGGAGCAGAGGTAGAGTGAGGAAGTGCAATAGGAGAGGTGTGTGTGCACATGTGTGTAAAAGGTGACTGATATCCATCAAGTGCAGGCTATTGCTTACAGCTTGGCTTCACTGGAAAAACAGGTCAAAGTTCAGCAGAGGGAGCTTCAGCCGGCGGGGAGAGTTGGGGGTACAACAGAACACCTCCCCAAAAAAAAAGAGGGTTTATCAGAAAGGTAGATATTACAGAGCAGAAATGTTCTCTTTCCTGTCAGTCAATACATCATAGTCACCATGGCAACAATGGAAGTAGGTTTCCTTCAGGAGGAAGAGTTCCTGTATCAACGAGGAGCAAGAAGTATTTCAAATTAAAACTTTATTTCCTAGGACATGTCAGGGTGTCTCCGTGGTAAAGATGATGAAGATGAAGATGTTCTGACCTCCGGTTAGGAAAGAGGGTATAAGGGGGGGGGGGGCATGCAGGAAAGGTCCACAGGCCGGATTCAAACCTGGGTCGGCCCCATCCAGGACTAAGGGTCAGTACATGGGTACTAGCACCAACCATGTGCTTTCCCTGGAGAAGAAACTCTGGACATTAAATCTGAGCTTTCCAAATGCTGCATGAACAATGCCACAGAGAGAGACTGGACCTCCATCCAGCCTTCCTGTTAGCTCCTTCTCTCTTTCTAATTATAGTCCTTCCTTCAGGAAACACTTTATGCAACATTTCAGAACATTTCCTGGAGTAGAAACCATTTACATTCTACAGGAAATGCTGGATTTAAAAATGCTTTTTGAAAACCTATGAGTTGAGTGAAAATTACAAATGAATTAAGAAAAAGACTGACAGACTGTAAGGCTAACCACGCTGTCATTAATACAACATGTAAATACCAGTTTATTATTTATAACAAACATTAACAGTTGATAATATAAGCTCAACTATTCAATTAACAAAATTAAATCTAATTTTGGAAATCAGAAACTAATATTGGTGCATTTCTAAAATGTCGTTATTTCATATAAAAAACTGTTTGGGACGGTTTGGGTCAAATGTCAAATTAAATAATCTCTTATCTGCAGCAAAGACTTTTATAAAAAACAAATGAGGTTTGACTTATATGAGACTTTTATCATGAGGTCAGTCATACCAAGCCATTTCTACTGTAATACCAATAAAGCCAAACACCTGGGTGGGTGTCTCACTGAAGCTTTAGAATGAAAGGTGACCCACGGCTGAGCTTTAAAGATGGAGACCCATCTGCTTTGACAAAGAGTTTAAAATGAGTTCCTCCTGAGGAGCAGCCAACAGTCATAGTTCACAAACACACCAAACAAGAATTGGCTTTTCATAAATCCACTTAGATGTGGATGTCATGATGAAGAATGCTGATAGCGATGAACTGTCTCCATCTCAGCTGATTCCAGAATCTTCTTCTGACCCGACAGCCTCATCAATAAACCTTCTCCTTGTCTTCCTCTTTTCCTCTTGGATCCAACAGCTCCACCTTCAGCTGCTTGCTTCCATCCACTATCTAGATGAGACCAACCCATCTCAGACTTGTGTCTGTAATTCCATCAGCTAACTTGAACTGTGTGGAGGGAGTTGTGTCAATTTTCCTGAATGACTGTGAGGTGCTTGAATTCCCGGGAAGCAGAAACTGTAACAGTTTACAATCGAAAAGGAGCAAATCATGAAAACCTGATAAGATTAATACAACTTCAATTGAGCAAAATTAAAACAACCGAAGATGATTTTCTTAAACATGTCTCTCTTCAAACTGCTTATAGTGAAGGATTTGATTTGTGATAATCACATTGACTTGTTTTTGCCTTACAGAAACCACAGCTGCAGCAAGAGGGATTATGTGGCGAGGCATAAATGAGGCAACTCCTTCAAACTATTTAAATTTTCACATCCCAGAAGTTCTGGCGAGGAGGAGGAGTAGCAACAATCTTCCAGTCTGACTTACTGATTTACTCCCAAAACAGTTAATACCTACAAACTCTTTGAACATTTAACCCTTAATTTCCCCTGATCCAAATTGCAAAGCCAGAAAACCTCTTCTTTTAGTAACTTTGTATCGTCCACCAGGTCCTTACTCTGAATTTTTAGATGAGTTTCAGAGTTCCTTTCTGATTTGGTATTAAATACTGACAGGGGTCATCATAGTGGGAGATTTTGCAACATCCATACTTGGCGGTAGGGAAGATAGCTTGGAAACGTAATGCTATCTTAGACTTACTATTGGCTTTGTTCAAAATGAATAGTCCCACACATTCATCTTCATACTTTGGATCTTGTGCTGACATCACGGCATGGAATGTGAAGAAATAACAGTAACTTACAACCTGTCCTCTCTGACCACTTTTGTAATAACCTTCAGGATTACTGTAACTGGGTTTTCTTCCACTACAGGCCAAGATTTAAAATCCTCCTTCTCACATATAAAGCCTTAAATGGCCAAGAGCTCCATCTGATATCAGGGTGATTGTTCCTTATGTTCCCTAACCAGAGCACTTAGCTCTCTCAATCTGCCTTTACTAATTGGTTCCTAGAATTTCTAAAAGTAGAATGGGAGGCAGATCTTTTAGTTCTCAGGCTCCTCTCCTGTGGAACCAACTACCAGTTTTAGTCCGTGAGGCAGACACCCTGTCTACCTTTAACACTTTATGGGCCAAGTTACCCTTTTTGATCACCTGCATACCCCTTAGAGTCCCCTCCGTCCCTCAGTGAGGTCTAGAAGCACTAGATCTATATCCTGCCATTCAGCAAAGATACTGCAAAATGGCTGCACATCTTATTTTGGATTTTGACCAGTTACATGAACCATTGAATGATATATTACCTACTGGAAATTGAAAAGTTAAAAAGTGAATAAGCCTATTTAACAATTATATTTAGGTTTGTAAACTAATAAATGTAGGTGCTGGTATCAGCATTAACGCCTCTAAGATTATGTTGGACCAAAAATAAATGTGTTTCTTTTACTCTCAGAGTCTTTTCATGAATTTCTTACAGAAGCACTTTTATTTTTCTTAATATATTTGCACAAGTTGGCGTTTCTTGTTTTCCATCAAATATCCATATTTTTTTAATGTTACAAAGGTAATAAGGTCTAGTCCTGGATTCCAATAACAGTATTAGCTTGAACACTGGAAAAATTTGAAGTCTAGATAAGTCATTTTTTTCAATATCTAGTATTTGCCTACTCAAATTAAGGGTAAATTTTTTTACTTATTTCTACTTTTACTTTTACTTATTTCTAGATCGAAATTTAGATTTTCAAAGTATTCCACTGAGTGCCCTATAAAGGGTTAAGGCTGAGCTTAAACTTTCCTTTTGATAAAGCTTCTAGTTAGAATTGGCTCAGGTTATCCTGATCTATCACTATAGTTCTGCTGCTATAGGCTTAGACTGCTGGAGGACATAGGGAC
>JAGKQL010000046.1:13832643-13850437 GCA_018398635.1 Cyprinodon brontotheroides | reverse complement strand
CCTGTTCAAAGGGAGTTTTTCCTCTCCACTGTCGCTACAAGCATGCTTAGTGTGAGGGATTGCTGAAGAGTCAATGAGTCAATGCAATCAGCTGGTTTTTCCATAGATAGAAAACTTTGAATCAATCCTGACTGGATGATCTGGTTGATCTGGATCTATAAAGTGACCTGAGATGAAATAAACTGAAATGAAACAAACCGATGAAACTAAAACATGCAGGAAACATAAAGATAAAAACACTCTGCAGGCTCTGCAATGCGAAAATCATTCAGACACCAATGAGCCTTTGAAGAAACTCCGGCAGAAGCAGAAACAGTCAAACAGTGAAGATGAGTTTGTGAAGCAGTCAGAAACACTGAAGCTGTGAAACAGCCTCCCAGCCCTGCATGAGGAGAGAGGAGGTCAGAAACACTGAAGCTGTGAAACAGCCTCCCAGCCCTGCATGAGGAGAGAGGAGGTCAGAAACTCTGAAGCTGTGAAACAGCCTCCCAGCCCTGCATGAGGAGAGAGAGGAGGTCAGAAACACTGAAGCTGTGAAACAGCCTCCCAGCCCTGCATGAGGAGAGAGGAGGTCAGAAACACTGAAGCTGTGAAACAGCCTCCCAGCCCTGCATGAGGAGAGAGGAGGTCAGAAACTCTGAAGCTGTGAAACAGCCTCCCAGCCCTGCATGAGGAGAGAGGAGGTCAGAAACTCTGAAGCTGTGAAACAGCCTCCCAGCCCTGCATGAGGAGAGAGGAGGTCAGAAACTCTGAAGCTGTGAAACAGCCTCCCAGCCCTGCATGAGGAGAGAGGAGGTCAGAAACACTGAAGCTGTGAAACAGCCTCCCAGCCCTGCATGAGGAGAGAGGAGGTCAGAAACACTGAAGCTGTGAAACAGCCTCCCAGCCCTGCATGAGGAGAGAGGAGGTCAGAAACTCTGAAGCTGTGAAACAGCCTCCCAGCCCTGCATGAGGAGAGAGGAGGTCAGAAACACTGAAGCTGTGAAACAGCCTTCCAGCCCTGCATGCATGAGAGAGGAGGTCGAGAAACTCTGAAGCTGTGAAACAGCCTCCCAGCCCTGCATGAGGAGAGAGGAGGTCAGAAACTCTGAAGCTGTGAAACAGCCTCCCAGCCCTGCATGAGGAGAGAGGAGGTCAGAAACTCTGAAGCTGTGAAACAGCCTCCCAGCCCTGCATGAGGAGAGAGGAGGTCAGAAACACTGAAGCTGTGAAACAGCCTCCCAGCCCTGCATGAGGAGAGAGGAGGTCAGAAACACTGAAGCTGTGAAACAGCCTCCCAGCCCTGCATGAGGAGAGAGGAGCAGCTCCTCATCAGGGAGACGCTCACAGTGATGTGTTCATTCACAGGCGGAGGTTTCTCGCTTGTCAAACCAGTTCCATCAGACTAATCCCACTGAGTGGACTCCCCCGGACCCAACAGGGGGGGGCGGGACTTCACGGCTCAAAGTTTTGTCCTCCTGCTTTCAGAGCTGTCAACACCAACGACAGGCAGAAACTCCCCCTCCTCCTCTCCACACATTCGGGGCTTATGCAAACTGGGACGCTGCTCTATATCTACTGGGGAAGACAAAAACTTTAACTGGTTTCCATGTTATGCTTGGTTTCATAGAGATGTGTGGTCGAATCCCACAGCTGTACCATAAACGTCTCCCATTCCAGGAATTTAAAGACGTTTCACTGTTAATTCAATAATGCTTAAATTCCGCAGTCATGACTTCATGTTATAATGAATGAATGAATGTTGGGCTGCTGGATAAAACCTGGAACTAAACACTATTTCTGACATTTGGAATTGAAAAACCTTCCTGGATGGAAGAGAAACGTCTTCAGACTTGGAAACAAAGTCCAGTGGATATTTTTGAATTTTTACGAAATGACTATGACCTGGATGACTGAGAACCTTCATCAGCAATATGGGCTAGTATTTTGTCATTGACTCTTCAGCAATCCCACTCACACTAAGCATGCTTGTGGCGACAGTGGAGAGAGGAAAAACTCCCTTTGAACCGCGAAGAAACCTCCAGCAGAACCAGGCTCAGTGTGAGCGGCCATCTGCTGAGGCCCACTGGGGTTCAAGGATACAGAAGCAGACATAGAAAAAGAACATAAAAATGTTGATCTATAAACAATTTCCATGTTAGAAAAGCTAATGGTAAGCTAGCTCCCTGCCTGAGAAATAAACGGTTAATCAGAGGAGCTCTGATCCAGTTTTCATGTCAGAGGATGAAAGAGAGAAAATCCAGTTAGTCCCAGTAGAAGCTGAGCCCAGAGCTCAGAAACAGGACTAAAAACTGAAAAACAGGCTGAGCTCCAACATCTATAAAGGTCTTTATTTTAGTGCAACAGTTAAAAATATGAAACTAGACAAAAACTGTATCTATATCCTGCTTTGTGATCCAGGGCAGAGTCCAGCTGACTGTGCTGATGTCAGGCATTAACCCGGGAAATGGAGCAGATCTCTCTGCTCAGACTGAACTTAGATCTCTATAAAAACCCTGAATTAAGACCACCCAGAGATGAGCTGGACTATTGTGTCTAAACTTTCAAGCTGCTGAAATTAGACATCAATTAGCCTCAAGTGTCCAAAAACACGCAGATAGTTCACCCCTGCCATCATGCACTGAACCAATCAGAAACCGGCTGGTGACTGGATTCATCTGCAAACCAAAAATCTGATGTTTTTCTGGTCAGTGAATGCACCACGCCGGGCGCTGCAGGCTGGGTTCAGTATAATGAATAGATCTGAGCTCTCGGTGTCAGAAAGGGGTTTGAAAATGCGAGGAAGCAGAGCTGTAAGGAGTCCCATGGATGGAAACTGTCCTCTATCATGTGGTTCTGTCCGTCTGCTGCAGACGGAGGTTCATCATTAGCCCCAGCAGACAGCAGCCAGGCTGAGAGAGGTCACGCCTGTATGGTTTAACAGAACCTTCAGACACTTTTTGCAACAAACTGTACAGAAAACTAAGTTTGTCTTGACTTTGAAGGATTTTCTCTTGACTTTAGGTCGACTAGATGAGCCTGTCACCTTCTGCATATGCATGTGCTTCTGGAGGCCCATATGCCAGGACTCTGCTTTAACAATTCAAATTAGCCCCGTCCCAAAAAAAAAACACATCAGCAGCCTGGGTTAAACAGTACAGCCTGCAGCCGGGATCAAAAGGACACTTTTTATTTCCTGGACTGATGGAGCAGGTTAGCTTGGTGCAGAGGGCTTAGACAAACAGAAACTAGAAAATCTCTGCGATAAAGAAACATAGATCAGACCATGTTAACCCACCAACCAAGATAATATTTCCTTCACCAGCAGCTGTGGTTTTGATGTTTGCACCGCTCTATGTTAGGAAATATTGTCTCTCAGATCGAAAAGACGAAGCCTGAAGCTTCAAGATTTCCACTAATGGAAGCTGACCAGTGTGACCAGTACTGGTGCAGAACCATTAAAACACTGCAGATGATCATCAGCCCTGTCTGCTCTGTTTGATTAGGCTAATGCTTTTAAAGCTGTTACTCGTCTAAAACATACCATGAGCAGCTGAGAAAAACACCACATATATCAATAACACAAGAGGTGAAATAGCCTTATTGGTCCGTTCACTGGGGAGACGAAGGCTCCTCTTCTCTAAAGGCCTACAGCTGTACATCAGGTCTGGATGCATCTGTTCAATAAAAGGGCCTCAGCTCTGCCATGGAGAGCCGGGAACCAGATGGGAACTAAAACAGAACCTGCTGCCAAATCAAACCAGAGAGGAGATGCAGCCATAGAAACACACATCTAGAATGAACTGTTTGCTCCATCAGTCAGAAAATCAAACATCCAACAGGCGAGTCTTTGCTTCTCATTGTTTGCTGTCCATGTTCAGGCCTTGAGATCAGATCTTTCAGACTGGAACTCTGGATTCCTCCAGAACCTCAGTTTGACCCCCAGCCTGATGAGGGAACTGATCCCGCCTCCCTCTGGGCCAAAACCTCCACAGGATTCCTAACATTCCTCTACTTCATTACAGAGGACTGTTGATCCGAGAGCCAGCCGGGTCGGAACATCACCAGCTAGATCTAAAAACCTGCAATCTGCCGGACTCGCCTACGGTTGAACAAACAGACAATCCTCTGGATCTGACACTCGCTTCAGTTCATCTATATGATGCACATTCATAACTAATGTCCTCTTAAGGCACTAGAAGTCAGTCTGATCATAATGAAATCAATACAGTGAGAAATCCTCCTGGTTATCAAACAATGCAGCTGAATTCGGTTGATTATTCAGAAGTGTTAGAAGCAGGCGTGGACCAGCCATCAGGAAAGGAGCGGCAGGTTGTGGTGGTGTCCTGGATGCCGAGCCGCTCAACGGATACAGATCGAACGGGACCGATGGTTCTGTTCAGATGCCTTAAAATCCTTTCTGTTTTATCACTTGTCTCTTCCCAAACAACATTTCCTGCTGTTCGGGAAGAGACTTTGGATTTAAACATAAATCTAGTCTCTTCGAGTTTTATGTATTTGTTTCGTTTATCCTTATGTTATATAATCTAAAGAAAGAAACAACTAAAATGCAGATAAACGTGGTTTGATCAGATTTAGCCAGACTGCTCTGAGCATGTCCCATGATGACGTCAGAGAAGCTGTTTAATGGAGAAAATGTAAAAAGCACAAAAGTCATAAAACATTTTTTACAGATGTGTTTTAGTATTCTTTAGTGAGTTATGGATATAAATAAGTAGTTTTAGTACCATAATTACATATTTATTGACACCCGGATCTATTTGCGCATGCGCAGGACAGATCGTGCTTCCAGGAAGGATCAGGTAGTGACAGTTAGCCCTGGCTGCCGCAGATGGGCTAACGCTAGCCTTGGCTGCCGCAGACAGGTTAACGTTAGCCCTGGCTGCTGCAGATGGGCTAACGCTAGCCTTGGCTGCCGCTAATGGGCTAACGCTAGCCTTGGCTGCCGCTGATGGGCTAACGCTAGCTGTGGCTGCCGCAGATGGGCTAACGCTAGCCTTGGCTGCCGCTGATGGGCTAACACTAGCCTTGGCTGCCGCTGATGGGCTAACGCTAGCCTTGGCTGCCGCAGACATGTTAACGTTAGCCCTGGCTGCCATTACCATCAGAGCTCTGCTAGTTGCCTCTCAACTTCGGAACATCTTTTTTAAATTACACATTAAATCGGTAAATGGTCCATATAGCGATGGTTAAAATTATAATCTTCTCACTATAAATGATGTTAAAACGTACTTTTTATTGAACAACAGCAACAGGAAGGAGAACGTTTAACTTAATACTCTGAAACTCTGGGGCGCTCCATTGAAAGGAGGAGACTCATCCACGACCTCCGACACTAAACTCTCCTCCTCTTGTACCATGTTTCCGCTGTCCATAGCATTCCTTGACAGCGTGGTTTCTTATGCTGCGCGTTCACACGGGGGCAGCTGGCGCGACAGAAGCAGCGAAGTTTACATGCAAAGTCAATGGTTGGCCGCGCGTCAAGGCGCCAAAAAGTCCTTGGCGCGGCGTTTTCGAGCAGCAAGCGCCGGCGGCGATCTGTAGCAGCGAAGCAGCGCGTGCGAGCGCTCGCTTGGCATCTGGCAGCAGCCGCAGACGGCGCCGCCAAGCAACGCCTGCTGCTGCCGAGATGGAAAAAATTGCATTTTTGCTGCTTTCGACCAGCGCGCGTCAACCAATCAGAGAAGCTGATCTAGGAGCTGGCAGGGAGAGAGACACAGCGCTGATGACACAGACCGCTCTGATTACTCCCCTTAAACAGTTTATTAACGCATAATTAACTTAAAATATATACATCTGCCGGCAGAATATGTTCGCTTTTATTATCCTGATGCCTGCAGATCGGATTATTTAGATGAAAAACACCTACCAGCCGTATGTAAAACCACGTGAAGAGCGACCCAGCCAGAGGCTGCTGATGAATGGATTCCTTCTGTCGGCAGCACGCTCGTAAGTATGTGGGGGTCTAGCGGCTCCGACAGAAATAACATTGGGAGGCAGGATTGTAATCTGGATGAACTGACTGCACTGATGAAGTTTTCAGGTGTATTTTTCTCACTTAAAAACATATTAAAACTACTTTATTCCCACTGATCACAGCAAATATAGCTGCAAGGAAGAAAAGGATAGTGAAGCTCTCAACGCCAGCAGCGTCAGACCCACTTTTTGGGACGGCAAGCGGCAGAGCAGCAGCAAAGCTGCATCAGACGCCGCGTCAGAATTCACTGGTACAAGCAGCAAAAAATGAAGCAGCAGACGCGATTTTGCTGCTTTTGCTGCCCCGTGTGAGCACGCAGCATAAGGCACCAATTTAGTGCTACTTGGTGCCAATGGAATTTCCCCATTGGGAACCTGCTAGCACTAAGATGCTAACTGGTTAGCAAGATGTAACTCCCACAAACCGGACCACAACCAAACTTGCTTCTAGAACCTTCAGCCACAGCGATCCCGCGTCCTTGATAATCGACCAATCACATTCACTTTATTCACTGCGTGTAAAGTCGAGGGCACCACTGGGAGAAATTCGAAATGCAACGATTGGGAACAGGACACTTCCCTGCGACTTGAAGCTCCAAAAGGGACCCAAAAATACAAATGTTTGAAGTTTTTTATCATACAGAGGGTCAATTTAAATCAATTAATGCTACAAAGTCCAGAAATTTAGATTTCAAAAATAAGAAAAAAAAAACATCTTCATCATCTTTTTCAATGTAAGAACAAAATTATCTTGTTTTAAGAGCAAATAAACTCCTTATATGTTTTTGTTGCTGATTTTATGTTACTTTTTTCGGTGTAAACTGACAGTAGATGAGCTGCAGCTAAGAAGACCATGGTGGATGTGGAGGAGCTGCAGAGATCCAAAGCTCAGGTGGGAGGATCAGTCTATTGAACTTGTTTGATGTTTTAAAAATGAAAGCAGAGAAAAAACAAAAGATGAGAGAAGATGTAGAGGAAGTTCTCTGGTTAAAACAGAGTAAGATTAGAAATAAAGCAGCATCACCCTGACTGCAGTAAGACACGGTGGAAGGAGACATTCTACTTCCAGCTGCAGAACCGGAACGACTTTTACAGACATTCTAATCTAAGCAAAGAAAGACTCTTTTAACGGTTAAAAAAGATCAGTTACTATAGAAAAGGCGGATTACAGAGAACCACAGATTTCAGATTTCAGTCAGAAAAATCTTTTTAAAACCATTTAACAGCCCCCCACCCCCACCCCCACCCCCATCCCATGAATATCAGTAACCAAAACATTAAGGAGTAAGAACAGATCTGCAGCATCTATGAGCGGTTACTAAGCAACAGCTGCAGACAGATAACTGCTGGCTGGGCAGATATTTCTGTGAAGCAGGAAAACTGAGCTTCATCCAAACCAATCAGAGTTTCTGGGTCACAGTTGATGTTTGGGTTTTTATTTTTGCTGATGCACTAAAGAAGGGAATGAAGATCAGAACGGGGGGGGACATTAGGATGAGGTTCCCCATTAGTGGGAGGGACCCCATCAATCTACGTTCATAATTGAGGAATTTTACATATTTTTGACTTAATTTATGTTAAAATTACTGTTTTCTGAATTAGAACTCAAGAAAAACTGACCAATTCAGCTGTAAAAGAGCAATTTGTTTTGAAAAAATAATTTTAGCAGATGAAAACTGGGATCCTATCTCAGCACCACTGAAGCTATCACCTTATTGTTTTTAAATAATTAGTCAAACTGAATTAGTAAAGAAAAGAAATGAAATAGATCCAAAGGACCGATCAGTAGCCATGTCTGTTCCAGCGCAGTCTTCAGTACAGGGGGCCATAACAGGAACCAGGACATGATCTACAGGGGCACTGGCCCCCATTGGCCCCTGTCTAGAACCGCCCATGCATTAGGGGGAGGGGTCATCTCCAACCTCTGTGACTTGAGTCTAACATTGAATTTCTCATTTGATTTGAATGTGAAAGCTTTTTAAGGATGAATCACCTTCTAACAGCGTCGCCTGATAAAAAGGCTGAAATGACTGAATGAGGTCGACTTTGAACTAAACTTCAGATGAAACACAGAAAAACTGAAATCTACCAAATTTGCTCAGCTGATGGAAACAAGCAGCGAAACAGAACTGATTTCAGACATCAGTGGACAGTAAGAGCAGGCAGCGCTCTGGAACAGAATCCTGTAAAACGCCAACATGAAGCAGAAAAAGGACGACAGCACAGCTGATCATTGTTGGATGGTCCTACCTTGCATCCCTCACAGGCGCTGACGCCATAGTGGTACCCAGAGGATTTGTCCTGGCAGACGAAGCAGGGCTTATAGACTCTGGGAGGAGGCGGCGGCGACGGCGGGCTGGGGACAAGCTCCTCGGAACTGGTGCTCTGCGTTTCAATGGCTGCAGGGGAAACAAAGGAGAGGATGAAATCACAACCAGCCTTTTCATGTTTCCCTACATTGGTCCTGAAGGACTGGCTGAGTCCTGCTTCTGGGAGGGGAGATCATGGAGCCAAACGGTGGCTTAGATCCACCAACACACCTGAATCCACCTGGAGAGTCTGACCTGCTCTACCTGATGATAGCGTTACGCCAACCGCCCGCAAAATAACAGAAATATCAGCAATAAAGAGAGATATTCTGAACATCTGTGTGGATTAACTCTGAGACCAAGGATCAGATGAAGGATGTTAAACTGCACAGTTTCTCATGAAGCCCTGATGATGCTTTAATCCGTGTAGATGGCAGCAGGAAGCCATCTTTGTAACCCTGGAGATGAAGACTCAGACAGACTTTATACAAAACAGCATTTCATTCAGTACAGCCCTCAAGACATTTCCATTTCTTAAACTGCAGCAGTGATCAAATGATTTCAATAAGACTGAGATGCCATATACAGTTTTTCCAACATTCATCAGTGTGATGGTGGTGGGGAAGAAGCTGCTGCAGAACCTGCTGGTCCTGCATTGAATGCTGGGAAGGGGGTGAGGGTCATTGATGATGTCACGGGCTCCGGACACTTAGCAGCTGGGATGAAATGTCTTTAATGGAGGGAAGAGGAGCCCCCATGATCCTCTCTGCTGTTCTCTCACCTTCTTCCAGTCTGGTGCTGCAGCACCCACACCACACAGTGAGACAGCTGCTCAGAACGCTCTCTATGGTGCTTCTGGAGAAGGTGGGGAGGATGGGGGGCAATCACTGTCCCACTTTTGATGGGACAGTGACTGGCCTCCATGTTCTGAATGCTGGCGTACCATAAAGAATAAATGATGAACAGTTTAGTTTGTGCCTTTAAGTCGTTGCCCATAGGAAGACGTTACTGGATATAACCTAACAGGAATATCTTCAGAACGGCTCCTAATGACACTAAACTCATATGGGAGAGTAGAACATGATGGAATAACGGAAAATCAAGGGACAAATGTAAAAAAAAACGGTGTTCCCCTTTAAACTGTTTGTGAGGAGAACAGATGGAGGCCAGAGGGCCCGGTGGTTACGACAGCTTCACTTCTGTCTGAGCTCCAGGGTAGCTGTGGCCACGGTGTGGCTCACCATGATGGTGATAGAGTGTGAATACTCTGCAGGGTCCAAATAGAACTAAAATAATTGAACTGGGAATGTCAGACCTCAGACGGCTGCATCATGGGCTGGGTAACTTTAAGGCTCTTTAAGGTGGAACTTCCAGAATTCAGCCGTTATCTGGTCCCAGAGGCAGCAGATAAACAAACCAATCTAGCTTCTCTCTCTCTACCTGCCATGCTTTGCTAGGTGCCAGGAGGTTGTTTAGTGAAATAGGGAAGCCGATATTCGTCAAGTGCAGCAGTAACAGTTGGGCGTCTCCACTGGGACGAGGCAGAGGAACAATAAAGACGGCCTGGCTATCTAGAAGTGATGGCTGCCTGCTGCCAGACGGGACATCCAGCTGTGGACGCATGGCAGTTCCCGCTGAGTGCAGACCTGCTGGCAGAGTGAGGGCGGTCATTGCCTACCTGTCTCTGCTGCAGCGGGTTAAGGAAACCTTTTTCTATTTTCTGGGTGATTAAGCTTTGAGTCGACTGCGCTGCATGTTGACAGACAGAGGCGGATAGACGGAGGCAGCCACGGACACTCTGCTACAGAAACATCAGGCTGCAGCGCCTCTGGCTGAACCTTCCAGGGGGGTCAGACTGGAAAGCACAGCCTGGGGGGGGCAGAGACGCTATGCTGAAGCGCCTGTCCACTGGACCTACTGACACCAGACAGACAGACAGACAGACAGAGAGGCGGACAGACGGGTGAACAGACACAATAAGCTGGCAGTGACAGCCTTCCATCGTGCTTCCTCCACCCTCTGAAACTGTTCCCAGTTCTCCCAGTCACAAACCCAGTGACATGGAAAACATGCACCAACAGATGGCAAAGGAGCTGAAGCCTTCAGGCAGTTTCACGCCATCTTGGAAGGTTAGCAGCTCTTCTGCTGCACCGAACCGCTTTAAAGGTTCTGCTGCATCCAGCGACGATGAGCCTCCAGATCAGGAGAGGCAGACAGTCTGAACCAAACATCCTGCTCTCTATGAGGCGGTCTGACTTTCCACGCCCCGAAGGCCACGCCCCTACAATCTGTTACCATGACAACAAGTCAAAGGGACCATCAGTCGGTGACCCGTCCCCAGTCTGACCCGGTTTAACCTCACAGCAGCCAGCAAAACCCATTCTTTGAAAACAACATTTTGAAACAGTGATCCATGCATTTGTGACCACACAGCTGGATTACTGTAACTCACTTTATACAGGGTCAGTATATTTCCCAACTTCAGAGGGTCCAAAATGCTGCTGCACGTCTTTTAACAGGTACTTGAACATTCAACCACATCTCCCCTGTTTTAGCTTCCTTACACTGGCTGCCAGTACATTTTAGGATTGATTTTAAAATTATTTTATTTGTTTTAAAACTCTTAATGGCCTCACCCCTCCTTATCTTTTTGAGCTCGTTGCATTCTTATACACCCTCCCGTCCCTCAGGTCAGCTGATCAGCTGCTTCTGAGGGTCCCAAAGACTAAATGCAGCTCAGAGGAGACCGTGCTTTTTCTGTGGCAACTCCTAAGCTGAGGAACAATCTGCCTCTGAGCAGAAGACAGGCCTCTTCTCTCGCTGCTTTTAAGTCCCTTCTTAAGACTCATCTTTTTTCCTTGGCTTTTGGCACAATTTAAGAGGTTTTATTCTGTTTCTATACTAATATGTATTTTATACTCTATCCATTCTATTTTATATAATTGCATTGTATTTTATGATTTGGTCCTGTCCTGTCGGTGCATAAAGTGCTTCATAAATAAAGTTGGTATGCTAATATAAAGATCAGAGCATTCCTCTCTGCATTGAACTGCAGACACACTCTGCTCAGGTTTGGTCTGTAGGATGAACTAGTCTCTGTTGCAGGGTCTGTTTGGTTTGAAATGTTTGGAGAAAATCCTCTGGAGTTTTTCAGAGACTACAGCAACATGATGGGATGGAGATGTTTTTGCATTTAATCTTAACAGTGAAAACATTTTGTATTTTTTTATGCCAACATCAAGGACTCATACATCTGTAAACACAACCTCCTATTCTCTGCTGCGAGTGTGAGCCGCTTCATCAGGGGCAGCATTTATTAAATAGAGCAGTAAGGGGGGGATCACAGGAAGCTGAAGAAGCTCTGCAGGTTGCTTTGGGATGTTCTCTGTCAGCCACATGGAGAGGACATCAGTGCAATGACTGAGTGGTGTTTTGGCAGCCATTGTAGTTTTAGTCCACAATTTAGTTTAGTTTTAGTTACAATAAAGTAATTTCATATATAAAAGTTTTAAACAACAAAATAATACAAAAGGTTTATTCTTGTTTTAGTCAGATTTTGGATAAAATACTTTCTTTCATGTATTCTCTATCTATATGCAAAGTTATAAATGTCAGCAATTAATAAAAGACCAATAAATGTTGGTATTATATCTTTTAAAACGCTTGTGAATACATTTATTATATTTGTCATGTTTTTAAACAGATCAGTTGGACAAACTGTCTGTTTTTTTATTATATGACCACCTTCCTTACTGATGAAATGCTAAAACTGCTTTATTTAGCAAACAACTAAAACCTTTTCTTTTAACTTAGAGCAACTAGCTGTTAGAACAGATAATTATGTCTCCCTCCTCATCATTCCCCATAATGCACTTCTTGCCTCATTCGCTTCCCTTCTTACCGACTCCTTTATTTTTATGAGCCGCTTCCATCTGTCCAGACTCAGCAGACAGCAGACTGAACCTATCAGAAGCACTCAGAAAAAAGCTCACAGATGAAATGGAACCATTGTTTATCTTCATGATGGAAAAGATCTACATGAATAGATCAATATGAATAGATCAACATGAATAGATCCACACATTCCATAATGAGAGACCTGCTCTTCCGTTTATGTTGTTGTGAAAATCTATGACAGTCATGCAACATGGCTACCGTTATACCAGTGCCCAGTGTCTTCTCTTACTCAGAAAATGAGCATCAGCCCATCAGCGTCTGCTGCATGACGTCATGAAGACGGTCTGTTTTCTAATAAAGTTTTATCCATGTTTGAGCTGAAGTGGGTCAGAATGGAGGAAAGCCTCTCAGAGCCTAAATGCTTCAGACGGAGAGATGAGGGGCTCGTTTTCTTTTCCTTTCTTAATACAAATTCTCCTGAGTGAGTCTCTTCATGGACGCAGCGCAGGGGGGCATGGACGCCCAAGATGATGTCATTTTTCCGCGTACACCTCATGGACGCTGGACAGGTGGTCTAAAACGTGTTCCTGAATACGGGGACATGGTCACCATGTTCTCATGGCCTTTAGCCTGAAGATGCCAGACTGTGAGGTGAGGAAGCAGATCTAACCCCACCTGGTAA
Organism: Cyprinodon brontotheroides; assembly: GCA_018398635.1. NCBI lineage: Eukaryota > Metazoa > Chordata > Actinopteri > Cyprinodontiformes > Cyprinodontidae > Cyprinodon > Cyprinodon brontotheroides. The sequence goes on along the minus strand of JAGKQL010000046.1, from coordinate 13,837,573 downwards.
ACAGCTTAACCTTCCATCCCCTTTGGAATGGGGGCCCCTTACCTGCCTATGTCTCTGACCCGTTCATCCGCTTCTATTTGCATGTTTTCTAAACTAAACCAGGCTTTGTTGGGCTGCTGGATAAAACCTGGAACTAAACGCTATTTCTGACATTTGGATTGAAAAATCTTCCTGGATGGAAGAGAAACGTCTTCAAACTTGGAAACAAAGTCCAGAGGATTGATTTTAACTTTTTTGGAATGACTCTGACCTGGATAACTGAGGACCTTCAATTCAGTTCTATTCAGTTTATTTCTATAGCTCCAATTCACATCATGTCATCTCAGGTCACTTTCCAGTTCAACCAGATCATCCAGTCAGATTGATTCAAAGTTTTTCTATCTAAGGAAAACCAGCTGATTGCATCGACTCATTGACTCTTCAGCAATCCCTCACACTAAAGCATGCTTGTAGCGACAGTGGAGAGGAAAAACTCCCTTTGAACAGGAAGAAACCTCCAGCAGAACCAGGATCTTCACCAGAATTTAGTTCTACTGTGATTTCTGACAGACCTTAAATGTTCACATGAATGAATGTGTTTTGGTGAAGGCTAGCATGCTAAAGGTTCGTATCTGATTTCTCTCCTAGATATGCTTTTCAGTTTGCACCTTGTCAGGAGATCAGCTTCTTCCAAGCTATCAAGGTTTAGTTTGTTTTATTTATACAAAGATGCTGAGTTTAAAAAGAATTCAGCATCTTCACTGATTTTGTTTTCAGAGAAAGTCAAAGTTTCTCCTGAAATAAATCCAAACATGTTAACTCAGATATTAAAGTTCCGTTTTTCTCCACGGTGGGTTTGTTTCTGACACGTTGCATGTCTGCTTCTGATCCCCCTAAGGTGACAGTCTATACGGCTGCTAAATGTGGTGCAAATCTGGTTGTTGTAGACCTACGCCTATACAGACTTCCTGTATGTTTTACAGTTCGCTGCTGATTCTAGGCTGTGTGTGATTGCTTCCCAGCTTCAGCATCAGGTTTAATATTTCCACTCGATGCAGACTGAAGGAGTAAAACATTCCCAGTTCAAACCAGTTACATAACTCTGATCTGTGTGCTAGGAAACCAGTCATCTACTCTATAAAAGCACGGATGGTTTATAAACAATCACTCACTGTTTCAGCATTGGTTGTAATTGGATTAAAAATCTCACTCTGGGAAAAACAAAAAAACATTAAAATATGAACGACGTGACGCAGCCGACGCTGCTGGAAGAATTTACATCAGAATTTAGAAAGTTAGCAGGTTTTCCATCCAGTTTTCCTCTTTTTACACGAGTAAAATATATGGAAGACACAGAACTGACAGAGCCAGCCTCACAGGGCTGAATACCTTAAATAAAATATCCAGAACAATAAATATGCTGATAAAAACAGTAAAGCATCGTCCTACAGCAGATAAAGTGGCTCCTGACGCCTCCTCCTCCTCCTCCTCCTCCTCCCTCCTCCTCCTCCTCCTCCTCCTCCTCCTCCTCCTCCTCCACTGCTTTCAGCTGCAGCTTTAGACGCTCTGCTGTGTATTTTCTTAGGAAGGCTTCTCTCCCTGCAGAAAACCATCTGATTCCTTCTGCATTGGAAACAAATGAGGGAAAATATGCAGAAAGGTGCTGCTGGTAAATCAGGAATCTAACAAAGACGATCATTATTCTGAGAGAAATGATAATCTGACCAGTGAAGCTGAATAAATCCAGAACATTTGCAGCAGAGTCTTCATTGTGTGACGCCTCTCTGCAGGAGTTGTTGGTTCGAGCCCCGCAAACAACTTCACAGCTAAATGTGACGCCATGAAAAGCACATTTTTACATAATTCTCATCGTGTTATATTGAGTTTTATTAATAATAGTTGTATTTTAATTATATATTATCTAGTATTGGCTTATTTTTTTTATTGATTAAAAAAAGTGTGCTTTAAAAAAATAAGACAGTCAATAAATAAATCAATTGGGTAAAGAAAATAAATAATCTGCACCTTTATCAGACAGGAACATTTCCACAGACAGGAGGTCTGAGGTTCGAACGCTGCTTTCATCCATCGCTGGTTCCAGTGAAGACGGGAGGTGTTTAATGGTAGATGATTGGGACCCAGATGTTCCTGCAGCAGGTTCCTCTGGCCGGGAACGCTGTGGGCTCCTATAGGTGGCGCTGCAGAGCTTAGTTCCAGAAGACGTCCTCCTGTTATCTCTGCCATTAGGAGCTCAGAGCATTCAGGAGTCCATCTGGGGAAACTGGGGAAAGTTCAGGGGTGATTTTTCCCTCCCACTTCAAACCATTATGGCGTCAGATTGACCTCCTTCCTGTTAGCGTTAGAAGTCTGATGGTGTAATTTAGGAGGCTGTGAGGATGAAACGTAGGCGGACAGAAAACAATCAACATTAAGATGTTTTTTCTTCCTATCTGCTGACGATGAGTGAATTCAGGTTCAAACTGGTCCTTCTCCTCCCTGCATCATTATTCTGCTGCCAGCGGCTCCATCAGAGCTGCACTGCCGGACCGTTCATAATGCATCAGCGTGCCTGAACGCAGCACAGCAAACGCACCAAACTCTCATTAATATTACACAATAATCAATCTGAAATAAGCTGCTTTTAAACATTTAAACTTTACAGTTTTCTTTCTCTCTGAAACATGAACAGAATAAAAAAAATATATATTTGAACAGTTTTGAACAGAAATGAGACTTTGATGATTCTGGTGTTAAATATCAATGATCAATGTTTTTGTTCCAGCCTCAGTCGAGCCGTTAGCGCTCATTTCATCACTTCAGGTTTTTATAAAGAATTAGTTTTTATTCCATCAGACTAATTCTCTAATGCATGCTTTGTTTTTTTTAATCTTTTTGGTGTTTTAGAGTCTGATGTGAACCTTTATGCTTCCATAGCCAACCTGTTTGCCACTGTGGGACAATAAAGGCGTTTCTGTTCTATTCTATCCTGATAAATACTTTCTGCAGTCAGCCAGCAGCTGCTGCAGCTTCAGCTGTTCGGGTCGTTTTGGTTCCTGCTTTTCTGTCTGCGGTTCTTTCCAAGCAGACTAACAAATCAGAGACAAGCTGAGGCTCCGTTCCTCACCGACAACCAGATAAGATCTACAGAGGGAGGCTGAGATGCAGCCCTCCTCCTCTCTGCTACAGTCACTGGCTTCATTAGGGAGAAGCAGAACCTGGAGAACAACAGGAAGTAGGCTAAACCGTGTCTCGACTCGAGGACAGAAGCTGGCTGAAGTTCTCAGAACCGTTTCTAAGATCTGGGCCCACAGAGAAGCAGACAGAACCACAGAGAGAACCTGGATCAACTTCCTCAGGAGGTTCTACTAAGAGAAGGACCCAGAACAGGCCAGAGGTCAGAGGTCATGGTTCAACAATCAGACTCTGGGTCCAACTGGCCTCCAGGGTCAGAACCACTGCTGACCCAAAAAGATCAAAGGTCCGATTCAGAATCAGAACCAACATCTGATGATCCAGAGAAAACCAGCAGCTGGTTCTGCCTTCATGGTCTCAGAGCTCTGAAGGTTCTCAGATCCGGAGGTTCTGGTTTGATTTGTTATTTTTATTAACTGGTAAATATTTTCCATCTAAATGAGATCAGTCAGTTCTACTGACACCTTAAAAGCCATCGATGAAACATGGCGGTGGCTCCATGCTGATGTGGGGAGACCTGAGGTGACCACAGGCTGCTCAGCCAGGCTCTCCCTGCTGTCCTTTAGCTCCTAATGAAAGGTTCTCATAATGACGTCTTTCTGTTTGAGGACAGAAAGCTGCTCCTTCCGTCACATTAAACCTCAGTGGAAAATGTACAAATTTAAATGTTTACATTTTATGAGACAAAAAAGCATTTAATCCTCAGATCAGAAAAAAAAATCTTTGATTTATTAATAAAGTTGCATTTTAACTGCATTACAGACATTTTTATTATTAGTTTTAATTTGCTTATTAATATTCTCTGTTCTATCCTTCATAATTCCTAAACTCTTGTTCCCAGTGAGTCAGTTTTTAATGAATTTATTTATTTTAATTATTTCCCGGTCAAATATAATAAAGAATAGTTTTTGGTGTATTTAAGGGAAGCGGAGTTTTGCGCGTAAAGGCGCCGCGCTCAGCGGGACCAACCTGCGCTCCGCCGCTGCGCTGCTTCGCGACAAATCAAAGAAATAAAGTCCAGATTTGGGAAATTTCTCTATTTTCTTTTTAACAAGAGAAGAAAAAACGTTTTCCTCCAATGCGCTCCTCCTCTCCTCTCCTCTCCTCTCCTCTCCTCTCCTCTCCTCTCCTCTCCTCTCCTCTCCTCTGCGCTCCGCTCCGCTCCGCTCCGCTGCAGTGATGTCAGCCTCTCTGGGTCATTTGAAGGTCAGCAGCTCGGAGGTTCACCCAAAGTTCAGGCGCATAAATTAGGCGATTCAATCTTTCAGTCGGTGCCAAACTGGAAATGAGGAGCAGAGAGGAGCCGCGGCTCTCCAAACACCTCCCTGCTGAAAGAACGAGGCTCCGCTCACAGCCGAACCGGGAGGAACCCGCCGCTGGCCGCCGGAGAGCCGGGCGCTCCTAGGAGAAGCTGCGGGACCGACATCCTTCAGGAACCCGCTGCGGGACGGAGGAGGAGAAGGAGGAGAGAGAAATCCGCTGCGCTGAGGAGGAGGAGGAGGAGAGTGGAGGAGGAGGGGTGAAGAAGAGGAGTTAGATGGAGTTGTGTTTCTGCGCAGAGCGCTCAGCAGTAGGAGAACATGTTCGACTGCATGGACCTGCTGGCCGTGAGTCCCGGACAGATGCTGGACTTCTACACGTCCAGCTCCTCCTCCTGCATGCTGCAGGAGAAAGCTCTGAAAGCCTGCATCAGCGGCCTGGCGCAGCGGGACTGGAGGCAGCGGAGGAGCGCGCACTGTAGGTCCACCTCCCGCTCTAT
>JAGKQL010000046.1:13793620-13813712 GCA_018398635.1 Cyprinodon brontotheroides | reverse complement strand
AGGGTGGGGGCGCTCTAAGCATGGGGGCGCTCTAAGGGTGGGGGAGGCACTGGGGTGGGGGCACTCTAAGGGTAGGGGCTCTAAGGGTGGGGAGCTCTGGGGTAGGGGAGCTCTAAGGGTGGGGAGCTCTAAGGGTGGGGGGGGCTCTAGGGTAGGCTCTAAGGGTGAGAGCTCTAAGCATGGGGCTCTAAGGGTGGGGCGCTCTGGGGTGGGGGCACTCTCTAAGGATAGGGGGCTCTAGGGTAGGGCACTCCTCTAGAGGTGGGGCGCTCTAAGGGTGGGAGGCTCTAAGGGTGGGGAGCTCTAAGGGTGGGGGAAGCTCTAAGGATGGGGCTGATGAGGGGGAGCTCTAAGGATGGGGGCTGAGCCACTCTAACTAGAAACTTTATCAGAGAAAAGAGAAAGTTTTAAGCCTAGCCTTAAAAGTAGACGGTGTCTGCCTCACCCAGGTCTGCAGCCACTGAATCCCTTCAGATATAGGAGGCCGTCAATGGATCACTCTTATTAATTTCATCTGCAGACTGAATGCATTGCAGTGCATCTGTCTCATTATTTATCCTCTGGTTAAGTTTTTTTCAGTGTCCTTATAAATAATGAATTCAATGACAAAGAAACTGAATTTCCAGATTATGTTTCCTTCATCAGGGTTTTAAATACAAGGAAAGAAATGAGGAAGATTGCCCAGTTGGCCAAAACACTGATGGAAAAACACAACCCAATGTTGGAAAGTATGAAAGCATCAACAAGCTGTGATTGATTGTTTTATTCCAGACAGAGAGAGGAAGGATTTTAAAGCAGGGCAACAAGGATGTCTAAAAATAAAATACAGTGTAGTGATGTGCAGTCATTTATACCTCCTTTCTATGAAGGCTGAGCTCAAAGATCTTTGAAGTTACTTAGAAAACGAGAAGCTGAATATTCAGAAAAGCCCAGGTAAGGAAGTCTGGTACAAGGTTAGTAATGGAGCTCTCACAGTAGGTGAGAAGCCTTTCTATTATCCTTCCAGCAGCACTCAGCCTCACAGCGCTCCAGGCCAAACGGCCAGCTGATGTTTTTATTAACGCTCTGCTTGAGGAAAAGTTTGAAATGTTGAGTTTTCAGGAATCTTTCTAACCTAAAGTGATCGATGCGCCGGTAGAGAAAGCAGGCCTTCTTTGCTTCGTTTGTGTTTTTGTAGCTTGGGATCTGTGGCTGTATGCTAACAGAATACGGGTCATTTTCTCTTTCCTAATGGAGGCAAACAGCAGCTCAGCCTCTCTACTACCGGGAAGTTTCAGGCACCAGTGATGCTATATTTGCCCAGAGAAGAGGATTTTCTATCATCTTTAACAGAAAAAGGAACAATAGAAGCTGTTCGAAGGTATTTTGCAGATGAAGCAGACAAAAAGAAAAGGCAGGGAATGTCACTAAGATCTAAAGCTAGCAGTGACCCTAATGACTCTATATAATCATCAGAAAAACACGATGCAAAATTAGCAAAAAAAACAGAAAGCAGGACATGAGGAGCTGTGCAGGAAGCAGGTGTTTGTTTTAATTGAAGACTTATTAATGGAACATTAACATGAGCCTCATATCTGCTTTCTTAACAAAGAAAAGCAGCTACTAAAGACTAGTTGGACTTTCATCTGTTTTTTAAAATGTGCTGCTGATTAAGAGCAAAGTGAGGTAGAAAACAGAGAAACACAGAATCCAAAACCAGACCAAGAACTGGTGCTGTTCTTCAAGCAAACTGTCAGGACTCCAGTCTCTGCTGGCCTTGTCTTTTGTTGTGTTGTTCTCCCTTCCACCAGCAGGAGGCGCCTGGTTCTGCCCCTCCTCCTCACACACCTGCACTGATGGTTTCCTCACATTAACAGAGTGTTCTTAAGCTGCTGATTGCCACTACCTTGATGCCAGAGTGTTTTGCCAGTTTTTGGTACTCTAGCCAAGCTGAGGTTTTTGCTGAATAAGACTGAGTTCTTGTCAACTTGAGTCTTTGTCAACTTTGTTTTGTCTTTTGCCTTTGCACTCTCAGCAGGAAGTCTTCTTGCAAACTGGATCTTTCAGGACCTTCTCTCCCTGGAGGAGGATCAACTGGGCCCTTAAACCGAGCTGGGGATTCAAACAGGAGGTTTGGATCCTGTTTCCTTGAGCGGACATTAAGTTTACTCTCTGAGCAAGGGGAAATCATCTCCACTACGACCCGTTCAAGTACAGGAAATCTGAGGTCAGTTTCTCCGTTCACCAACAACCATCCGAGTTCTGGGTAAACCCTGTTCCGCCCTCCACCAAATCAGAATAACACAGGAAAACAGCACACAGATTGGAGTCAAAGATTCTACAACTTCTCTGGAAGCGTGAGTCAACAACCAGATCCTCTTCTCCATATCCACGAATGAAATTTCCCACTGAGCCTGAACTAATGCGTTTTGTCTTCCCTTCACCTTCCAGTTCGGTCGAGCTGAGTTCAGAGCAACTCTGCACCGTGCCTTATCTCTTCAATAAACCTGTTAAACCTTTGCCCTGTGTCTCTCTGAATTGGTTTCTCTGCATGTGGGTCCGAGCTTTAGATAAAACCATGACACTAACATTACAGGAAGGAAGCAAATATCAACAGAGATTTTAAGGCAGAGACGGAGTCTCACCTCTTCTGAATGATGTTGTTCAGTCCGTAGAAATAATTTGAATTTCATGATCTACGTAGGCAGCATCAGTGAGCCACTGCATTCATCTGCATGGAAATAAAGCTGCTTCTAGCGGGTCAAACTGCTGCCATGGCAAAATTCATACGCTTATTATCTTTTTACTGAGCACATACAAGAAACAGCTAAGAAATAATGAGCAACTGATGATGCAGGAACCAGACAGACAAGCCTGTATGAGGAGGAGCCGGGAGCTTCAGAGTGGGTTGTGGGAGGTAAAGTGGGAGAAGGTTTGAGAGAAGGAAGCCATCTTTGTTAACCTGGAAAAACCTCTCAGCACAGGAGGTGACCTTAGACAGAACCTTTCTCCAACCTACAAGGCACTTTGATGAACAATACCCAGAAGATTCACCTCTCACCTGCCCTCACCTGACTCACACTTCAATGAGGCAGGTGACCGAAACCACCCTGATGAGGGAGTTAACCACCCATTAGGACCCCCTAACCCCCATTCACCCACCAGGTGATCTCCATGGCCAATCCAGTAGGAGGGATCCGAGCCTCCTTTAGTTCCCCATAATTCTTTGTTCCACCTCCAGCAAATTAATCTCAGTGTTAGACATCTCAGTAATCTACAGTATATTAATCTCAGTAATCTACAGTATATTAATCTCAGTAATCTACAGTGTATTAATCTCAGTAATCTACAGTATATTAATCTCAGTAATCTACAGTATATTAATCTCAGTAATCTACGTTGTATATTAATCTCAGTAATCTACAGTATATTAATCTCAGTAATCTACCGTATATATTAACTTTCAGTAATCTACAGTATATTAATCTCAGTAATCTACAGTATATTAATCTCAGTAATCTACAGTATATTAATCTCAGTAATCTAATGTATATTAATCTCAGTAATCTAACAGATATTAATCTCAGTGCTCCCCCACCACTAGTTGTGAACTCGAACAAGCCTCCTCTTGATGATAAGAGAATGTAAATCCATCTTGGTCCCGTTGGTTTTCTCCAAGTTTTCAGTTTCCTCACGTTTATCCATGTTTTTTTGTTTTGTTTTCTAGCTTTATTGAATTTGTTTCTTAAGTTTCTTAGGTTTTCCTTTGCTTGTCCCTCTGTTGCCCCCTTGTGTTTTCTTTTCCCCTTGCTTCCTCATCGTGCTCATTAGTCCTGCCTTTGTTCAGTCAGCCATAAAGACACTCCCTGTGCAGTCCCTCAGTGCTGGTTCATCTTACTTTGTCTCACCCTGGCTCCTTGTGATTGTTTTCCCCTGATGTCTCCATGGTTCTGGTTCGTGTTTAATTTTAAGTCAGATTTTGGTTCCTGCCTCTGTTTATGTGTTTATTCATTAAATCTTCAAAGAACTCACCCCTGCCTCTGCATTTGGGTCTTCACAAAAACCTCCAACCAAACTGTGACAGAGAAACGTCTTCTAGAAAGCTAAGTTGCCTAAACTGAACATTTGAAGATTGACCATGACCTGGATGACTAAAAATCAGATACATTTGAGGAGGGACTGCACCTACCGCTAAATCAGGGGCATCAACTTCAAGGACATCAGTTTCTCTGGATCTGGCTGAATCGGAATCAGGGCCTTGGTAAACCTTTTCTTCAGCTCAGCATAAGTTCTTTCAGCTTCAGGTGACCAAATGAAATGTCTTTAGGATGAGGTAAGGCTAGTGAGGGGTTAAGCAGTTTGACTGTAGCTTCTATTGAATCTGTGGTAGAAGTTAGCAAATCCTGAAAAACATTGAAGTTGCTTGCTAGGTTGAGGGGGTAGGCCAATTGAGAACTTTCTCTGGATATGTCCTCAATAATGTGGCATTAAACTCACACCTATCGGCTTTGACAAAGACTTGGTTCTCTAGAAAACATTGGAGAACTTGATACAAATGGATTTTATGTTTCGGATAAAGTCCTGCAGGAAATCAGAATGTCATCAGGGTACATGAATACAAACTTTAAAACGTCTTTCACACAGGACTGGAAAACTGCAGGTGCATTTGTGAGACCAAAAGGCGTGACCAGATATTCAAAATGACCTAGGGGGGTCTGGAATACAATCTCCCATTGGCCTCCTTCTATGATTCTGAGCAGGTGGTAGGTGTTCCAGAGATCAAACTTGCTGAAGAAAAGCAAGCCAAGAAATGCTGAGAAAGAGGAAGTGATTGTTATTTTTAACAATACTCTGGTTATGGACCCTGTGTAAGCAGGGCTGCCCTCTGGTACCGGTCCTGTTCAGAACATTATGGACAGATTTTCAGGGCACAGCCAAGGGCCGGAGGTTTGGGGTTCTGCTGGCTCCCTCCAGCCAGGCACTGATGTAGGCCTCGACCCGGATTAATTGGAGGACGAAGATTACAACTAGAAAAACACTGCTCCAATAGATGAGGTGGAGGTACTGATAATTCCAGCAGCTAGTGACTCATTTCTGTTCTTCTCCATTTTCTCTCTCTCAGGCTTGTTATATAACCTAGTGGAGGGCCAATGGGCTCTAGGAAGCAGCTCAACAGCACAGTAAGATGGGAGGTGAGGTGGGAGAGAGAACCATAGATTTGCTGAAAACCAGGTGAAGGTCGTAATACTCCCGTAGAACCAGGAAGAGGTCTGCTGTAGAATTAGACAACCTTTATTGTCATTCTGTATACACAGAGTTCTTACTATGAAATTACGTTTAGTACAGCTTTCATACGGTAAAAGAACATTTCCATTCCAAGAGCAGCAGTGATCAAATGTAAACAGTATGGGAGAAAAACATGCTGAAAAAAAAAAACTGGATTGATTGGAAGGCATGGTGCAAAATATGCAGCATTCCTGGTTGGTTTTATCAGTTTGATGCAGAGTCTGTGACATCATTTAGAGTTCATTTCCCAGTTCATCAGTGTGATGGCGGTGGGGAAGAAGCTGCTGCAGAACCTGCTGGTCCTGCATTGAATGCTGGGAAGCCTCTTCCCAGAGGGCAGCAGAGGGAACAGTCCATGGTGGGGGGGTGAGGGGTCGTGATGATGTCACGGGCTTTCCGGGGACAGGCAGGCAGCTGGGATGAAATGTCTTTAAAGCTTCAGTCTGTTACATTGAGAAGAGAGCAGACTTTGACTGAAAATTTGAAGAAAAACAGGTTTCACGCCACTTCCCCACCCTCTCTGCTTCACTCATGCCCCCACCTCCAAGCTCCACCCTCTTCACAGCATCTCCGCGCTGCTACCGCATGCGACCAGAAAGGCGTCCAAGGCAGCGCACGCGGACAGCTCTTCCATTGACATCTTCTTTTATAAGTCTTTGCCGTGTAAACAGTTGTCGGTAGGGAGACGTAGGGGCAGTTTCTCTTTTAAGCTGGTGGCTGTCGCTCGCCATGACTGCGTCGCGTCCTCCTGACTACAGCAGCCAGAAGCGGCTGGCGACGGGATTCCAGTGGTGAGGGAGGCGAGGATTCGAAAGTGTGTGGCTGGCGGTTGGCACTTCCATCAGGCAGCTCCTCTGGCTGTGATTGGTTGTCTTGGTCCAGAAATATTCTTTCCAGATTGCAATACAGACGGTAAGTAGGACCAATTGACTGTTTTTTTCACAAGAGATTACGTATACATGTACTGCTGTCACAGGCATAGGGACAGTTTAGCCAATATGACAAAAAGTGATTTTTAAAAACTTACAGACTTCAGCGCTTTAATGGGGGAAGAGGAGGCCCCATGATCCTCTCTGCTGTTCTCACCTTCTTCCAGTCTGAGGCGCTGCAGCCTCCCACACACCACACAGTGAGACAGCTGCTCAGAGCAGCTAAGGATGGGTGCTTCTGCAGGTGGGCTCTCCTCATCCTCCGCAGGAGAGTCCAAGCGCTTCTGGGCCCTTTGGCCGCAGTGAGGTGGTGTTTCCAGTCCAGGTGAGGGGTGTTTGCGATGAATGTGGTGCTGCTGACCACCTCTACAGCTGAGCTGTTGATGAGCAGTGGGCGTGGTTAGGCCGCTTGTTCCTGAAGTCCACCATGATCTCATGGTCTTCTCCACCTTGCCAGCCTTCAGGATCAGGCTCAGTATCTCTGCTCACCAGCTGCTCACCTCCTCTGTAGTCAGGTCGTTGTCGTCTCTGATCTTCACCATGTGATGGGTGGTGAACCTGGGGATGCAGTAGGTGTGTCATCAGGGTGAGCGGCGAGGCTCAGGACACAGCCCTGAGGGAGGCCTGTGCTTAGACATCAGAGGTGTTCTGTTCGACCCGGACTGACTGAGGTGTTGGTGAGGAAGTCTAGCAGCCAATAGCAGAGGGGTGTAGTGAAGCCCAGCTGTTCCAAATTTGCCCATCAGATGCTGTGGGATGATGGTGCTGAAAGCTGAACTGAAGTCAGGAACAGCATCCATCGTGGAGTGTTCTTCTCTCCTCCAAGTATTGCCGAGCTCAGGTGGAAACAGCTTGAGAATGGCGTCCTCAGTGGGCGGTTCCGTCGGTAGGCGAACTGGAGCGAGGTGGAATGTTGGCGGCAGACTGGAAACGGTGTTCTTTAACCAGCCTTTGGAAGCACTTCATCATGATGGGGAGTCAGGCGACAGGCGCTAATCGTGGGGAAGCGACCGCAGAGGCTGCTGGGACTGGAATAATGGAGCAGACTGGAAGCATGCACTGTGGCACTATGGAGGCGATCAGAATCGCTTCCTGCATCTACCTGGGGAGGTGTGTTGTAGTCTGTGATCATCTGAATGCCTTTCCACATCCTCCTGGTGTTGCTGGCATCATGGAAAAAAGATCCTGGATCTTCTGGCTGTGGTTCTCCTTCGCTGATCTGATGGCAGTTCAAGTTGGCTCTTGCTGTCCTCAGAGCCTCTCTGTCACCAAACTTGAAGCTGAGTTGCTGCTTTAACTCTTCATTCATCCAGGTGGTTGGTTGGCGGTGTGATGCTGTTTGTGATGCTGACGTCACCAATGCATTGATGTGGATTATATAACTATAAAGAAGTGAATATTGTAACAGGAGTCTACCACATCTTCCAATTTGACCGCATAAGGTTGGGGTTTGGGGGAAATTGGAAATATGATAACTCAATAAAAATAATACATTTAATTTAACATCTTTCTAGACACTCAAGGTCACTTTACAGAAATGAACAAATACGAAAATACAAATACAAGAACATAAAAATAATTATTGGGAGGGGCAAGAGCAATGTTTTTACAAATAAGCAAGCTGGAACAGATGGGTTCTCATCAATATGAAGATGAAAAGCAGTGGGAGGAGTTAGTTCAGGAACAGTGGCAGGTCTAGAGTGGGTAGACCCCTCGGTTCTGTTAAGCAGCTCCGGGAACATTTCTGTAAACTTCTTCTGATCTGAACGTCTTTGCTGTGCGTCCAGATTAGATTAACTGATGGTGGTGATGAAGTCATTCAGGTTCAGTGCAAGGACCCGAGGAAGATTCTGCTGTGTCAGACTCGCCCAGAGGATCAGCTGCACACAGGTAAGATCTTTTCCATGATGACTGCAGCAACAGTCTACCCAGCCACCTGCAAAGATCGTCTCTGTGAAAGGAAACTATGGAGCTATATCAGCCTCAATTTTCAGAAATACACATATTTGATTCATACATGGAAAGAACAAGCTCCACACACAGCATGAATTATGCAAGCACAAGAAAATTCCCACACACACAGTACAAGACTCGGTGTGATTTCACAGAAATCCACACAAATGCAGTGAAGTTTAAAGACCCCTGGTACTTTCTAATTTAATCTATAATTGTTTATGGACCAGAAATACTTTAGTGGATCTTGTCCTGTATGAATCACATATGTGTACTTGTGGAAACTGAGACCGATCTAACTCTATAGAGGCTCACTCACCGCAAAAAAACAGCAATACGCCAAAGACCCCAACACCCTCTGGTAATCTAGGAATCACTGAATGGCTGTGCTGTAAAGTAGATTACTGACTGGATGTCAGTGGATCGACAGCCAGACCTCTCAGGTCCAAGGATCAACAGCCAGACCTCTCAGGTCCAATGGATCAACAGCCAGACCTCTGAGGTCCAATGGATCAACAGCCAGACCTCTCCAATGGATCAGGTCCAATGGATCAACAGCCAGACCTCTCAGGTCCAATGGATCTACTGGAGACCTCTGGTCCAATGGATCAACAGCCAGACCTCTCAGGTCCACTGGATCAACAGCCAGACCTCTGAGGTCCAATGGATCAACAGCCAGACCTCTCAGGTCCAATGGATCAACAACAGCCAGACCTCTCAGGTCCAATGGATCAACAGCCAGACCTCTCAGGTCCAATGGATCAACAGCCAGACCTCTGAGGTCCAATGGATCAACAGCCAGACCTCTCAGGTCCAGTGGATCAACAGCCAGACCTCTCAGGTCCAGTGGATCAACAGCCAGACCTCTGAGGTCCAATGGATCAACAGCCAGACCTCTCAGGTCCAGTGGATCAACAGCCAGACCTCTCAGGTCCTCTCAGGTCCACCCTCTGATGGATCAACAGCCAGACCTCTGAGGTCCAATGGATCAACAGCCAGACCTCTCAGGTCCAGTGGATCAACAGCCAGACCTCTCAGGTCCAATGGATCAACAGCCAGACCTCTGAGGTCCAATGGATCAACAGCCAGACCTCTCAGGTCTAATGGATCAACAGCCAGACCTCTCAGGTCCAGTGGATCAACAGCCAGACCTCTCAGGTCCAGTGGATCAACAGCCAGACCTCTCAGGTCCAATGGATCTGACAATGCCAGACCTCTCAGGTCCAGCCAGACCCCTGGATCAACAGCCAGACCTCTCAGGTCCAGTGGTCCAGATCAACAGCCAGACCTCTCAGGTCCAGTGGATCAACAGCCAGACCTCTGAGGTCCAATGGATCAACAGCCAGACCTCTCAGGTCCAATGGATCAACAGCCAGACCTCTCCGGCAGGGATCAACAATCTGTTGTCAATGTCAACAGCCAGATCAATGGATCAGCCAGACCTCTGAGGGCAACAGCCAGACCTCTGAGGTCCAATCAACAGTCAAGACCTCTCAGGTCCAGTGGATCAACAGCCAGACCTCTCTGGTCCAGTGGATCAACAGCCAGACCTCTCAGGTCGGGTCAACAATGGATCAACAGCCAGACCTCTCAGGTCCAGTGGATCAACAGCCAGACCTCTCAGGTCTCTCAACAGCCAGACCTCTGAGGTCCAGTGGATCAACAGCCAGACCTCTCAGGTCTTCTGGATCAACAGCCAGACCTCTCAGGTCCAATGGATCAACAGCCAGACCTCTCAGGTCAACAAGACCTCTCAGGTCCATCAACAGCCAGACCTCTGAGGTCCAATGGATCAACAGCCAGACCTCTCAGGTCCAATGGATCAACAGCCAGACCTCTCAGGTCCAATGGATCAACAGCCAGACCTCTCAGGTCCAATGGATCAACAGCCAGACCTCTCAGGTCCAATGGATCAACAGCCAGACCTCTCAGGTCCAGCCAGACCTGGATCAACAGCCAGACCTCTCAGGTCCAATGGATCAACAGCCAGACCTCTCAGGTCCAGTGGATCAACAGCCAGACCTCTCAGGTCCAATGGATCAACAGCCAGACCTCTCAGGTCCAGTGGATCAACAGCCAGACCTCTGAGGTCCAATGGATCAACAGCCAGACCTCTCAGGTCCAATGGATCAACAGCCAGACCTCTCAGGTCCAATGGATCAACAGCCAGACCTCTCAGGTCCAGTGGATCAACAGCCAGACCTCTCAGGTCCAGTGGATCAACAGCCAGACCTCTCAGGTCCAGTGGATCAACAGCCAGACCTCTCAGGTCCAGTGGATCAACAGCCAGACCTCTCAGGTCCAGTGGATCAACAGCCAGACCTCTGACCAATGGATCAACAGCCAGACCTCTGAGGTCAATGGATCAACAGCCAGACCTCTGAGGTCTAATGATCAACAGCCAGACCTCTGAGGTCTGGATCAACAGCCAGACCTCTCAGTCCAGGATCAACAGCCAGACCTCTCAGGTCCAGTGGATCAACAGCCAGACCTCTCAGGTCCAATGGATCAACAGCCAGACCTCTCAGGTCCAATGGATCAACAGCCAGACCTCTCAGGTCCAGTGGATCAACAGCCAGACCTCTCAGGTCCAATGGATCAACAGCCAGACCTCTCAGGTCTAATGGATCAACAGCCAGACCTCTCAGGTCTAATGGATCAACAGCCAGACCTCTCAGGTCCAATGGATCAACAGCCAGACCTCTCAGGTCCAATGGATCAACAGCCAGACCTCTCAGGTCTAATGGATCGACAGCCAGACCTCTTAGGTCTAATGGATCAACAGCCAGACCTCTGAGGTCCAATGGATCAACAGCCAGACCTCTCAGGTCCAATGGATCAACAGCCAGACCACTCAGGTCCAATGGATCAACAGCCAGACCTCTCAAGTCTAATGGATCAACAGCCAGACCTCTCAGGTCTAATGGATCAACAGCCAGACCTCTCAGGTCCAATGGATCAACAGCCAGACCTCTGAGGTCCAATGGATCAACAGCCAGACCTCTGAGGTCCAATGGATCAACAGCCAGACCTCTGAGGTCCAATGGATCAACAGCCAGACCTCTCAGGTCTAATGGATCAACAGCCAGACCTCTGGGAGGTCCAATGGATCAACAGCCAGACCTCTCAGGTCCAGTGGGTCAACAGCCAGACCACTCAGGTCCAGTGGATCAGCAGCAGACCACTCAGGTCCAGTGGATCAGCAGCCAGACCTCTCAGGTCCAATGGATCAACAGCCAGACCTCTGAGGTCCAGTTGATCAGAACCAGAACCAAACAGTTCTTTGGTTCTTCTTTGGCTTTAGAAAGACAGGTGGCTTTATTTGATGTTTTTATTCATTTTATCTTTTACCTCTTTTTATTGACTTGATGGTGTGAATGATTTAGCTGTTTTATTCTTTAATCTGAACTGTTTTAATAATTTTTTCAGCTGTGGTTGTTTTATAATAAAACTGAATTGGAAGTTCAGCTGATTGTTTACAGGCTGCTGGAGAGCAGCTAACAAACATTGTGTCTGACAGGTAAAAGATGTCTCCTGCTGGGATGCTGGGATGCAGCGGAAGCTCATCTCCAGCCGAGAGGCCATAAAGGGAGCTTGTTTACTCCTGAGCGGCTTCAGCAATGTGTCCCCTGCTGGAAATGTGGGTCGATAGAGAAGCAGTGATTACACTTCTGTCTAAGTGTCTTAATGGGACTGCTTCCTTTGTTTGCTCTGCTGGCTCTCGTGAAGCAGCGCCTGATGGATCTTTTTCATTTCCCATCACAGCGCTGTGTCCAGGTGTGTGGCAGCTGCTGCTTCCATGCATGTGCTGAAGTCTGACTTCATATGTTAGCACCACAGGTTGCAGTCTATTACCGTCCTGTTAATACGACGATACGTTTCTCCAAACAGCATCTAGACGATCGACGAGCATCATTTCAGAAGTCAATGTGCCTGATTTTTAAAAGTGTCGAATAAAGAAGTGAGACCTGCTAATTGCACTAAACACAATAAAGCAACCAGACTACCATTCTGCTTACTATAATGCTGGACAGGACAAAAAAAAAGGAAAGAAAAAGACAACTATTCCTTATTTCTTCACATTAATTATGTTTTGATAAAAATCCTTTGGCTAAAATGCCATCAGAACACTGATAATATTAAGTGTGTCTCAGCCCCCCTTCAGTGTCCACCATATTGGATCAGTCCATTTGCTGCACATGTTCAGAAAGGTCCAAACAGACAGCAGCAAACCATTTGAAAACAAACCATGCAAAGAGCAGTGTTGCCAACTTAGCGCTTTAGTCGCTATATTTAGCCACTTTTCAGACCCCTCTAGCACTTTGATTTCTAAAAAGCTCCTAGCGCCAAATCTAGAAACTTTTTCTGCTACTGGAGACTTTGGAGACAACATCTAAAAGCAGCGAACTCTGCTCTCCAGAGCGAGTAGATTGGTAACCCCGCCTCCTGCTCTCCTCTATCTTGTCTGCTGTCATGATTCATGCAGCTATTATTTCATCCAAATGAAAAATGGAGAACAGATAAGCAGATCATGGCTTGTCTACAGTGAAAAGAAGGACTGGGTTATTTACTTTGGCCTTTTGGAAACACAGGAAGGAGCAATCAGCTAAGTGAGCTTAGTGCTTGAAAAAATCTTTCATTCCTTTAGAGACAGCATGAAAGTCAGCTGAGTACAAAACATAGAGAGGAAAACAAGAAGAAAAGGGACAAGAAGAGAGGGACACAACCTAGAACAGATAATGGATGTCTATTCTATTAACATTTCTATATCTGGAGAATGGGGCTGTTTGATGTCTTCTCCATTCAGAGGCCCCTGCCTGTCTCTGCCTAGGGCCCCACATTTCCTAAATCCACCCCTGGTTCCTCGTCAGCAGCAGGGGAGGTTAATCAACAGAGAAAATGGGAAAGGAGAGGAAAGTCTCTAACTGTTAGCAGGTTTTTTAATCAGACCAAATACTCCAAACAGGTGATATAGAGACGTTAGACTGAGGAAAGCTTCAGCGCTCAGTTTGGATGTTCAGTCAGAGACTGGGCAGATCAGCAAACCTTTCTGCAGCTCCACAGTGGGATCTGCTCCTAGGACCAAGCTGGCAGGTTGGCCACACCTGCAGACAGCCAGTGATCGACGGCTCATGAAGACTGGGGAACGTTTTCCCTGCTGTGTTTATGCACCCATGTTTCTGTTCCCTCCTGCTCACTGCAGCTGCAGCCTGAAAAATCCAACATTTGATGATTATTGCTAATAATAAACATGAAGTATTGAAACTCATGATCGGATCACACCATCTGCTGGAAGGACATTTGAACTCAACTCCCTTTCTTCTCAGAAACACCTTTTTTCTCTCCACTCTTTGTTTCTCTCACTCAGGAACTGAAACCAAACTTTCTATATTCGGATTTTAAATTACAGCTCTACTTGGACTTATTTAAATGTTCTGTTTATTTTTTGGTTCATAATATATACTCATCATTATGAGTTTATTTAGCTCGATCGTAGTCCGACTCAATTCCCAGTCAGAATATGAGTCTGATACTGCTCCATAGAGCTGTGATTATGGGGCTGCGTGTTTTGAACTAACCAGGAAAAAATGCCTCTGCACTCAATTGGATAGACCTACAACCAATAAGAGCAACGGAGTGCGTGACGTATGTTAAGCGAGGCATAGTTGTTGTCCACAAAAATCAAAGCGTGCAGTTTCACGCCTAGAATAAGAAGATGAGACTTGATCGCTGCTTTCTCTGTTCCTTTTTAAAATTAATTTGTTGTCGATATCTTCTAGAACAGACCTAATAGCAGAATCTACTCACCCAAACTCTCCAGCGGCAGCCATTATTGTTGTCACCCAAGCGCGCTTTGGTCACGTGGTTGATAACGCTACTCTTGATCATCTGTCCATCATCGTGATAAAAGCCCCGCCCTGACAATTTGATTGGATCGCCTGACAGTGGGCTTTAATACTCGCGCTACTATGGAGCAGAGCCAGACCGAACTTCCCCGAACTCAAACCTTGTGGGCGGGACTAAGTTCGACTGGCACCCAGGCTAGAGTTTATTATATATATTATCTTCCTCATAATATACTGATCATCATGATTCCTGTAGATTTTCTGACCAATCTTTGGCCCAGTACGTCAGCTGGTTGTTACCAGTTTAAGGGTGAAGATGGATGCTGGTCTTTGGAGTCGTTCTAAAATCCATTTTTTTTCCACTTAAGCCAGAATAAAGCCTATGCTTTCTAGACAGCATTTTCAAACAGTGATCCATGTGTTTGTGACCACATGGCTGTATTACTGTAATGCACCTTATATAGGACTCTATGATTTAGATATTTCTCAGCTTCAAAGGGTAGAAAATGGCTGCTGCACGTCTTTTAACAGGTACACGACAGTTTGACCACATTTCCCCTATTTTAGCTTCCTACCACTGGTTCCATTCATTTTAAAAACCTTTTACTTGTTTTTAAAGCTCTTAATGACCTCACTCCTCTCTATCAAAGGGCTTGGACTTCCTGTGGAGGATGAGGAGAGCCCACCTGCCCCCCCCATCCTCCCCACCTTCTCCAGAAGCTCCATAGAGAGCGTTCTGAGCAGCTGTCTCACTGTGTGGTGTGGAGGCTGCAGCCACTCAGACTGGAAGAAGGTGAGAACAGCAGAGAGGATCATGGGGCTCCTCTTCCCTCCATTAAAGACATTTCATCCCAGCGCTGCGTGTCCGGCAGAGTGACATCATCAATGACCCTCACCTCCCACCATGGACTGAGCGGTTACATTCTTACACACCCTCCATCCCGTTCCTCAGGTCAGCTGATCAGCTGCTTCTGAAGGTGCTGAGGACAAAGTGCTCCATCAGCTTCCAAGCTAAGGAATGATCTTCCTTTGGGCATCAGACCCGCCTCTTCTCTCGCTGTTTTTAAGTCTCTTCTTAAGACCTTTGGCTTTTATCCCAGTCTGAGAGGTTTCACTTTGTTTTATTGTGTCTGTATATTGATAAGTATTTTATATTCGATCTTTTCTACTTTATTATTGGGTTGTATTTTATGATTGTGTACAGCACTTTGGTCCTGTTGGTGTATAAAGTGCTTAATAAATTAAGTTGGTATTATTATGAATCCTATTGTTTTTATCCCATAAATACCAAAGAAAGGAGCTCCTCTCAGGCATGTCATCGGCAGACAGACAAACATCTCACTTCCATCCTCGCTCCTTTGGTTGGCAACACATCACATCACATTTCTAACTCACAGAACTTTTCTTCTCCAACAGGATAAAGGACCTGAAACTGGACAAAGATGAGACCATGGCCTCCTATGATGTCACATCTCTTTCTACTTGCATCCCACCAAAGAAGCAGTCTCCACCGTAACAATGCGGTTACTTTGAGAACACTGCCAGCTTACCAGAAGATTATGAATATATTAAATAACTAGAAGAAGTTAATTGATAGGTAATTCAAATCAAGGGTACAACTAGTTGTTTATTATCAGTTGAATGATTATAACTTGCTTACTAACCAGCATTTTAGCCTCTTTCCTAAAAGGGTTCGACTCCTGAATCCGGCTGTTAAAAATCCAGTTGTCTTTCACCGCTTTAGTAATTTAGGCTTTAGCTCTTAGCAACGTTATTAATCACCAACCAAATAAATGTGTCTCTGTTCATTTAGATGCTACTGAAAGAAGAGTAAATCCAGCCTGAGTGATAAATCGTTCACTGTGTAAAATAAGCACATGAGACCACAGGTTAAAATATAATGATACCTTTATTAGCTACAATCACACAGTATTATGTCTATAACTAAGCAAAACACTAAACACTACTGAAAATAAGCTAAATTAGCGAAATAAAAAGAGGAAGAAGGGTTTAAGAGTCCGTTCAAAGTCTGTGATGTTCGAAGTTTAAGGCTTAATGGATTTAAAAGTGTCCTTTATAATAGCAGCAGATAAAATGTAAATAAACCCTGGAACTCAGAGAACAGTGAAGTTTCAGTTTACGGTGAAAAATGAATATTGACTCAGGAATGCATTAAACTATGATGAGACTGAAAGACCCGTTAGCTTAGCTGGCCCCAGGGGTTCTGGTTCTGGTCGGGTCCAACTGAAACAAAAAAGGGTTAGCTCACGATTTAGCAGTTAGCTTCAGCAACATGTGACTCGTTCGGTCTGTAGTGAGCATTAGTGTTCAGTGAAACCTTAAATCATCGGCAGTAAGTTCAGAAAGCTTATTTCAAATAAAAACACAACTATCTATTCTGCCTGCAGTTCACCCAAGCAGAGCACTTATTAAGCATCAGATGGAAAGGAGGAGAAAGGATGCAGTTACTGTTTAGGTTCAGTGGAGGGAAGGCCTTCAGCTCAGTCCGGTTTCTGCAGGCCCGTCTTTAGTCTGGTCCGTTCGTCCAACAGCAACTCAAAGAGATTTGGATCAATCCGATGCAATAATAAGAGGCGATTTGCAAGGTTAATTTTATAACTCATGGTAGCATGAGGGTTATCTCCCTTTTAGCTACAGGGGTTAGCACAGAGCCGCAGCTTTTAGCAGCACTTCCCTGGCGCTCCTCCGTCTCAGGCGGTCATGGTCCAGTGGCTTCTAATGGCTTCTTTGGCGAACAGCAATTGGAGCCCGCGATGTTCGGTGGTTAGCAGAGCTGGATTAGCTCTTCTGTCTCTGCTGCAGCAGGATTCAGGATACACTGCGTTCACTCGGTTTGAATTGCTGGAAGAATAAAAACACTGCGTTCAGCTCTTTCTGAATTGCAGGAAAAGGGCTGTGTGACTCGGTCCAGCAAGCGCAGACTTCTCCGGAGGGACTTCGTTCGATTAGAGAACAGGGAGATATCAGGACATCTCAGATGGGCTTTTCTATAAACCAACTGCTGAGAGGGACGAGAACAAAAGAAGGAACATCGTCTTTCCAGATGTTGCTGAAATCTGTGAAAAACTCAGGAGGATTTTCAACCAGCATCGAATCCCTGGACTCTTTAAACCCGGCAACAACCTGAGACAAAAACTGGTTCACCCCAAAGACAAGACGCCCAGAAACAAGACCGACAGCGTGGTTTACACCGTTCAGTGTAGTGAAGAGAGCACAGACCTGTAGACTGGAGAGACCAAGCAACCGCTACACAGGAGCATGGCTCAATGCAGGGGGGGCTAACTCCTCAGGACAGGACTCAGCTGTTTACCTACAGCTGCTAAAGGATGCTAATCAAGCACTGGCCAAGGAAGACAGATGGTTTGAGAGAGGCGTTAAGGCGGCCATCTTTGTTAACCTGGAAAAACCGTCGTTTAACAGAGGAGAGGAGAACAGAGGTGGTCTGGGACCTTTCACCTACTTCCAAAGCACTTTTAGGAACAATACCCAGAAGATTCACCTCTGACCTGCCCTCACTGGACTCACCCTTCAATGAGGCAGGTGACTGAAACCACTCAGAGGAGGGAGTTAACCACCCGTCAGAACCCCCTCACCACCACTAACACCTCCCATTTGACCCCGAGACAATTGAACTCCTCCACTTGAGACAAGGACTCTCCACTGTCCTGTTTAAAATAAGATAATTAAATATTATGGACCTGAAATAAGATAATGGAGTTATTTCTTTTTTTTTTATCCTTAAAGTAAACCGTCTTATTATTACAGAACTCAGACTGCTGCTATAATCAGTCTGCCTGCTGCATTCTGCAAACAAGAAATAACCTTTAATCTGGAGCTATGATGTGAAAAAAAACTTTCTTTTCATCTTTTCCCACTGAACAGCACCCCCACCCCCACAAAACCACCGCCCCCCCCACACCCCCACCCCCCCACACCCACCCCCTGCCTGCCCGCCCATGATCACCACTTTAAAGGCAGAAGAGAGACTGTGCACTAAGTGAGCTGCCCATCAGCGTCTCTGCTGCTCGGGGAGGGATTACTGGGCATTGAGGGGGCTTCACACAGCCCGTCTGATCAGAAAGGTGCCCCCCAGGCTGTCATTTCACAGGGATTAGCTCACAAAGTCAGCTAATCTCTCCCTCCACTCTGGCTGTATTGATAGCCATCTCAAACATGACTATGGCAGCACAGTGTCACACAGCTGGGAAACGCACCACGAAACACAGAAATAGCTAAAGAAAAACCCACTGTCAGCACTTTAGGAGCAGATAGAAGATTAGTCCAATAACTTGGTCAAACTTATCAGAGGAGGATGCTTCTACCAATACATCTTTCCCTCTAAAATAAGCCTAATAAGCTTTTTAACATGTCAACTTTATATATGAAGACTACATGTAAACTACATGTTTACTACATGTTTGTAAATTAGAAAGAATATAATTTATTGTTTAAATACATGGCTGGTAAAATACACTCAATACACCAAATTACAACATTGTTTTAATGATGTTAAAGGTCCCTCATTATGCTTAATTTAAAAACATTTAAAGACTGAGGCACTGAGAGCAGGTTAGATTTCAGGTTAGACAGACAGTCTGGACCAGGAATTCAACACAAGCACATCATTGAATGACTGCAGATGTCCTGTTAAAAAAAGACTGTTTGTAAAGCAGAGAGAAGATCATCCATCTTATAAAACCATCCACTTACCGACCCAGCCGAGGTTTCATTCTATCTCTATTCTCCCATTCTGCAGCGTTTGTTGTAAGGAGATGGTCCCATGAAGCTGAAGAAGCCCTGCAGGGTTGTTCTGAGGCTACAGACCTCTGTGTCAGCAACATGGAGAGGACATCAATGCAATGACTGAGTGACTGACTGCATCATGTTCTGTGTAGATAACAGCATCCCTACCAGAACAGGAAATGCTTCTCAAATAATAAACCATGGATCACAGAAGAAAACATCTGAAGGAAATATCATGATTAAGAAGAAAACAGCCTTTAAGAAGGAAGACAGAGAATTAATGAGGAGAATATAGAAGCAGCTGACCCTGGAGATAGTTCCAGGGATGTGGAAGACCTCCTGCCTTGTTCCAGGACCAAAGAAGACTCAGCCAGCAGTCCTCAGTGACTATAGACCTCCTGCCTTGTTCCAGGACCAAAGCAGACTCAGCCAGCGGTCCTCAGTGACTATAGACCTCCTGCCTTGTTCCAGGACCAAAGAAGACTCAGCCAGCGGTCCTCAGTGACTATAGACCTCCTGCCTTGTTCCAGGACCAAAGAAGACTCCTCAGCCAGCAGTCCTCAGTGACTATAGACCTCCTGCCTTGTTCCACCTTGTTCCAGTCCTCCTCAGTGACTATAGACCTCCTGCCTTGTTCCAGGACCAAAGAAGACTCAGCCAGCAGTCCTCAGTGACTATAGACCTCCTGCCTTGTTCCAGGACCAAAGAAGACTCAGCCAGCAGTCCTCAGTGACTATAGACCTCCTGCCTTGTTCCAGGACCAAAGAAGACTCAGCCAGCGTTCCTTAGTGACTATAGACCTCCTGCCTTGTTCCAGGACCCCAAAGAAGACTCAGCCAGTGGTCCTTAGTGACTATAGACCTCCTACCTTGTTCCAGGACCAAAGAGAAGACTCAGCCAGCAGTCCTCAGTGACTATAGACCTCCTGCCTTGATCCAGGACCAAAGAGAAGACTCAGCCAGCGGTCCTTAGTGACTATAGACCTCCTACCTTGTTCCAGGACCAAAAGAAGACTCAGCCAGCAGTCCTCAGTGACTATAGACCTCCTGCCTTGATCCAGGACCAAAGAAGACTCAGCCAGCGTTCCTTAGTGACTATAGACCTCCTGCCTTGTTCCAGGACCAAAGAAGACTCAGCCAGCAGTCCTCAGTGACTATAGACCTCCCTACCTTCGCAGCCAGTGGTCCTCAGTCCAGACCTCCCGGGCTCAAAGAAGACTCAGCCAGTGG
The DNA here is from genome assembly GCA_018398635.1 of Cyprinodon brontotheroides. Lineage (NCBI taxonomy): Eukaryota > Metazoa > Chordata > Actinopteri > Cyprinodontiformes > Cyprinodontidae > Cyprinodon > Cyprinodon brontotheroides. The sequence continues at coordinate 13,793,726 of JAGKQL010000046.1, read as the reverse complement.
TCCTCAGTGACCATAGACCCCAGCCAGCAGTCCTGCCTTAGTCCTCCAGGACCAAAGAAGACTCAGCCAGCAGTCCTTAGTGACTATAGACCTCCTGCCTTGTTCC
>JAGKQL010000046.1:13733382-13759790 GCA_018398635.1 Cyprinodon brontotheroides | reverse complement strand
GCAGATGGCCGCTCACACTGAGCCTGGTTCTGCTGGAGGTTTCTTCCTGTTAAAAGGGAGTTTTTCCTCTCCACTGTCGCTACAAGCATGCTTAGTGTGAGGGATTGTATTTGAGTCAATGAGTCAATGCAATCAACTGGTTTTCCTTAGACAGAAAACTTTGTATCAATTTGACTGTATGATCTGGTTGAACTGTAAAGTGCCTTGAGATGACATGTGTTGTGAATTTGGCGCTATATAAATAAACTGAATTGAATTGAATTGAATTGAATAGATCAGAGAGGCTTCTCTCTGTCTGGAGGATGTCCAATACGCCGCAGTTGCTTCCTCCAACATGGCAGTTTGACAGTTAGATTTTTATTGCCGTTGAAAACAGTCATCAATGGGTTTTGCTGAAATTTTTAGAGGAGGTCGAATCGTCTCACTGTGACTCAGCTTTTTTCTACTGGCATTTGGAGACGTTCATCTAAAATATATTCAGGTCCTCACAGTGTTATAATAAAACTGACATCATAGCATAAGGAAGGACCTGATTGTTCAAACGTTGACATTTGACCAATATTCAGAAAAAGACACGACTACAGTAAAACCAGCTCCATGATTTCCAAACATTTCAACAGTAGATAAAAGTAGATATGATCTGCAGACATAAAAACCTCCAAATATCCGTCTGGAGACATGAGGAGTTACGTTTATTGAAGGTTCTGAAGCTCAGCTCCTCTCTCAGCTTTTCTCTGGACCAGAACATCTGGAGCAATGTCTGCATCCCATCAACAATCTAACCGGCTTCTGATGTCAGAATGAATTTAAGCAAACAGATTCAGGAGTCCTACAAAAACCAGAAGAAAGACCTAAAGACGCGCGAAGAAGCTCAGCTTAAAGGAGACTTTTTTCCCGTCAGCTCCATTAGTTCCAGTATCTGATTACCTCATGCTGTTGGGAATGATGGGAATGATGAGGCCTCCTAAGAAGCTCTGGCTGAAGCAATCCCAGCAGAGTGGGAACTGGAACCAGTTCCTTCTTGGTTCCTGTTGTAAGGCTCTGCAGAACATTTGATGTTTCTGAGCTCACAGATTAACCTGCACATTCATTAACGTGATGAAAATGGAGCAGAAGTTTCATTTTTTGTTTCTTTGCTAAATTCGTTCTTTTGTTCGGAATAAAAATCTGCATGAAGTCACATTCCATGTTCTATAGGTGAGTTTCTGTGACGACCAAAGCAGCTTTTAAAGTTTCCAAAGTTGGAAACGTTTAAGCTTCTTCTCACAGAGATCTTTATCTGCAGCGATCTGTGAAACAAACTGACGTCTTCCAGCATTCCAGGAGATGCTGTATTCTTCTTCACACACACGCCGCTTTGTTTTTAAAAGATATAAATATAAGAAATCTAACTCTGGATGTCTGGGGGCCAGTGATTGGCCTCCATGTTCTGAATGCTGGCGTACCATAAAGAATAAATGATGAACAGTTTAGTTTGTGCCTTCAAGTCGTTGCCCATAGAAAGACGTTCTTGGATATAACCTAACGAATATCTTCAGAACGCTTTGCTCCAAATGACACTAAACTCATATGGGAGAGTAGAACATGATGGAATAACGGAAAATCAAGAACCCTAAGGAAAAAAAACATCTCCAGGCTAAAGCTAGGAGAGAACCAACGTTCCTCAGACTGATGTCTGATGCTGGATGGAGACATGAGGTCATCATGACCTTCTGTCAGGAAAAGGGTCAGACTGGGTCCTAGAGGGCGCCTCATTGTAAAGCAACATCCAGCATACAGACTTTTTCTAAATGAGTAGACGTGAAGATCTCTGGACAAAGGAGGGAAGATTTTAAATTTTTTCTTCACTGTTGCAAAAAGTTGCTTTAAACTTGATCAAAAACTGTTTAGAAGCTTCTGCATTAAAAACAGGAGATTCAGCGGATCAGCATGTCATAGATCTATCAACCAGCTCTATGATGGACTTTCTACTTTTCCTCAATGTCCTTAAATCCTAGGTATGTATGGATGGAGGTGTATTTTTTATTTTTTAGTACCGTATATCAAAATTTTGATAGGCTGTTTTTTTTTGTATTCAATGAAATGAATGAATAAATAAATATATATAAAAAAAATGCTAATGGAAGACGAAACACTAAACCTTCCCTAGCTGATGTCTGACGTCCTCCATCCACCGACTTCCTCTCATGAAAATGTTTTTCCTTCTGGTTTTGCTCTGATCTGTTGAACGACTGCTGAACAGATGAATGTTTAGGACCATAAGTTCTGTGTGAGGAGCACATTTAGGCACGTTGTCTAACTTTCTGAGCCATTTCTATATCAGTTTGCTTCATTCTGTGACTGAAACGATGTCCTGAGCCTCTGAAGGGGATTTAAAGTTGGTCCCACTTAACACAATAAGCTCTTTCAGTGCAAACCTTCAAATGCTGCCAGAATAGTTTCATCCAAACTGTTTCATCTGCATACGTTTGTTTTTTTGCAGTGAATCTATGAAAGCCTGTTCTAAGGCGTCCTTTGTCTTCCTGTCGTCTTTCAGTGTCTTTGTCTCATTCTCTCTCTCTGACGTCCTGACGGGGCCCCGCCGGCTCCCAGGAGGCGGGCCCTGTGTGCAGCACAGATCCGTTGCTTTTGAGAGCGCCTCTGAGGAGCTGGAAGCAGATCTGACCTTTGACCCCAGCAGGCAGCCTGTGTGCATGCTAACCCAGTTATTGTTTGAGTAAATGCTCTGTTGGTTTGATGCGTGCAGACGAGTCCTCGGCTTCCCAAACACACACCACTGCCTCTCTGAGCGTAAAGGAGGGAAGGAGAGAGCGTTTGGTTTTAGTTTTCTAACCAGAGACAGCAGCTCATCCTCTTTTATCTTGTGCTGTTCGTTTTCTGTGCTGCTGCATATTTCACGTCTAAACGTCGCACTGCGACGGTCAGCAGGGGGACGTTTTCTCAGACACCTTCTCACCTCAACAGAAGTTAGAAGGTCAAATTCAAATATTAAGAAATGAATCTGTTTAATAAATCCCATCCTGCTCTGAACAGAAAGATGCAGAAGGCGGCGTAGCGAAGGATCACAGCTTTCAGACGAGATCACCTCACAGCCGGACATGCAAACATTCATCTGAACAGATTCTCACTCAGCCTCACAGTCCAGGGACCCCCTAACCGGGGATCAGGACCCACTGGGGGTCGTCTGATTATTCTCCCAATGAAAATGATGAAATGAATGAACAATGAAATAAGTTAGCATCCATTATTCTGTGATGAAATATATCCTGAACCAAAAAGTTTCCAGCTAAAGCTGCAGATAAACGGATCTCACTGCAGTTCCTGACATCCACCTGCTGCAGCCCAACCCCCTCAGCCTGCCTGCTGGATTTTAAATCACCACCAAGCAACAGGAAACAGCAGACAATAAAACTGTCATGGCGCTGATGGTTGGTGGTTTTCCTTTACTCCTGCTCTCTCGTCTAATTGGCCCGTCAGCTCGTTAACGCTTATCGGTTCCACCTGCTTCCCTCTGCTGGTTATGCTGGTTGCCTGCCTACCATCAGATTATTCCAGCTGTTAGGTGAGAGTAACTCCAGCGTTCAAGTAGTGTTTCTCTGATTGTGAGTCTGACCTGTTTTCTGCCTCTGGATATCAGAGTTTTTGCCTTGCCCTTGTTCTGATCTGTCAGTTTGGTTTTTGGACTGATTTCATGGATTCTGCTGGTTTAGCGAACTTGGACTGTGTTCCTGACCTCAGCTTGGATTCTCCTTCAGTAACTCCTCAGCTTTCTGATCTTCTGGTCTGTCAACCTGGTTGGGATTCGACTTTGGCTCTGGATATTCCCTCATGGAAACTGTTTCCTTCTTGGTGTCGGCTGGTGGCTACGGCTGGAAGCGGTGGACAATCTCCGTCCAGGATTCCTCCCTTTGCTCTGGGATGGGACTGAACTCTCGACTAGGTCAGTGACTTTTGCTCCTAGTCGTCATCAGCCTGATATTCTGGTCACTAACCTGAGTTCTCTATCTCTGCAGAGAATCCGGTTATCCGCCCCGCTGACCACCAGCCGCTCGCTGTATTTGTTTCATAATGAAATTTGTCTGGACCTTCTCTGTCTGAATATTGGGTCCAAGGTTCAGAGGTTCTGACAAAAACCAGTGGAGCTGTGAGAACAGCTGAACTCAGATGGCGTCTAAATGTTTCCCCAGCAGTTAGAAGCTCTCTGACTCATGGAGAGTGTTGAGGCTGCGGTCGTTCCCGCCGTTACGGCAGCTTTTCAGCTCACCAGAGTGAGAAGGACCAGGTTTAGAAACAACGAACGCGTTGGGGTCAGAGGTCACAGCTGGATTCTGTACAGTTTGAAATGATTGGTCCAAAACAGAGAAAGTCCTGAACGTCAGTGAGAATCACAATGCTAACTGGGCTAACCTTCCGCTACCATCTCGTGGAAGCATTAGCCTCGATCCACTGATGGCAAACATTGTGTTGGGGCACTGACTTAGCCAAACTGTTCCACCCAAACCAACCATCTGACTTGCTGCTGTTACTCTCCATCAGCCGCTTAAACTCGAGCTGCTCTGCTTCCATCTGGAACGCAGCAGGCCAGCCTTATTCCTTTTTCAATGATGAGTCCCGATTGTCTTCAGGTTTTGGTCTCCACCGCCGCCTCTGTCCCTGAATGCAGCTGCAATAATCTTACGTACTACGCCACGACCAAGCATCTAGTACTGGCTTTACATCTAGTGCATCTGAAGATGACCCATACCCTCCTCACTAAAACATTTGGTGCTATTTGTAATGTAAGATAGTGATTGGCTTCTGCTTTTAAAGCCATTTATTCTCCTCCCCTGGATGAAAGGTTTATATTTTTTAAAGATGGCAAAGTACTCACTTTCCTTATACTTTTGAGTAAAAGTACAGATACTTGTGTTAAAAATACTCACGGTAAAAGTGGAAAAGTACTAGATTAAACTCACTTTACTCTCAAGTAAAAGTAACAAAAGTACAGGTTTGTAAATTCTACTTAAAGTATAAAGTAAAGTAGAAACCACTTTTTTTCATGCCGTTGCCTACATTTTAAAATGTGGATGTTCTGCCAATAGAACTGATCTCCCCGCCAGGTTCATTTTCAATCATCCTGCGTCGGGCCCATGCTATTTATACAAACGCCAATCGCTTTTCAATTAAAGTTGCAATGATTTGCAGCCAATGAATACCGCCGCCAATCTGTCGATTCATCTCTTGTAGAGATCGCGTCAAATGCAACGTAGATTCCCATCCAATTAGATTGAATTTGAGGTATTGATGGCGTGAAAAATAATATGCGGTAACTCCATTGAAAGTGATTCAAAACTAAAGTAACGAGACAATTTTTTAAAATGTAAGGAGTAGAAAGTACAGATATTTGTGTAAAAATGTAAGGAGTAGAAGTAAAATGTAAGCCATAAAATAAGTAGTAAAGTAAAGTTAAAATATCAGAAATATCTACTCGAGTACAGTAACAAAGTATTTTTCAAATATTTCGTTTTCCCATCTCTCGATTTTTAGTCATCTCTGATGTTGAAGCCGTTTTTATAGCTGACTGGTCTGCATGGATCCTGGTTAAACTGGTGCAGCTTCATGGTCAGAATAGCTAGCAGGCTTTTCAAAAACTCATACGGTCCCTCTTTTGACCCCCCAGGACTCACCAACTGGTGATGGGGTGCTGCTGCTGCATGTCTGCTGGACGTGCAGCTTGTGAGGCGACAGCGGTGCTAGCGGAGGCAGGGAGCTGATGATGGACGGAAACAGGAAAGGGTAAACTCCAGGTGTGTAGCGCGGGATCTGTACCAGAGGAGGACTTCTGCGGGACTGGGCACGGCTGGCGGTCTTCATCACAGCGACAGGTCGGGGGCACGCTGAGCTCTGAGCAGGTGGCTGGGGAGGCCATCAGGGGACCTCCTGGATGTTGGTAACGTGTGGAAATCGTTGGCTAAGACCTCAGCCTTGAACACTCAATGGCGGCAGGCTAATGCGCCGCGCTGATGGACACCCGGTGTCTTTCTGTTGATCCTGCAACACAAACACACAACAAGAGGAGTCAGAAATGTTTTTAGACAAAACGGCAAACATGTCTGGCAGAAACCAGATCAGTGCATCTTTAACGCTCTCATTACTGCGACAGAGCTGCTGTTCTGTTCGTCACCACAGGAAATACAGGAATCCTTCCCTGCAAACAGGAAGAACCGGCTTCCCTCATCCATCATCACCAGGTTTACATGGCAAAGCACATTACCAACAGGCAGGAACATCAACATTACAGAACCAAGGAGAGCGGTACCAAAGATGAGAGGCTCTGGCTGCACAGACACAACGAGCCCTGGATCCATGAAATAAAGACGCCACTGAAGGGAAAGATGGCAGCATTACGGTCAGCCAATCAGGAGAGAAACTGGACAGAAGGAGCTAAGAAGACTGCGAAAAAAAAACATTTACAAAAAGCAACCGGACCTCACAATTTGGAATCCAGCGGCTGCGTCCTCTGAAGGCCCGATTCATAGGCCGATTACGTCACAGCGCCGCGCCGAGGTCTGGTCGGATTCTCCTCGTTATGCGGTCGACAATGGCATCCTTCTTACTGCCCGATTTGATTGACTAGAGGCTGACGAAAATTCTTGTATCTTATAGAGTTACCTGACTAAGGTTTCTATCATTACATTTGATTTGTTCCGTCTCCCGGTGGTTGGAACCTTTATTCCACTCTGGATTCTCATTAATGTAGTATTTGTTCACTTCTTTACAATAAAAAAAAAGAATTAAAAGAAACAGTTTGAAAGGTTCGGTATTCATTCTTTTCCTGCTTTGTGTGTCAACTGTAACGGTTGCTAAGCGACAGAGCTTACAGCGGTGAAAGCTGCGGAAGGCTGGACCTGTTCTAATCCACAGCCAAAACTCTTCCGGTCTCCTTATTTCACCGACTTTGAAGGATCCAGTCCAGGTGGACGTGTCCTTGGAGGATGCAGCCCATGAATTCAAATTCAGACATTTTCTTTCCCATGTCACGTTTAGTGGACAATTGTTGATGACCCAGAGGCAGAGATGGAGAGGCAGAGATGATTTACTTCAGTTTTTCATAAAAAAGTAAAAATACAGAAGCTATAATCCAGAACCGGGTCAACAAGACACTCAGGAACCAAAAACTAGGAGACGTGGTGGTGGGGGGCATGCAGCGAGGCTAAGGCTTTATCCTGCCTCCCTTTTCAAACATCAGGATCTGATCCAGCGTGGATAAAGACAGCTGAACTGATTTAAAGCACTTTGTAGTAAAGGCAAAGCAAAAATGAACAATCTGGGATTCACATAGAAAATAATAGAATATAGTCTACTTTTTCTACATGTTTGTTCATTTGCACAGTTGTTCTTAAATAAACACATTCTCAGAAAATAAATAGTTTTTATATAATAAAAAATCTAAAGCTGACTAATAGCTTCTCCATAATTAAACTGGTTCATTATTTATTTAGGTTTATGACTCAATATTTCACCAAAACACAGATTTACCTTCACAGCTTCAGAAGGACAAGATTTATGGACAAAAAAGTAAACCTGGACATGAAATGATGTTCTGTTTTATAAAGTGTTTTTATAAAGATTTTGTTGTGGCATTTATATAAATATATATTTGTGTGACTAACTTAGTATCACGCCAATAGAACCTAGTATCCATTTTGATTGGTTCTACGTTACGGTTGGTATACGTCTATTTTGGAAGTTCTAGCCCCATACTGGAGAACTCCCACCATCCGCCCGCTGCAACAGAGTGTCTTCAGTCAGAGGCTGCTCTCTCTTTAGAACCCACTGTAAACAGACCTCTATAGAAGATAATTTTTCATCCTATTTTTGAACAGAATGTGATTTTTTTATAGGAGAAAAAGTGCAACTGTCATGGTTCTCCCCACTTTGAGTTTTTAGTTTTCATTTATCAGTTATTCAGTTTTGTTGATTTTTGGATTATTTTGCATTTAGTGTTATATTTGAGCAGCCTTTAGTTACTCTCTGCTGCCCCCTTGTGCCTGTGTCCTTTCTCCTAGCTCCCTTCTAGTCTCTTCCATCCACACCTGCTCCCTATCAGCTGATTTCCTCCATCTTTGTTCTGTCTCCCATATATACTCTTCCTGCAGTTCTTTACTGCTGGTTCCTTGTTTAGTTGCTTCATACTCTCTGGTCGGCCATGGAAGTTTTCTCTTAACATTCTCTGGTTTTTAGTTCTCAGTGTTTCTGGATGTTTGGCTCAGTTTTCTTCATTAAACCTAAAATAACTCATCAACCTCCAGCCTCACGTCGACAGCAACAGTAAATTTTAGTGTTTGCTGAAGAATCAGTGTTTTTAAAAACTTGCTAAAACCGTGTCTGGTAGACGTTTTAACACATGAACTCCCCATCCCCAGGACTAATGTAGGTGAATCACCGTTCCATGAATTGCTTTATTAGATTTCACTAAGGTGATTAATAAAAAGCAAAGCCTATTCAACTGAATGTTTTGAACGTGTTTAATAGTCTTTTTGAGCATAAGCAGTAATTTTATTTATTTATTTTTTTTTTCCTACTTGCTTTGATTCTGTTTTATCTTTTTAATCATGTAAAGCACTTTGCATTCTCTTTGTACTGAATTGTGCTATACAAATAAATTTGCCTTGCCTTGCCTAATGAACATTTGGAGTTATTGCCTGATGTCACAAAAACCTTAATTTGACTAACAGAGACTTTATGAAAGAATTAACTAAAAACATCTCTGTTTATTTGACCCTTTAAATGGTTTGAAGATCCGACTGAAGCCTCAGTAGTTCAGGACTGATGCATCTATCGGACTACAGCCTTTATTTACTTAAGGTCAGAAGTTCTCACGCTGTTGGCAGGATGTTTCCACAGGAACACCATGTTGAATGGGTCGACCTGCCTCTTTTTTCTTCTTCCTAACTTGTGATTTTCTGTCAGTGTGATGAAGAGACATCAAACCAGAGGAACTTATTTTTAAACGCACTTGTTTCTTCCACCATTACTTCAACGTTACACCTGCTGCCAAATTCCAGCCAGCCTGCATTGATGCAGAGTTAAGGTCTGTGACCAAACGTCCACCCTAACCCCTAAATCCCTCCATCGCTACATAGAGCGGGACTATATGGTAACATGACTGTTCTGATGGTCATGTGACTCCTCCTCCCCCGTTATTAGTCACCGCTGTCAGATAGAAACAGCCTATGGCCGCAGCAGGCCGCTGTGACAGCAAATCCCACAATGCTTTGCAAGCGGAGCTCTCCTTGCAAACCATTTCAGGATTTATCTGCTCGTCCAGTTTAAGGTGGATTGTGGCAAAATTTGAGTCCACTACTTTTTCATCCAGTAGACGTTCAGATCTAAAATGGCAGAACCAGTGTATAGTGCCCTATAGAGGGATTAAGGCGACATTCAGCCACTATCAAAGGGCTGAGCGCTCCACTCACCCTTACCACTAGGTGGTTTGGGACGGCCCTTCTGGCTGAGCCTCCACTGGAACTCTGATTGAGTGGATAATCAGAAGCGGCTGGATTTAAGATCCACTCAGACACCAATGGAAACTCCACATGAGGTACAAAATAAAACACTTGTGAAAAACGAGGGTAACAACCGGCTATAAATTCAGGCATCAAGAGTTTAAGCTGACTCTTTTTTTAAATTTAAGGTTATTTTCAACTGAAGTTATTAAAACTGTGATCATGGTGCAGCTGCACTTCTCTGCGCAGCACCAATCCTTCCTATTCTCTTTGATTTCCTCCCGTTTTGCTTTGCCGATCTGCGACAGAGGAAGGTCCCTCAGAGGCCGACCCCTCAGCCCTGGATCACAGCGGTAACGACCGGACCAAGTGGAGCTAACAAGCCCCGCAGAAAGGTCAGCAGGGCTGGAGGGAAGACAGAGCCATCCGTCTGAGGCTGGAGGGGCGTTCACAACCACCAACTCTACATCAGTCATATGGGAATCAATTCTAAAATCCATTCTGCATCACTTCCATGTGCAAAGCCGTCAAAGGGAGTTTATTCTCCCTTAAGGGACGAGATAAATGACATCCTCTCACCTAATCAGCAAGACCGCACAGAAAGTGTCTTCATTATTCATCGTGGAGCTACGCAGGTGCCCCCCCACTTCATTATGTACATAATTGATCAGGCTGCATGAGGAGGCGGTCCTCAGAGAGGTGGAGATGCAGCAGAGCAGGCTGCTTCATGCTGGGAGCTGCTGCTGCTGCAGCGGGGAGCCATGGGACCTCTGCTGAGTGTCAGATGTTTGAAGCAGCTTTGTTAACTCTGTCACACACATCGCCATGCAGGACACACACACCCCCACAGAGAGCAGCTTCTCATGCAGGTAAGACGCTGCTGCATCAAAGGGAAGCAGAGACTCATCATCAGAGCATCCCAGACAGAAAAAAAGGAGAGTTTTATTCCTTAGAGTCAGTCCAATCCTGTGTTTGACTGGATGCAGCAAACAGGCTCATCGCATTTAAACCAAAACATCCTCCTGTGATAACGAGTCCTTCATCATCCTCATCATCATGAAGGGGTGTGCATGAAGGAAACAGCAGTTAGATATTCCTCTGTAAGAGAATCTGCCTTCAATTACACCCACCTTCGATGCCTGCAGAGGTTTTATTTTAATGTGAACAACCAGAAATGAAGAAGCACAGAAATGATAAATGTCTGGTTTTAGTTCTCTTTAAGTTTTATCTTTCAGTTTTCATTTATTTTATTTGTATCTAGTTATATTTGATTGTATTTGAGCTCTTAGGTATTCCTTGTTTGCCCTCTGCTGCCCTCTAGTGTCAGCCTCCTTCTCCTCACTCCCTTCTAGTCTCCTCTGTTCACACCTGCTCCCAGTGGGTTGATTAGCCTGCTCTTTGTTTCTCTCTCCCGTATGTTCTCCTCCTGCTCAGTCACTGTTTGCTGCTTTATCAGAATGTCTTTGCTTGTTGTGAGTCTTACTGGTTCTCAGTATTTTGGGATTTTGTGGATTTTTTCTTCTGTTGCCCTTTTTGGTATTTAATCTGCAAGAAACCACCTCAGCTTCAGTCTCTGCATTCGAGTCTCCAAACCTCCACCCAACCTGATAAATCTGTTCCAGATTTAAATACAATTGAAAATCTGAAAAGTGCGGCATGCTTTGGTTTTTCCCTCTGCATCTGTGGCTGCAGCTCCTTCTGGGAAACTTCATCAGAGGCTGAACGTTATCGTAATCTTTTCTTTTTTTTCGAAATAAATTGCGTTTCTATTCTATTGTTTTCTATTTCTATTTTTGAATCCATTCCTCATTCGTTTCCACAGATCCCATTTGGTCTGTTCCAGTCTCTTTTCAACAATCATCCATAAACTGGATAAACCTTGTTTCTAATCTTCCATTCTTCATAATTGCATCATTTTTCATTTAATAGATTATTTAAACATCTGCAGCAAATGTTAACCAAACAGCCCATAAGCCATTTTTTATCATGAGCATCACTGAACAGAAAAGATTTACCTGTAAAGAATTTAAACACAGAAATGATCATATCTTTCAGGGTTACCCATACAGAAACAGAAACACATTTCAGCAGCTTATGAAGACTGATGTATTTAAATCAACACATATTATTTATCCCCCAAACACAGATAGAAGCTTCTGGAATCCAAACATTGTTGGTTTTTCAGCCATTTATACAGTTTCATTAGATAATATTTATGTTTGCATGTAAATCTTATTGTGAACGTCTACGTTCCAGGAGCCAGAGGGGAGGAGCATGCACCGCATTATGCAAAGGGAGTAAAGAAGAGTCATTCCTCCCTTAAAGACATGGAAGCTCAGCCTCATCCTCTGCTGTTTCTGTAAACTTTCATCCACCCTCTGAGCCTGGAGCCAAAGCAGGAAACACAAAGCCTTTCCTCTCCTCGTTTCTCCTCAGCGATGTTCCTTCATGGAAACCTCTGTACTTCCACCTGAACCGATCCTGGATCTCGTTACATGTGGCCGTCTGTACGCCCGCTCCCTGCCATAAATCAATACTGATGACCACCATGTTTATCCCCAGAGGCAGGCAAGCAGTGATCCAACTGCTGGATCGGTCTGGCTTTAGGTTCTCTTCCTCTCAGCATCTTCCAAAGTAGGAAGTGATGGAATGGTTCAGCACAGGCTGGAGTCACAGCAGAGGCCATCCCAGCGCCGTCTGGACCGGCGTGGGTACCCCTCAGTGGAGGACCTGGTAGAAAAGCCCTGAAGTGGAGCTCAGCTCTTCCTGCTCCTCTTTTCTATCTTTACAGTGAAGGACGGTTTGGATTCTGTTCAGGACATTATTGTTCTTTATCTGAACGTTTTTCAATATCAGAAAGTCTTGAAAAGGAAAACAAACATAAACAGCATTTTGATCAGAATGTGATAAAAACCAAACCTGGATGCAAACAGTCAGAAAGAATCAGTCCTGCAGTGAATCAGACGGTCGGCTGGCTGCTTATGAAATAACCAAGAGCATCAGTGAGATGATTGGCTGTTTGCATTTTGGTCATTTTCTATTCTAGATGCTGGTCACACTGGGTCAGATCCAGCAGGTCTGGGCAGTAATGAGATCAGGTGGATTAATAACCTGACGGCACTTTAATGTGTAGAAGTTCAGGAAACGTTCTGGAGCCTTTTCTGACTCACATTCATTTTATTTTATACACAAACAATGTTGGCCGGTAAAGAACCACAGTGGCTAGTGGCCCAAAAAGTTCCCATTAGAGCCCTGCATACACACACACACACACACACACACACACACACACACACACACACACACACACACACACACACACACACACACACATATATATATATATATATATATATATATATATATATATATATATATATATATATATATATATATATATGTTAAAACATTGGGGTTAGGATTAGGAGTTCACTGTGTGATAATAACCTAGTGAACCTACAGGTACAATGTGATGATGAACAGCTTCTATATATTAAAACAACATTTTTATTCTTCATCTGCTGCCAGATGATTTCAGCCAAATAGATAATTGATCTACTGCCATTCAAGAAATAAACCAGTTATGTTATAGTGGTTCCAACAGACCATGGCAAACGTATCATAAATCTATATTCAGCTGATAAATGTCAAAACAACCTCTTACAATGTGAACACATTTCTAGATATATGAAATGTAATCCTTACTGGTATCATTTAGTTTTGTTGTTTGTTTTTTTATTGATATTTTTCATTTCAGTGGGGGGACTTCCTGTTGCCTGTTGTCATGGTGACACGTTTAACTCTGAGTGGACCTACTTAGAGTTGATTGAACTAATTGATAGCAGCCGTTGTGAAACCGGAAATCTCAGAGCTCCCAACTTTAGGCAAATCAATTCAGAGTTGAGGATTTGAATCTGAATTTGTTAAACCTGTCTGTGTAACAGACCCAAACTCCCTTTTGAATGTTGGTGGTGCTTTCACACTCCTGGTAGCATGGGACAGACTCTACAACCCACAGAAGTGGTCCAGGTAGTGCAGCTCATCCAGGATGGCTCACCAATGCCAGCTGTGGAGAGAAGGTTTGCTGTGTCTGTCAGCGTAGTGTCGAGAGGCTGGAGGCGCTACCAGGAGACAGGCCAGGACTCCAGGAGACATGCAGGAGGCCGTAGGAGGGCAACAACCCTGCAGCAGGACTGCTACCTCCACCTGTGTGAAGGAGGAACAGGAGGAGCACTGCCAGTGCCCTGCAGAATGAACTCCAGCAGGCCACTAATGTGCATGTCTTTGCACAGACGGTCTCCTTACTGTCCGTTAAGGCAAGACTCTGGGGAACCTCCGAGTGGCAGAACAACTCCCATATATTCCACTCGTATCATGACTTCTCCCTATAGCTTATCAGAGTGTTCAGCCCCATTTTACCCTGCCGTGAGTCCACAAGGGGGCTCTTATCCCTGAGGCAGGGGAGAAGAACTGTCCCCGAATACATTATAGACTTCCATTTATAGCAGTAGATAGTCTGGAACGAACACGTGCTCATGGATGTTTTTTTTAACAGGGTTTAATGACCAAATTAAGGATGAGATTCCCCTATGTCCCTCAAACAGTGGGAAGTTTTAGCCTCTGCCTTATGGAGTGGCATAGGGATCACCGTGCAGCTCAGACCGAGTCTTCTCGATCCTCTGCGGCCACCCCTGCCGCAAGCTCACCTCTTCTTCACCCGCAGGCTTCTTTTTTGTGGGGAAGAAGGATGGTTCTCTCCGAATCTGCATTGATTAAAGGGGACTCCACAACATTTTGGTTAAGAACCGATACCCTATTCCCCTCATGAATTCGGCTTTCGATCAGGTCCAACGTACCAAGGATTTTACCAAGCTGGATTTAAGGAATGTCTACCATTTGGTCCACATTAGGAAGGGCAATGAGACGAAGACTGCCTTTAACACACCTACCAGCCACTTTGAATATTTAGTTATGCCTTTTGGTCTCCCTAACGCCCCAGCCGCCTTACAAAACCTGGTCAGTGAAGTCCTCATAGACATGATTGGTCATTATGTGTTTGTCTATCTGGGTGACATCCTCATCTACTCTGAGAACCTCACGCTTCCCAAACAACACATCCGTTCTGTCCTGCTCTATCTGTTATAGAACCAGCTCCATGTCAAGACCGAGAAATGTGAATTATATACCACTTCCACATCCTTCCTTGGTTTTGTTTTATCCCCCGGTGAGATGTCTATGGACCCCAGTCATTGTTCCCTGCATTCACTGAGTGGCCCACCCAGGCAACAGAAAACAACTCCAGAGGTTCTTGGGTTTGTAGCCAACTTCTACAGGCGTTTCATCCACAATTACAGTCAGGCTGCTGCTCCACTCCACGCTCTCACGCCTGGAACAAACAGGCTGACAAAGCCTTTAAATGACTGAAGGATCTTTTTACTTCTGCTCCGGTCCTTGTCTCACCCGACCCTGAGAGGCAATTTATTGTGCAGGTGGATGCCTCTAATTCTGGGGTTGGGGCTGTCCTCAGTCAAACGGCCATGGATGGCCGTGTTCACCCATGTGCCTTTTTGTCCTGTAAGTTGTCTCTGACAGAACGGAACTACAGGCCCGGATCAAAGAACGTCAGGTTAGTCCTTCGTCGACTCCTCAGTGCTAACCTGCCACTGCTGCCTCTAATCTGTCCCTCTGCCTCTAGGACGTTCCGGCCCGTAAATGAAAGCTACACGCCCGGGAGCCAGCGCTGTTTAAACCCTGCTTTGACCTGTCGTGGTTGAAGCTTGAGTCTGAATCCAGCACATTACAGTCTAAAGACAGATTCAATCATCCAGCTTTTACAGCCTTATGAACCAAACGCAGAGATTCCTGATTGAGTGACTTTATTGATCTCACAGAGGAGAAATGTACTTGTTACATCAACTAAAGTCATAAAGAAGGTGCCAAAAGGAGGAAAAGGTGGGGTACATTAAATACAGTTGGTCCACACACACATATATGAATAGGTATTTATATATACAGTTATTGCACAGGGTATTAAATAGTAATTATTCTCCATAGCAGCAGTTATTGCGGTTGTAGTGTCTCATTGTAGGTAGGTCTGGTTGCAGCAGGATGAATGACCTGCGGTAGCGTACCCGTCAGCTCCTCTCCAGTCTGCTGCAGAGGGTGGAACGTGGCGTCCATGATGGACGGAAGCTTGGACAGCACCTTCCTCTCCAGCCACTTCCTCCACTGAGTGCAGAATCGGCCCCTTCTTATACAGGACGTCGCCGTTATAAGTCCAGTATATTTTATTATTGACGTGAACATCCAGGGATTTGAAACTCTCCACAGTTTCTATGTCCTTCCCCTGGATGTTCATGGTAGAGTGAGGTGGGGGTCTTCTTCTGAAGTCCATCACCATCTCCTTGGTCTTACTGCCTGTTCAGACACCGGTGGTTCTTCTAACACCCGATCCACAAAGTTCATGATGATGCGATCGATACTCCTTCCCCTCAGAAACAGCCTACCATGGCGGCGAGTTATTGGAGAACTTGTGGGGAGATGGCAGCTGTCCGTGTTGGAGGTGAAGTCCGAGGTGTAAAGGATGAAGAGAAGAGAGAACGTAGGCAGAGCGGTGCCCTGGGGGGCCGTACGAAAGCAGACCTCCTGACCCCGACAGCCGTGCGGCAACGCGTACTGAGGGCGGTCGGTGAGGCGGAGATAGAAGAATGATAACACTACTTCTAGAGGGGCATTATCACAGGAAAGGTATTAAGGTAAGACACAGGTGCTGAGTCGCAGATGTGTGAGATTGACTGTCAGAGAGGCAGCTTTGCAGCATTTGCACAAGAAGAAACTATAGAAAGAAAAAGTTCCCCATCAGAGATCTATGGACTGAGCTGTACTAAAGTGAGCATTATTGAATTGAGTTATTTATATTTGTTGAATCTTTTAGGATAACCTGAGGGACTACATATTACAAAGATGTTTCCGTACTTATTCTAGAATGTTCTGTTATGGGCATTGTCATTTTAAAAAATCCTCTATGTTTGATATTATGCTTGAGTATTTTCTCAAACAAGATAGAAAAAATGATAGCTATCCTCTGAATCCGTTGTAAGATCTCTTCTGTCTTCTTCCTCCATAAATCTATTTATGGTCTGTTTTTTTGTTGTTGTTGTTGTTGACTATGTTCTTTATTGGTGGGTAGGAAGGGAAAGAGTCTGTTATAATCAGCTGATTTCTTCTAAAGCACTTTCTGTGGCACATAGCTTTATAAAAAGCACTAATAAGCCCTATTAAGCTAAATCGACCAGAGTTTGTTTCCTCCTCTTGGTTCTGATCTTTTGTGCAGGTCTGATTTAAGCCCAGCAAAATCTGGTCCAGACCAAATAACTGGATCGAGTCTAACTTGCTGAAATGGTCTGATCCACTTCCTATTGGACTCTGGTGCAGGTTGCTTCAGGAATCATTACAAACTGGCCTCAGTCTCACCCAAATTCAAAAAGCTCAGAGCTTTTGGGCTTAGCAAGCTACTGTTGTAGTAAATGTAATACGGAAACTATACCTGATCCACCTTATGTTGCCTAGCAACATCGCTACCAGAAGGTGTTGAATCTTCTTGGGTGGTATAAGGTAGGTAATGAGGTCTTTGAAGACAGTAATACTTTAGTTAAATACTGTTTATAAATGTCTGTATTTGATTGTAAAACTGAAATACAAAACTATGAGAAATCTTAAAAAATATTCAAGGACAATTACATTTCAAAGCATATATTTTTCTTTGAATAACTTTTTATCTGATCAGTAAAAGAAAACCAAAAATAACCCAAATTGAACAAAGAAGAAAGTTATTGTTTAAAAAACAGCTAATCTATTTTAAAAAATGCATTCCGTGTTCAGCAGTTGGGATTAGAATGTTCGATAACACCTGGCATGTGATGTCACAAAGAGACTGCTGATGACATCACAGACTTTGGAAGGGATCTGAGCATAAACCCACCCAGTGTTCTTATCTGTTCCCGACCTTCATCGAGACAGATCCCTTTTGAGAAGCACGTTCGAATCTTAGCGAAACCAGCCAGACATCGTTCTCAGATATCACACGTCTTTTAGGTCGATATTCTGATTGATAGAAAGTTAGCCATGGAGCAAAAACAGTTTGTTTTTGGAAATGAAACCTCTCCAGCTAAACTTTCATGGGAAGACATGATTGACCTCCCCATCCAGGTCGACTATGATGCCATTATTTTCCCAACTGAAGATGACAGCTCTGTCACCAGCGAGCTGCATCTCAGCAAAGCAGAAGATGGTCCAGAGATCCAAGGGGAAGCGGTTTCTTCTGCTACCATTGAGGCTCCCCCCTTAGCGGAGGTTCAGCTGAAATCATCTATCGCTGCTGACTCTACGTCTCTCGACTCAGACAAGGTCCAGCAAGCATGTCAGCCATCTCCGAGGTTAGAAGAACCAAAGACTCACCCCAGTGCGGGTCTTTCTTCTGAGGCACCGTACTCACACCATCATGGTAAGCGTTTTGTTGGTCAATACAAACATGCAGATTGGCCACATTTTGATAACCCAGTTCATTATGTGTCTTCCAAACCAGATAAAAACAAGAGAAAGCCATGGCACACAGGGACCAACAGAAAAACTGATGTTGACCGCTCCAAGTTCTATCAAAGCAACAGGATGCCGCGCCATGCATCAGCGGTTACGATGATCCCTCGCTCGATGTGCATCGAAGAGGCTATCAAACACATCAACGACCTCACTCAGCAGGTTACTGCTCTAAAACAAGAGCTGCACGAGAGGACTTGTGATCTGCATGAGGAGAGAGAACAAAGAATCGAGTTTCAGGTTGACTGCAAAACTCAGATGAAACAAATCGCAGAACTGGAAAAAAGTTTAGAAAGTGAACGTCGCATGAGACTCAAAAGTGAAGAGAAAGAGGAGAAGCAGGAAACATTCACTGTAACCCAGCCTACACGTGCGTCAAAGTTACCACGCATTCCCACAGTTACAGTGTGCGTCAGTGTCCTGCATGAGCTCGCCTTCCTGAAGAGGCAGGCTGAGAAAAACGCCAGTAGAGAAGGGAGGATGGCAGAGGCTTTTGTAGAAGAACGAGAGCTGAGGCTCAAATATGAGGAACAGCTGAAGACTAAAACTGAAAATGACTCCAGACTCAAGGAACAGGAGGAACTGATCAAATCTCTGAAGAGTCAAGTCTCACAATTGACAGCAGAGTTGAAACTTCCTTTGAAAAAAGAACATCATGAAGCTTCCTCACAAACAGAGGAGTCCATGAAAACTGAAGCTTCCAGTCAAAAAGAGGCCCCCATGCAAAACAGGCCCCAAAGAAACAGATGTGGTTCCACAGTTAGAGGCCCCCACCATGAAAACAGGAGACAGAATCCAAACGGAGGCTTCAACCCAAACCCAAGCGTCTACATAAATGCTGGCCATCATCTGCATACAAGCCACCATCGAGACGCAGGACTGTACATGAACCAAGGCCCCCCCACACATGGAAACCACCATCCAACCAGAGGCCTGCAGGCAAACAGAAGATTTCCTCCCTACAGAGGCTATTAGACAAACACAGGCCTCCAGCTTGAAAGTGTTTTCTGGCCTAAATAAAGGCAACAGCTTTTAATATGCACATTAAAAAAAGAGTAACAAAAAAAGAGAAAAAATGATCCCCTCCTTGTGTCAATTCATATATATGTGTAAACAAATTTATATTAAGAATTGATAGTTTCAGAAAAATCTGTTTATTACTTTAATTGAACACAGATGTTTGTTATTTCATTGCTTTGTTTCTACTGTAATTAGCTTTGCAAAGGTTATTCAGTTTTTCAACTGGGGCAGAAACATGGTCTGATTTTCTTCCTGCTCCCCTTTGCTTATGGTGAATGTATGACAAACTGTTTTTTCTAGTGATTTTTACCATGGAGCAATAAATGAAGACATTGCACCCCTGCACCTTCAGATAGGGTGGGGGTCTCTGTTTTCAGAGGCAAAGAGGTGGGAAGAAGTACCAGACCTACTTTGTATCCCTGCAAGGAGGTTTTGGAAAGCACCCCTTTAGGGATTTTATCATTCTGCTCAGGAATCTTAATTCCCATGTGGAAAATAACAGTAATACCTGGAGCGGTGTGATCAGGGGCTGGGACGTGCAGAGGGGGGGGCTGAGGGTGCTTGAGCACCTGCCGCTAAGCTCCTTTATACCCAAAAGTGCCCTTTTGCCTTTTTTTTATTGGCCGGTGTGCTTGTTGAATCCATGTGCATGTGTGTGTGCGTGTGTGTGTGTGTGTGTGTGTGTGTGTGTGTGTGTGTGTGTGTGTGTTGTAAACATGTGTGTGTGTGTGTGTGTGTGTGTGTGCATGTCCAAAATAATAATAATTTAGATCAGGGGTCACCAACATGGGGCCCGCGGGCACCAAGGGGAGGGCCCTCAAGGACCACAAAGGGTGCCCTTAGAGTCTTCTGAAAATAGAACAACTCAACAGTGAGCTGGCGTTTGAACTTTCACTGTATTCTGTTGCTCTTCTTTTAATGGGTTATAGAACATTTCATCAATTTAATCATATATATGGCATTTAAGCATTTATAGAGATTTCAAAATGAAAATGTCACAAAAGAAAAATATTAATTTAAAACGATAAAAGATATGTTTGCAGGATGGATGAAGTTTAGGTGAACGTTGACCATTCATAGGTCAGTATTGGTAGCCCTTCCTGTGACTCAGTACCCCTGAATTAGCCCTCAGCTGTAAAAAGGTTGGTGAGCGCTGATTTAGATCTACCGTGCCATGGTAACCGTGGCTGGTCACATGATCAACTTAACGTGCTCTCCCTCACTCTGCCTTCACTGCACTGATGTGCCCTTCTGCAAATAACCAAGTGCTGCTTCAGAAAAACACTATGACTTCCAGAAAAAGTAAACATCTGGTCCAGTATCTACGTTCTGCGGCGGTGTTAGTTTGTGCTCGGTGTATTGTTGCAAGATGAGTAGAGTAGACTGACCAAGTAAAGTGAGCAATGAGCATCCTCTGTGCTTTCCAAATTTGCACACACCGCCTCTCTCAAGTTATAGCAGCTTGTCAGTGGCGCAAAAGTGGGTATGCACTATAATACGCCGGCCTGGCTGAACTGGAGAGAGCGCAGATCCAATCGCAGTAAAATCATTTATATTACAGTTGTCGCATCCCTGCCGCTAGCAGGTTGACTACACATGCAAAGCGTGTTATGGGGAAGAATAACGTCAGGTTTTTACTGTCTGTTTCTCCTGCCATGAGCAAAGTGCATTAGCACTAGAAATCCTGGAGAATTCCAGTTTTCCTGCAAGCCCCCCACCCCTCTTCAAGTCTGTGTATTACTCTGCCCCTGTTACATCAGACCTTTTTGCAGGAATATCTTGATAAGTCAGATCTAAATCTTTTTGTTAGGCAAACCTATTGAACACCCAGATATCATACGGGTCCTAGTTCCTGAGGCTGAGAACAGGTCATAACCAGCTTTTCCAACAAGGCAAGGCAGAGCCTATGGCCCCATATTGTCCATTCACCAACAGACTCATTTATATTGCAAAAGCTCACTATGTGAAAGAAGGAACAACTTAGAAAATAATTGTATTTTGTCTTTTCTCGCCTTTTCACGTCATTCAACATTTCAGCTTAGAGAATGACAAACAGTATGTGTTCAGTATTGGAGTAACATTTATTTCACCCAAGGAAAAGCTCTACTTATGAAGCTGCAATTTAGCAGTTTTCACAAACCCAAGGTGAGTCCTTCCATTGTTGCAGCATATTACCGTGCACATGGCTTACTTATAAAAACAATTAAGAAATCTCAAAAATAGAGTTTAGCACATTTTCCAAAAGTAAGAGTTGTAGTCTGAACTAGATGAGGTTATCTATGTGTGCTACACGTTTTGTGGAACTACAATGATCTATAGTGTAATTATTGGCTATTATATGCTTATAATAACAATGAAATAAATCTCCATAAATACAGTTTGGCCTATATTCCCAAAGTAAGAGTTGTAGTATGATCCAGATGAGGTTATCTGTGTATCCTGGAGGCACTACAGTGATCTAGAGTGTATTTATTGCTCATTTTATACTTATTCTGATAATAAAATAGAGGTGCCATTTGTCATCTAGGCTTTGGAAATTCCTCAGAAAAGCATTATTTTCTAATCCAATTAATGTGATATGAATGACATGAGATGAGATACACATGAAATGAATTTGATAATAATCCACCTCTCCTTGGTGTCGCTTTTTTATTAGAATAAGTATAAAATGAGCAATGACTTCACTATAGATCATTGTAGTGCCTCCAAACTTCTAGGATACATAGGTAACCTCATTTAGTTCAGACTACAACTCTCACTTTGGGAAAATGTGCTAAACTCTATTTTATTTTTATTTTTTACATTTTTCATTGTTATTATAAGCATAAAAACAGCCAATAGGGCTCGGGATCCGCGTTGCATTGTGGGACGTGGCGGCCATATTGACGGCTACGCAAACGTAAACATAGCTCTGATACAACGTTGTTGTTGAAAGAAGAGACGCGTAGAAGTAGAGAGAAAAAAGATGTTAAAATCCCGAAAAGGATCTGGAATTTACCGGGACACATTAAATAGAGAAGCCAGGGACCCGATATGGTGACAAAATCAGCTTTATTAATAATTTGGATCCATATAAAGTTCCAAACAATGAGTGTGGAGCATACGATGAGTGGCGCCTATACTTTAAAACAGTTCCCAAGCTACAAGTCCTTGAAGTCTCTTTATCTCTGGCCAGCTTAGGGTCTCCATGGATTTATGCCTCTTTCAAGTCAGGAAATAGCGGTGGAGAAAGTTAACCCATTTTTCTATGTTTCCATGGCGATCATGCATCATGCATTGAGCTGTTACAGCCCACAATACAGCTCAACAGTTTTACCATGGTTGAAATCAAGTTAAGGTGGTAATCAAGATTAAACACTATTGAGAGGGTACGATGCTTAGCCCATTGGTCATAGGCAGTAGTCTGAGCAGCGGTAAAGGAGGCATTCAAGATGGCGGACAGTGCTTATGTCATGACGACCAAGCCTTATTATTACACTTTAGATCATTGCAGTGCCACCAAACTTGTAGCACAGCACAGAATGCAGGCTGTGAGGATCAAACCGGGTACTTGCAACCTTCTCCAGAGCACAAGCGCACTGATCTAACCACTGATATATTAGCCTACACAGCCCCCTGGCTGGTGTGAGAGGAGCTGAATCCATGTTAGCCTTTATTTTACTGTGACACCAGCATAATCTGGCTCTTGAATCAGAGGTTTGGTCCATGTGTTGACTGTACTGGTCATAATGGGGTGGTTACTGGGAGGTGACCAGTGCAGAACGAGGATAAAAGATGGAATCCAGGAAATATGAAAAATCTTTCAGGAAAATTAACTGGAGAAATGATCCATGTTTCCTGGAAGCTTTGAAATAAATTCTCTCACCAGCTTCAGTCCTTATAATGATGTAACATCAGATCCTCTTCAGCAGCTTTCATGAAGAGTTTATATGACCGGCAACAGAAAACACAAAGCTTCCTGTTTCTCCTACAGTCCATCCTTCCTCTGCAGCTTCTCAGCTCTCTGCTATAAGCCATGTTATCGTCCAGTTAGGCTGCAGATCCCTGCAGCTCCCATCCAGCCTGTCCACAGAGTTAAAGATGATGTCTCTGAATCGGCCTCCTGGATCATTGAAAATAAATAATTCATATAGAACTTGGTGAACAGTGAGTGAAAATCCAGCTGGTTTCTAAGCACGGACAGTTTTAGCAAACAGGTTTCTGAAAGTTAAAGGAAAATGAATATTTTCAGATCCTCATTCTCATTCCTGTCCACGTAGTGAGCGGTCCTGCCGTTTGAGCAGAGCGACTCATAATCCAGGTCGCTTTCATTTATGGGTAGGAGCCATTGGCAAATGGCGATATGGAAATTAGAGGCGCTGATCAAAGCTCTGCCCCCATCAGCCTCTCCAAGGACTCTCCGTCTGCCAGACGCTGGAGCTGCTAATACAGACATTTCACACATGTCCAGCCGGTTGCCGGTTTCATCCTGACATTCCTGGGAGCCCAGCAGGCTCTGCTGCATCCACCGACCGGACTGAGGCGCCTTCGCTCCCCTATCCTCACATCCACATCCTGATTGGATCGCTCTGCACTATCATGAATGTCTTCACCTGATGATTTCCAAATATGAGTGAGTCAGATTCTTTGTTCCTGTGAACTCAAACCAAATGGATGAATTGGCTGTTTAATGCAATAAAATGATGTAACGGAGGAAAAAGGACCTTAAATATCAGGCCCTAATTAAAAGGACAAACTTTTATCTGCATCCTTCATCAACAAAGCAGGAACAGAAAAATCTGCTTTGATTAACAGATGGAAACAATGAGGAGGTAAAGGAAAGGGTCGGATCGCCATCAGAGGTGAAGGTAGAGCAGGTGGTGCATGAAGAGTGCCGCTCTTCCCTCAGCTGACCTGAACTTTGTTTAAATTACTGCAGCAGCTCTTCTCTTATGCTCTTATTTAAGTTATTTATTGTTTAAAAACAGCTGCTTTATAAACACTGATGGCGCTTTAGGCTGGTTCTCCACTCAATGGGCAGACAGCGCCCACGCCTTGGTGTCTGTTTGGAAACAGAACCATAGAGCCTGTTTGTTGAGATAGACTTTGAAATGTAACACAAACATCTGGTGGTCTTTGGATCTCTTAAAGGAGCTGTGTTCCATAAGGACGGTGCCAGGCTGCAGGGAGGTCTGCAGAGGATGAGCTGAGACTCTGAGGCGCCTGTCGAGGCGTGATTCATTTAGGGGCGGGGCTATAACTGATGACGTCTAAAGCCTCTATACCGTGATACCATGTGACCGATTCAGGAAGTGGTTTAGACCACGTGACAACTTGAAGGAGAGTTGCTGTCGGTCGGATAGAGTTTGGATAGATTCTAAAAATAGATTGGTTGTTTTGACAATCAATCTAGTTGGTTAAAACTATTTTGGTTAGATTAAACAATGTAATGATCAAAATCTGAGCAAGCCGCTGGACACAGTTACACCACTGTTCAAAAGTTTGGGGTCACATTGAAATGTCCTCATTTTTGAAGGAAAAGCTCTGTGCTTTTCAATGAAGATAACTTTAAACTAGTCTTAACTTTAAAGAAACACCCTCTATACATTGCTAATGTGGTAAATGACTATTCTAGCTCAAAATGTCTGGTTTTTGGTGCAATATCTCCATAGGTGTATAGAGGCCCATTTCCAACAACACTATCACTCCAGTGTTCCTAATGGTACAATGTGTTTTGCTCATTGGCTCAGAAGGCTAATTGATGGTTAGAAAACCTTGTGCAATCATGTTTCACACATCGAAACAGTTTAATGTTACAGAAGCTACAAAACCGGCCTTCCTTTGAGCAGATTGAGTTTCTAGAGCATCACATTTTGTGGTGTCAATTAAACGCTCAAATGGCCAAAAAGAGAACTTTCATCTGAAACTTGAAGAAGATTTCCTACGGTGTGTACTACTCCCTTCTGAGGACAGCACAAACAGGCTCTAACCAGAGTAAAGAAGTGGGAGGCCGCATTGGACAACTGAGCAAGAAGATAAGTACATTAGAGTCTCTAGTTTGAGGAAACAGGCGCCTCTCACAGGGTCCCCCAACTGGCATCTTCATTAAATAGTACCCACAAAACACCAGTGTCAACATCTACAGTGTGAAGAAGTTGGCTGCAGGCTTCGCAGGCCTGGGGACAGAGAGCAAAGGCAAAGAAAAAAGCCAAATCTGAGACTGGCCAATAAAAAAAAAAAAGATTAAGATGGGCAAAAAGAACAAGACATTGGACAGAGGAAGACTGGAAAAAGAGATGTTGTGGACGTAGATGAATCCAGGTTTGAGGTGTTTTGGATCACAAGAATGTTTGTGAGACGCATGAAAAATTAAGAGGTGCTGAAGAAAGAATGCCTGGCGCCATCTGTTAAGCACGGTGGAAGGTAATATGTGATGGTCTGGGGTTGCTTTGGTGCTGGTAAAGGTGGGAGATTTGTACAGATTGACCGTATGGGAAACAGGAAGTGCCCATCCAGCAATCAACTGTGGTGGGAGGCTGGCTTCTGGAAGCGTGGGGGGGGCAATTTCTCCAGATTACCTCAACAAATTGAACAGCTAGGAATGCCAAGGTCTGCAATGCTAGGAATTTCACTACAAAAAAATTATGGAGGATTCTTTAATGAAACAAAGTTTGATGATGAAAAAATCTTATTTCAAATACCAAATCGATGACTGAACCTTATCAAGTGTCACAAAAAACTCAATTTTTATTCATTTCACGGCGTATGCGGTAGTGAATAAGTGTCTTGACTTTTCAGGAAAACACAAAATCAGTTTAAGCCTGTAGGGTTTCCTCATTCAGCTCTTTTCTCTATTAAAATATGTTTTACCTCATGCTTCTCCAGCTCAGCTTCTCATCACTAATCAGTCTCTGATCTTTGCCTTTCAGGCTCCCTATCTGGTACAAATTTAATCAGAATTTATTTAGTATATTTGATAGCAACGTTTTGGTCTAATCGCTATAAAAACTGTCCTGCCCAGGGGAATCAGAAACACTAGCTAATCAACAGATTATCCATATATTAGATGAATAAATATGGAGTTACTGGAACCCAAATTCCCTAATGTGACTCAATAAATCGGTTAACCAGTGGTGTTAAAAGTTCACAAACTTGTTACTTCAGTAGAAGTAGAGATCCTGTAGTTTAAAAACACTCTGGTTAAGTTGAGTATCAACTTGACCTCTTTTACTCAAGTAAAAGTGAAAAGTATATTGCTCCAAAAAACTACTGAAAGTAGAAACAGATTCTGCAGAGTGGGAGAATAGAGATAGAATGAAGCAGAAT
>JAGKQL010000046.1:13686938-13710098 GCA_018398635.1 Cyprinodon brontotheroides | reverse complement strand
ATTTTCATTAGCACTCTGGCTGCAGCATTTTTGGATCAGCTGAAGGCTTTTAACTCACAGTTTGTGGACTTCCTGATAGTAAAGAATTACAATAGTCCAGCCTTGAAGTAACAAATGCATGGACTAGTTTCTCAGCATCACCCCTGGAATCTAAGAATGAAACCAGATGAGGCGGAAAACCAAAGACTTGTTTTGGTTCTGCTTCTTGGAGGTCGGCTTTACCTTCAGGAGAACAAACTCCACAACCATCTTCATCTCCATCCTGCCATCAGTCCTCCTGCTCTTCCACTAAATTCAGTCTTCCTTCCGTTCATCCGTCATTCCAGATGTTTTCTGTGGAAAACTACAGCATCAAAAGCTCAGTGGCTCCACCCTTAGCTGCAGAGCTAGCAGAGTTAGTTAAAGGTCACCTAAAGAAGGGTGACCAGATATCCCTGATTTATGGGGACCAGCTGTCCCTGGAAATATCCCAGAAATGAAAGAGGGGGGAATTATTGCGTGCAGACTGTTATTACGGTAGAAAAACTCCTGAGCACGCTGCAGGTGGAAACAGATATTACGGTAGATTCTCAGCTGCCATAAAACGCAAAGGAAAAAACGAGCACACCACTTTTTAAACAGACGAAGAAGAAAAAGCGGAAGTTATAACATCCGGACACACCTGATGGGGAGCTGCCCTGCGTCATGGTGAGGGGGGGAATCCATTGTTTAATTTGGATAAATGTTCGCTTCAAGTCCAGTTTGAAAAAATAATCAATAAAAAGAAGTAAGAGGAGAGCAGAGTTACTGCTGGAATGAATGAAATAGACTCAGATTAAAATCTCCTTATGCTCTAATCTGCTTCTCCAGGGATCAACATCGGCTCATTTAAAGATGCTGTAGAACTGATTGGTGAACTTTAGATTATATTAAAGAAAGTTAGTTATTATAAGTTGTTTTTCTGATTTATGATCATAGGTCGGCTTTTCTACCACTTAGTTTGGATATAAAAACATTTTTTCATGGAAGATTATAGGAAATAAGAGGAAAACTCAGACACCATCTCCATGATGGGAGAATGATTAGGAGACAACTTATCTAATGTTCATTTTCTAGCCTGTTTTTGCTTCTAGCTCCAAATATTATCCAAAATAAATATTAATTAGCATTTCTAGTATTTAATCAGATGAGATAATCTGTTTTCCTATTATATATTTTAATGTTTTTGGAAGTGATTTTAGAATAGCTTAGACTGAATGAGAGGAAAACTGATGGGAAGAAGAGCTGAAGAGAAGGAAGAACAATCTACAGAGAAGCAGACAGAGGAGAAAAGAAGGAAAAGGATGTAGAGACGGAGAGAGAGAAGACTGAATGGACCAGATCTGTTTTTACTTTGGTTTTCTATTCCTCATGTCACTCTCCCATCAGGGGGCGGAGCTCTTTAGGCCTCAAAAATCAGAAAGCCCTGCTGGCGACCTCTGACCTTTTCCCTCCCACTCCCAACCCAGAGACACGGTTCTAGTTTTCTATAAAAAAACACTTTCTATTTATCATTTTATTAATCTTCAGCAAATACCACCAGTGTTAGGAGCCATATCCCTGCTTTTACACTTTTGTTGTTTAAAATATTTTTAAATATTAATATTTTTAAATATTAATACAGTTGTAAAAATAAATGAAACCGTTACTGTCACCGTTTCCTAATTTCACCAGAAACTGGTTCTGGTGACGGCAGACAGAAAGCCTTTAAATTCCTGATTCCTTCAATAAACAACTGGCTGTTTCCTCAATTAACCCAGATGTTTACTCAGTAACCCTGAAGACATCAAGCTGGAGAATCTCCACTCACTCCAGAGCTGTTTAGCGCTCTAAGTGCGTGTTACCATGCCATTGCCAGCGCAATAAAAATAAAGTGAGAGAAAACAGCCAGAGTTCAGCTGCAGCAGTTGCTGTGAGAGTCAATAATTCAGTCTAGATAAGACTGACAATTGGTTTGAAGGAGCTAAATGACACATAAAGTCTCCCCCTGAGGACGCCTACATCACAGAGAGCATATCCCCTACAATACAGAAACCATTCATGCCTCCATATATTTCTCTTTGTCCCTGATTTCTTCCTACTTTCATTTTTTTAATATTTGAGAGCATCAAACATTTTTTTTCAAACTGGTGTGAGTGTGAAGCTGTGGTGTCTGTGGTGCAGAAATGAAGCTTTAGTGGATAAAAATGGAATTATTCCGACTTTGAGGCCTTGGGGTTAGACAGGAAAAGATGATTGGTTTGGGTGGAAATTCTTCATGCTGAGACAACAGCAGCAGCAGCAAAGGCAACGCAGAGGTCACCATCGTTCATCCGCCGCTACATGCAATCAATCAGGAGTTTTTGTTCAAATCTGTGTGAGGAAGGCATGGGCCAGGAGAGCCAACGGGAAACAGTTGGTTTTAATGTGAAGATGATCAATGAACTGCATTAAATTACCCTGACAGAGAGTGACGAGGAAAAAGCAAGGTCAAAAAATCTCAATGAACCACAGACTACCCCACAGACTTAGACGCCTGCAATAAAACAGATAGATGTCCCCAACTCTGCTGCTGGACATGCATATATATACACAACTATATGTATATATATATATCCATGTATAGAGGAAGACAATGGACACAGGAACATAACTCAGCGCTATCAGCATGCTGCTAGTCCAGTAACTCTGACCAACATGGTTAAAAGGAGAGACTGTGGGAACTATGGAAGCTTCCAGAACCACATTCTGAGCAACCAGCTGAACACCTAGAGGCCCAACGGCTGGTTATCCTGTTAGAGTTAGCTTGTCGCTAATATGACGCAGATATTTCTGATTTATGCCCATTATTGAAGCGTGGTCTGCGCTGTTATTCCACGCCACAATGCCAGAGGGCCAATCAGGAACTAGCTAGGATTGGGGTTGTCCGTGTGTAGGTTTGACGAGCTTGTTCGTCGTCTACAATCCCTCATCCAACGCCTGACGACACACAGTTCACCCGTGAGTGTTCTCCAAAGACTGGCAGCGGCGCTGCGTGTTTGGCTTCGGGTTCAAACCAACAGACCGTCGCACAGAGCTACAAACTAGCGTCCTGCACGGCGTCTGGGATAGAGTCCGAGGTGAGCCAGGCGTGGTGGACAGAGCTATAGCCAGAGTTTCTAACATTAGGTGCCAAACTGGAAATACGCATAGAGTAGAGCGGATGTAGAATTGACCAATCAGAGGCCTCCTGTCTGCGCTCACCTACAATTTTGGAGAGGTGCAGCAGAGTGTCTGTGGAAGGAGGCGGGGCGTATCTACGTTAACTGTGGCACACGCAGACAACCTGGTTTCTGAGTATAAACCAGGCTTCAGTGTTGCAACATTCACAAACAGCAGCTGATTTGGCAGTTTAGCAGGGCATACTCTCTACCATTTATTTCCCTTTTCAAGCCAATTCTCCAGTCGTGCAAGTATTTATTGAGTGGGCCAAGTTTCAGCCTGATCGAGCGTCCTGCAGGGGGTAATGAGGGGCGATCACTGACCACCGACCACCTCCCAATCAGGAATAATAAGGTTGGGAGAAAATCAAACATGTTTGAAACATGTGTGCAACCATTGAAAATATCGCACAGTGTACGCGAGGAAATCCAACAAATGCAAGCTCTGTCAAAGTCAACAAAGATACAGGATCCTATGAGGGCCCACTGTCACCCCCCCTGAGATCGGGTACCAAGCCCCAGTGATTCAAGAACAACCGAATGGAAGAAGTACGGAACTAGAATCATGACTCAGACGAGAACCTGTCAACCAGAGTAATGGCTAGCTGAGTTAAATAAGGTGCTACTAGATTATCTAACCCTACTGTGACCATCGCAGGAACCAATGAGCTGATATACAGAATATCATTAGTGATCCTTGAGTTGCTTGGCCAACGTTTAGTTGAGACCAGCTTGAGAACAATGTCCACCGTGGCAGAGAAGGTTAGAAGCCAAAACCAAGTCAACTAGGAAAGAAGTAAGCCAACTTTCAGAACTCCAGGGATCATCTGGTAAAGGAAGTTCTGCAGAAATACAAACAGAGGTCCATACCTGAGGTTCTGGTAACTGATCATCTTTTAATGCAGGTTGTCTCTTATAAAGTGACTTATATTCTGTGCAAAGAAAAACAAGATTGTGATCTGATTCCCCAGGAGGAACCTGAACCTTACTTCAGAGATAAAGGAGTCATTGACATTTTCATAAAATAAGCACAAAGTTTAGTTTTCTGATGGAACGTTGGTAGTATTGGTCTCCGCCAGTCACGTGACTTTTGTTGCTAAGGCGCCATTTTAGTTGGAAAAGGTGTAGTGTAAACAACCGCAGCATAGCTAAACGAAGGACTAAAGGCCTGTTTACATAGCAGCCTGTCCAAGATAAGTCATTACAGTTAACATAAGCCTGAAAACAGGGGGCGGATTTAGGAAAATCGGTCTCCGCCAGTCCGCGTGACATTTGTTGCTAAGACGCCATTTTAAGTGGAAAAGCATAGTGTACCGCGCCCAAGGTAAACAATTGACGTCACTTGGCGGAGACCGATAGCAGAGAGTAGCAGTCATTGCCACAAATACATTTGGCTGTTGTGTCTGTAGCTTAGCAACAACATAACTGATGACATCACATGCAGTGTTGGCAACAGCAGAAGGTGGAGTATAAACGGTCACTAACAGAACACTGCTGAACTCTATGGGCCAATAATATGGCTGAAAACCAACAGCCAACAGCTCAATATCTGGGTTTCAGGGCTGAATCTTCACAGTAACATGTCCTTGATGACATCATCTGTTGTTCACAACGACTGCCAACCCACCTGCTTAGAGTTTCCCAGGTCAGAAAGCCTGACAGAGACACGCTGGAGTCTGAGATATGATCCTGCAGCCAGGTTTCAGTGAAACAAAGGTTGGGCCAAATGCCATGAGCATGGTTTCTGGACATTTGGAATCCATATTTCATCTTGACATGATGACCAGAGAAGAGAACGCATGTTTGGTGAACAACCAGCTATAATAACTCTGCAAGCTTTATTCACTAAGGATTTAAACACTGATATAACATTAGTGTTCATGTGTTCCTCAGATGCTCATTACATTTCCATTACCAAGTCTGACCAAGAGTCATTTAGTGGAATCCTGATGTCTATTCGCTGCTAGCTATTTCAAAGAGGGTAAAGAATCATTTAACTAAAGGTTATTGGTTCTTGATTAAGCAAATCATTTAATAAAACATTATTTGGCCAAATAATGTTTTATTCACCTCATGGATTTGCATTGTGAATTGGTCTGAAAACATTCCAGTTTCTTTAAAATTAGGGAAAAGCTAATTTTCATCATATCCCAAATATCCCTCTTTGTACATAGTAGTTAGTTTAGTTTAGTTGAGTTTTACTAGTCTTAGTTAAGAGTGTTAAACTGAAATAAGTTTGGCGATGGAGCTGAATGATTTTTGTTAATAAATTCTTATATTTTGAACAGAAGTTGTGGTGAATTTATTCCATGTATGTGCAGAAATAACTTTGTTTGACCATGATTAGAGCTCGAATCACTCTTTCATCTATTGTTCTAACACACAGTTAGTAGGACTGTGTGTCATAAACTTACTATATAACGGCTGAAACAATATCTGATTAAATAAGATATTTTCCATCCATACCGGGGAGGAAATATGTCAGAAATATAAATTCCTAGCTGTCGGGAAATTTAATAGAATATAAATCCACAACATCAACATGGCATCCCACCTGGATGGGCACGATGCATTGCTGATATTCTGGCTGGGTCCTTGCTTTGGCTTAGAGTTCTTCTAACTGGTTTCCTATAGATCTGACTTTGAACATGATGATTGATGGAAAAGACGACTTAAACTTCCTGCTCCTGTCTCTTGTCCTTGCCTCTGCTCTTCCTTACCTGAGCAGCTACTTGCAGAAGTAGTTGAAGTATTATTTCAGCTTTAGAGATGTTAAAGATGCAGTAGATCTTTTCTGACTAATTTTTACCATGTGGGTTTAATGATCTGCCTTACACATCTGCGTAGCAAGCAGTGAAATAGAAGGTCTGGGAGTTAAACTAAAATAAATGCCCCACAGTGAGAAATCAATGAATAACCCCCAACCAATCACAAAAGATGGTCCGTTGTACACGATTGGTTCCTGACACGTCAATCATGGTCATCTGCTTGTCCCTCCCCCCTGTGCGCATACCCTGACACATGAACAAATCGACCCCCCAATGCTCATACAGGACGCCATGGCTGGAAGCTAAACACTGTTATGCTGCGTTCACTCCTAAAGCAGCAGGAGCAGCAGAAACGCGCGTGCTGCTTCATTTCTGATGCTTTTACAAGTTTAGTTCTGATGCTCGGCTGAAGCATCTTTGTTAGGGACTGGACCAGCAGAGACCTATGAGCCACCCGTCCTCAGCCGGAGGAGGGGGGCTGGGGGCCGGCGGTGTCCAGGCTACAGTTACCGGGGCGGGTTCGGTCGCTCCGTCCATCGCTGGCTCCCTGTTTCGACTACATGATGCACTGTAGCCAACAAAAATCCCGGACAATTTTGAAGTATCCGATAGGTTCCCCCGGAAAAATTTCCGGGGGGAACCTATCGGATACTTTGTCCGATCTACAAACAGAGAAACTAAAGTTCTCCTAAAGAAGAATATCAGGGTAGATGTAGCTGAGTTACTCCAACATGCAGCACTTTCAGCTGCGCGACTCTAGAAAGTGTCCCTAGAAACACCAGGAGCTGCTGATAGAACTGCCCCATCAGTCCACATGAGCAGCATTTACCTTCAAGAACAGGAAAGAAGTTTGATTCCATCAACTCCCTGGATGTCTGCAAATAAGGGTCTTTATTAACTGGGTCTCCTACAGCAGCATCATTGGTTAAGCTTATTCAGGATTATAAGGTCTAAACTCTGGATTATGGACTCCGTTCAGAGGAACCTCCATCTGAGTGAGATGAAGGGTTAACCCTAACCCTGCAGGGACTGATGGATTTAATCAGCCCTGAGGTGAAGAACAGAAGGAGACGGAAACATGTTACCTGAACAGGCGGGTTTATAGCGGAACATCTTCATCAATCAGGTGTGGATTATAATTACAGATCAAAAACACTCTGATCTAGTGCCAGATCTATTTACTTCTACATTGATCACCAATAAAGATAATCACTCGCAAATCAAACACTGAAATGTTTCAGGACAAGAAAAAAACAAGTAAAACCAAGAATAGTTTTTAAATAACGATAAAATCTGTTATGGTTTTATAAACCAACCAGTTCTGCCCGGAGGGAAAAGTAATAAAACATCAAGAGTTTCCTGGTAATGAGTTTATAGTTCTGTCATCGAAATCTAGATCTATAACCTTTGGACGGTTCCTGGGGGTTCGGTGGACGGGCGGACAGACGGACAGACGGACGGGGGGACAGACGAGAGGACAGACGGGGGCACAGGCAGACGGACAGACGGGGGACAGACGGGGGGACAGACGGGGGCACAGACGGACGGACAGACGAGAGGACAGACGGGGGCACAGATGGGGGCACAGACGGACGGACAGTTGAGAGGACAGACGGGGGCACAGACGGGGGCACAGACGGATGGACAGACGGGGGCACAGGCGGACGGACAGACGAGAGGACAAGCGGGGAGCACAAGCGAAGGCACAGACAGATGGACAGACGGGGGCACAAGCGGACGGACAGACGAAGGACAGCGGGGGGCACAGATAGGGGGCACAGACGAGAGGATAGAAGCGGGGGGCACAGACGGGGGCACAGACGGATGGACAGAGCGGGGGCACAGACGGACGGACAGACGGGGGCACAGATGGATGGACAGACGGATGGATAGACAGGAGCGGGGGACAGATGGATGGATTGATGATCATCAATAAAGATAATCACTCGCAAATCAAACACTGAAATGTTTCAGGACAAGAAAAAAACAAGTAAAACCAAGAATAGTTTTTAAATAACGATAAAATCTGTTATGGTTTTATAAACCAACCAGTTCTGCCCGGAGCAAAAAGTAATAAAACATCAAGAGTTTCCTGGTAATGAGTTTATAGTTCTGTCATCGAAATCTAGATCTATAACCTTTGGACGTTCCTGGGGGTTTGGTGGACGGGCGGACAGACGGACAGACGGATGGGGGGACAGACGAGAGGACAGACGGGGGCACAGACGGACGGACAGACGGGGCACAGGCGGACGGACAGACGAGAGGACAGACGGGGGCACAGACGGACGGACAGACGGACGGACAGACGGGGGCACAGACGGACGGACAGACGGGGGCACAGACGGATAGACAGACGCGAGGGACAGAACGCGAGAGCACAAACAGGGCGGACAGACGGGAGAGCACAAGACGGATGGACAGCGCGAGGGGACGAAACGAGGGCACAGACTTAGCGGACGAAGCGAGAGGACGAAACGAGAGCACAAACGGCGGGGGCACAGGCGGATGATGAGACGAAGCGAAAGCACAAGCGGACGGACGGACGAAGAGACAAGCGGGGGCACAGAGCGAGGGCACGAAGCGAGAGAGAGACGAAGAGAGCACAAGGGGGCACAAACCTTGAGGGCACAAACCGATAAGACAAGCGAGGCAGACAAGCGGGCCAGACAAACGAAGGAGACAAGCATGAGAAACACACAAGCGAGGGAGCACGCAAACGAAACGAAGCAGGGAGAGCACAAAGCGAAAGCACAAGCGGATGAACAAACGAGGAACACACAAACAGGAAGAGACAAGCAGACGGACAAACGGAAACACAGGATGGATAGATGAACAAGCAGAGAGGAAGAACAAACGTGAATGGATAAACGAAGCGGGGAAGAGACAGAGCAGATGAACACAAAGCGAGATGGGCAAACGAAGAGACAAGCGAGAGAACGAAGCGAGAGAGAAACGAAAACGAGACGAAACTGAAACGGGAAACACAAACGAACCAGACACAAACGAGAGGACAAACGAAGCAGGACGAACAGAGGCCACATAGACTTGACAAATGAAGGAACAACGGCGGATGAATGGTACAAACGAGCAGAGGCACAGGCGAGGGGCACAAGCGGACGGACGGCGGAGTGGACAGCGAAGGGGGACAGGCGGGTGGATGGACGGATGTGAGGACAGTCACTGATCTTAACACCGTTTAAATACAGGCCATATAAAAACCTTCTGACAAGGGAAATGAAAATAAACTACGATCTATTCTGTTGGTAAAGTTGATTAAACACGTGAGAAAAATGACATTTATGATGAAAGAATCAAACATTATTTAAAGTTAAATCAGCAACAAGTTGAGCAGAGAAAAGAATAAACAGGTTTGAAGATGAAGGCTCGGTGTCTCAGCTCGGTCTGCAGGTCTGCAGATCTGCAGGTCTGCAGCAGGTCTGCAGCAGGTCTGCAGGTCTGCAGCAGACTGCAGCATCATTATTTCATGGGGAGGTTTGGAAGGGAACTAAAGGCATCTTTAATGCAGTGAAATCATCATGTTCCTCCTGTTGGCTAAAAAAGGAACAAAGTTTTAATTCCTCTCATTAAAACCATGTTTGAAACCTGAAAGACGACCGCAGACAGGAAGTCAGTCTGTAATATTTCCTGTTATTGACCCACGGTGGGAATAATCTGACTGGATGATCTGGTTGAACTGGAAACAGACCTGAGATGACCTGATGGGAATCGGCTCTATAGAAATAAACTGAATAGAATAGAATATCTCTCCTGCAGAAACGTCTCAAGCTTTTCTGACAGTCGGTCCAACAAACAAACAGCATTTCATACATTTATCATCATTTCCCTAAATAGAGTTTAAACATGGAAATATTTTAGATATTGAGTTTACAGCCGTTGCCGTTGGTAACAGAGCAGTCTTTGGTTCTAACTGAACAGTCAGCATTTATTCGTTTGATTAAATAAAAGAATAGCAGCTACAAACATGCTTTATTTTCAATTATTTTCTTCCAGTTTTCTTTCATTTTATGTGTTTTTTCCATCTTTGCAGGTAAATACATAAATGTAGATAATTGTGTTCATATGTTCATATTCATTGTAATTTAGCTAAATTTACCTACAGACCCACACCAAGAAAATTACATAAATACATCAATACACATAAAAATGAAAAAACAAACAACAACATCCATCCATTTTCTGTCCCGCTTTATCCCACTTGGGGTGGTGGTGTCTATCTCCAGCTTTCTACGGGCGAGAGGCGGGGTTTAACCCTGGACAGGTGAACCCTGAAACAACAATGAATCCCACCTGTTTCCCTCCCACACTCTGAACTGCCTAAACACTCAGTCACATCACCTTTTCCAGGATCTAATGACTTCCATTTACAACATTTTAAATGTTCCAGTCATATTACGGAGAAGCGCCGTATATAATAACTTTAGCTGATTCCAGAAAAGTTCAAATCAATCCTCTGGACTTTGTTTCCCAAGTCTGAAAGGCGTTTCTCTTCCATCCAGGAAAATGTTTCACTTCAAAATGTCCAGAAATAGCGTTTAGTTCCAGGTTTTATCCAGCAGCCCAACAAAGCCTGGTTTTAGTTTAGAAAACATGCAAATAGAGGGAGAGGGAATAGTTGGTCTGGCTGAATAGGTGAGGTCTTCTGTTCTCCTATAAAAGGGGTGGGGCTACGATGAGAGCAGGAAGGAATCAACTCTATCGCTGCATTGGAGGTTTATGGAAGCTGAAACCTGAGTCCCCATCATATTTACTTATGCATTACTTTAAGTTGTATTTCTTCTGAACTACAACCATTTATTTTTTCACTTGAGCATGATAGATATCCATCGTTCTTCTGTAACGGTAGGGTTATACCATATTCCTGTGATCTTTTAATTCTCTGTATTTTAGAGCTATTTAAAGCTATAACATTGTCATAAATATAAGAAATCTTTTGCTATTTTCTTCTAAATGAATTGGAGGTAATCATTTCTCTGTCGGCCATCTCCCTGTTTTTATAGTGGAAAAAGTTTCTCATTTTTTAAATACTGCAGAAATCGTCACCTGATCGATTGAATCCACCTTGTTCTTGTTCCCTAAATGATTCCCTGTTTTTCCAACTGATTCAATCCTGGATCGACACAAGAAGGAAGATTTTGAGGATTGTCAATTATTGTTTCTAGAAAAGAATATTCTGCATACATTTTATTCATTCGTTTTGGATTACTTCAGTATTATTTTATCTCCTTTAGCTAACTATAAATTTAACCTTTAAATCTAAGATGATGTTTTATATTTCGCATTAAACCTACTTTAGAAAAGAGAGCTGATTTCTGAACATAATGCTTTTCTGGATCCCAAGTGACGCATTTCCAGATGTTGCTTTCAAAACATGCGTACGCTTCCAGCGATGCATACATCAAAGGTTCCAATAACTCTATTTCAGGGATATGCTTAATAACCTGGGATTTGGTCTTTAACCAGCCAAACTTTCAGTACTGAAGCCCCGCTTGAACGCCAGTTTGTTCTTTCTTTCTGTTTTATACAGTGCACCTCGCCGCTTGATATCTCGGCTTTCCTCACCATGGCAGTTTCTACCAACAGGGGCCAGCATGCTGGAAGTGCTGTAAAATGCCATGTAAATCAATGGCCGCGTGTTCACCTTTAAGTCAAAAATATGTAAAATTCCTAAATTCTAAATCTTCATATTGACCCCTCTATAAGAAATAGAAGTCACATTGACGACCTAATTCAGAAAATGATTTTCCTTCATGCAGCTATATTAATATATTTGAGATCTATTGCTCTGTTTTTATATTTCGTAACTTTTTCTGAATTTGCTGAGAACTCAGCTTCAGCCTACAGGCCCCTGGTACATTTGAGACCAGAGGATACCAAAAGTTCCTCCCTTCACTATACGAGGATATACTTTTATGTGCCTTCTGCTGTAAAATATTCTGCTATTTTCTCGTTTTTGCTGGAGGGTTTGAACCTCTGCCCGTTTTCAAAGGATGCACACTGCTTTTCAGAGGTAACCGAGTAGCTGCCAAGAGTGGAACCAAGAGAACGAACATGGGACAGATCCAATCAGCTCAGCCGATCAGCCAGTCTCCTGGAGCGGCTAGGTTGAGTCAGAGCTATCCCTTTGGACAGAGATGCGCTGCACAGGTTTCACCAGAAACCTCCCTCTCTCCTTTCTTACTCTCTAGCCTGCTATCAAGCCCAATCCAAGTAGTTCTTTATCCACTTTTGGTATTGCCTCCTTGCTCTCACTGGCATTAAAAAACACCACCTCATATAGTCTAGAAGCTCTGGGATAATTTATCCGACTTGCGGGAATCTAAGTGAACAACTATCTATATCCAGAGAGACTCCAGGAACTTCCAGGATACCTGGGATGTCTGGTACTAGAGGTTAAAATCCTGCACAGCAGGGCCGCCATTCCTCACAGGTAGATATAGTTTTGCTAATGCAATTTTCTAACAACGATTTCTCCACATTAATTTATCAACTCGCTTGTGTAAATCTTTAAATATACTTTTAGGTATTGTATTAGGTAACATTTTCATCGGATAGAGAATTCATTTTGAACAGCTATACGCCCCAACAACAACAACAAGAAGGGGAACGTTTAGCATTTCTGAAGGGCTAATTTCACTTGATTGATCATTGGAATTAAATTAGCTTTAAAAGTATTTAACCCCTTTGGGCGAAAGTTTAAATACATTTATCACAGGATCCCTCTCATCCCGACGCCTCCTAGTGGTAATACAGCAGACTTGCTCATATTAATTTTATACTCCTAACATCTACGAAATGTGTTTATTATGTCAAGAACATTAGGAATCGATTTCAATGAATCGTTGGAAAAATGTAAAACATCATCTGCATAAAATGAAATGACTAATGTTCCACTCCTGATACCACAGATGTGAGGCTGACTTCAGCTAGCGCTTCAACTACTGAGGTAAATAAGAGCGAGGACAGACGGCAGCCCTCCAGCGCTAAAGGGGGATATGTTAGGCCATTCCATAAGATCCCGGCTTACAGAGAGGTGTAGAATAATTTCACCCGTCCAGTGAAAGGGCCCCTCAGTCCAAAACGATCCAAGAGTTTGGAGATAAATCCCCTTTCCAGGCAGTCCAACGCCTTTTCTGTTTGAGTGAAACAACCATAGCAACAAACCCTTTAAGTTTTATTATACTTCCTTAAAATGTTATCAATCTTCCACAAATCCTGTTTGATCCGGTTCAGTAACAGTGTGTCGTGGTTCTTCCCTTTTGGGAGTTTTTAGTTTTCAGTTATTCTGTTTTGTTGATCTTTGGTTTATTTTCCATTTATATTCCAGCATTCTTTAGTTACACTCTGCTGCCCCCTGGTGCTTGTTTCCTTCCCCCTTGCTTCCTTCTAGTTAGTTCCATTCACACCTGCTCCATATTCAGCTCATTAGTTCTGTTCCCCATATATACTCCACCTGGTTCCTGGTTGTTGCCAGTTGCCAGTTTTGTTGCCAGTTTTCCCTGATGTTTCGTATTTATGGTTGTCAGTATTTTGTATGTTGGATTTCTGCCTCCTGGTCTCTGCATTTGGGTCCTTTAAACATCTCTGCCCAACAGTAACAGGATTTAAAACAGGCTCTAATCTCTTTGCTAATATTTTATGCAAACCTTTTATTTTCTATACTTTGTAAGCTGATGGGGCGATATGAAGAAGGATCCTCCGGGCCGTTACCGTGTTTATTGATAAGTTTTATACCAGCAGTTTGGATCAAACAAGGTCATTTTTGAATAGAAAGTGAATAATTATACATTTCAAATAATAATGGTTGTAGGATATATTTAAACCCATCTAAAGCAGCAGCTTTGCCTGAAGGTAAGAACTCTATAGTTTAATTATTTCTCTTATCATAATTGGTTTATTCAAGGTCTGTTGCTGTTCTTCACTAATATATGGTAACACAATGTTCTCAATAAAATCGATTTGAGTTTGGTCCTCCTGTTTTTCTGATTTGTATAATGACTGAAAATACTTATAAAGTATATTAGTGATTTCTCCTGAGGAGAAATGTCTTTTACCATCT
Source organism: Cyprinodon brontotheroides (assembly GCA_018398635.1). Classification (NCBI taxonomy): domain Eukaryota; kingdom Metazoa; phylum Chordata; class Actinopteri; order Cyprinodontiformes; family Cyprinodontidae; genus Cyprinodon; species Cyprinodon brontotheroides. The sequence continues at coordinate 13,696,053 of JAGKQL010000046.1, read as the reverse complement.
GCATCTTTAGGGGCATCGATTATTGTTTTATTTGCTTTCTGATTATTAAGAAGCTTAGACAGAAAAGGACCAGGCTTCTTATTTTATTCATACAAGGGAAGTGCTAAATGCTGCCTTAGCGCTGATCACCTCTTCATAATTTGCCTGTAATGGGATATTTTTATGCTGTTGTTCAAACTTCCAATTCTTTCTCTAAATGTGTTTTCAGCATATTTTCTTTTTCTTACAGTGGGATAATCTTCCCTTTCAGGTTAGCTTTAGTGCTCTCCCAGAATATCACTGGGTTAACTTTACCATTATTATTAATTTCCATTAACTGGGACAATGCTTCTCTTAACGCCTCTGAATTTATGTGCCTGAGTTGGAAAGTTAAATTCAGGGTAACGGGGCGTGGTCTGAAATGAACCTATTTTATAGTCATTAACTGAAGAAGCTAAAGTGTGCTAAAGTCTTGAAAATGAATTATGGGAGTTTGATCAAATGAATCATCTTTAACCGCTGGGTTCCTCATGCGCCAAATGTCAACCCTCCCCATATCATTAATTCATTGGTTTAAGCTTTTATTAGTATGTTTAGTTTGAGAAGGTTTGTTCTAGTTAGAGTCTAACACTCACTTCCAGTCTCACATATATTATCACTGGAATATGTAGAAACCAGTTCAACCAACTGGGACTAAAAGCTTGATGGAGAGTTAGGAGGAGGATATATGTTCAATATCTTAATACTTTCTCCATTCAAGTCACCTTTGAGGAAACCATGGCAACCATCAGACTGTTCAGTGTCCATCTTTACAGATGATTGTTTCCATTCATTAAAAAACTTTCCTAATCACACATTTAAACATTTCTATTTCAACTTTTTTCATTCTCACTCCACTGTCACATGTACAGAGCAATGAAATTCCCTCTCTGCATTAAACCCCTCCCCTTGGGGAGAAGGTGGGCTGCCACTGTGTGGCTCATTGAACACTTATTGAAGCAGGAAGTAACAGTCAGCGAGTCGAACCCTGGTCTCCCATGTGACGGGCTGGGATACCTTCCACTGTACTAACAAGGATCCATTGATCATTTCTGTGACCCTTCTGGTCCCTCAGCCGGTTCAACCAATCACAGCTGCTCCTCAGATGGAACCAGCTCCCTCATTGGTCATTTTGGTAACAAAGTGCGGCAGTCTAACCTAAGCTAACCTAATCATGGTTATCATCATACATTTCCACCAGAACGTCCCTAAAAGTCAGGAAGTTTTAGGCACAGGGGGCTCCCTGGTGCATTCAGAGGCTACAGGCCGTGGAGGGACCAGGATTTACCTGGCAGATTATGAGCCTCCACCTTGTTACCTGGCTGATTATGAGCCTCCACCTCCTTGTACCTGGCAGATTAGCAGGCCTCCACCTGGATTACCTGGCAGATTATGAGCCTCCACCTAAGTTACCTGGCAGATTATGGGCCTCCACCTGCGTTACCTGGCAGATTATGAGCCTCCACCTCGTTACCTGGCAGATTGAGCCTCACCTCGTTACCAGACACAGCAGATTATGAGCCTCCTCACCTCGTTACCTGGCAGATTACTGAGCCTCCAGGTGCCGGCCTCCCGTTACCAGAACTGGAACAGACCTATTAGCGATTGCTGACCTCCGCCTCCACCTCGTTACACCTGGCAGATTATGAGCCTCCACCTCCTTGCCTGGCGCGATTATGAGCCTCCACCTACGTTACCTGGCAGATTACGAGATGGGCCTCCACCTCGTTACCTGGCAGATTATCCACCCACCTGGCAGATTACGAGCCTCCACCTCGTTACCTGGCAGATTATGAGCCTCCCACACCTCGTTACCTGGCAGATTATGAGCCTCCCCCTCGTTACCTGGCAGATTATGAGCCTCCCACCTGGCGTTGCCCAGCGGTGGCAGATTATGAGCCTCCACCTGGCGATTACGCTGCCTCCACCTTTGTTACCTGGCCTGGCCTCCGCCTCGTTACCTGGCAGTTGCGAGCCTCCACACCCGGTTACCTTTACCATGAGCCTCCCACCTACCTGGCGAGATTATGAGCCTCCACCTGGTTACCTGGCAGATTGGGCCTCCACCTCGTTTGGCAGATTATGAGCCTGGCACCTCGTTACCTGGCAGCTTATGAGCCTCCCCACCTCATTTACCTGGCAGTTATGAACTCCCACCTTGTTACCTGGCAGATTATGAGCCTCCTCCTCCGTTACCTGGCAGATTATGAGCCTCCACCTTGTTACCTGGCAGATTATGAGCCTCCACCTTGTTACCTGGCAGATTATGAGCCTCCCACCTTGTTACCTGGCAGATTATGAGCCTCCACCTTGTTACCTGGCAGATTATGAGCCTCCACCTCGTTACCTGGCAGATTATGAGCCTCCACCTTGTTATGAGCCTCCACCTCGTTACCTGGCAGATTATGAGCCTCCACCTCGTTACCTGGCAGATACCTGGCATCGTTACCTGTGGTGAGCCTCAGGCTTGTTAGTCAGGCTTGACTCACCACCTTGTTACCTGTGGCACATTATGAGCCTCCCACCTCGTTACCTGGCAGATTGCCAGACCTCCCACCTGGTTGCCACCCTGGCAGATTATGAGCCTCCACCTTGTTACCTGGCAGATTATGAGGCCTCCACCTCGCCTGGCGAGATTATGAGCCTCCCACCTTGTTACCTGGCAGATTACTCCACCTGGTTACCTGGCAGATTGCCAGGCCTCCCACCTCGGTACCTGGCAGATTATGAGCCTCCCACCTCGTTACCTGGCAGATTATGAGCCTCCACCTTGTTACCTGGCAGATTATGAGCCTCCACCTCGTTACCTGGCCAGAGCCTCCCACCTCGTTACCTGGCAGATTATGAGCCTCCACCTTGTTACCTGGCAGATTATGGGCCTCCACCTCGTTTACCTGGCAGATTATGAGCCTCCACACCTTGTTACCTGGCAGATTATGAGGCCTCCCCACACCTCGTTACCTGGCAGATTATGAGGCCTACCTTGTTACCTTGCAGATTATGAGCCTCCACCTCATTACCTGGCAGTGGTATGAGCCTCACCCTTGTTACCTGGCGGATTATGAGCCTCCCACCTGGATTACCTGGCAGGCCGCCAGGGCCTCCACATTGTTACCACTGCAGATTACAGCCCTCCACCTGGATTACCTGGCAGATTATGAGCCTCCCACCTCTCGTCACCTGGCAGATTATGAGCCCTCCACACCTGGAGATTATGTTACCTGGCAGATTATGAGCCTCCACCTGGCGGATTGAGCCTACCTTGTAATTGTGAGCCTCCCTTCTGGCTTTCCTTAGAGGTTAACAAGTGGTCCTATTTAGGCTTTTCTGGAGTGATTAGATTTGAGCTTAAATGTTATAATTGATCGTCAGAGCAGGAGGTGTCTGCCGCGGTGAAGGTCACCTGAAGGAGGTTTGTTCCTCTGCTGAGAGACTCTGGGTTCTGGTACTGAAGGACTGACCAGTCCGGATTTGATTCTGTAAATACAGGAAGTTTCTGGTTTGTTCGATGACAAACTGTAAAAAAAAATAACCACAGGGAAATCCTGTAAATATTTCTGCTAAGGAATTCATATGCAACCCTTAACAATGTGTTCTTTATTTGAACAAAATGTTTATCCTGTAAAGATGTTTAGTGTCTGCAGGCAGCAGAGGCCCAAACATCTGCTTCCATAACGCCGCCTCCTCATCCCACTAATGAGGTAGAACAAACACCCTGATGCAACGCTTACATAAGGGTCATGGTAACAAATCAGTATGCCAGTAAAGTTCTGTCTTCCATTGAACAAGATATATTTCTTTCTTTCTTTCATTATTGATGTTGTGAGAGGAGTTTTCCCCTGAAGGCAGACTCAGATTCCCAGAGCCCAGCTCCACTTCAAAGGCTCCTCTATAATGAAGTCTTCTCCTCTCTCATCCCTCCGCTCCCTGACTCTCTGCACTGCGTGCTCCATCTCCCTCATTTACACTTTCCTTCCCTTTGTGTGTTTATTGGACCTTCACTTGTAGCAGATAGTAAGATAGCAGCAGGAACAGACAAACGCTTCTTTCTGGTTTGTCTTTGATTAGGAAAAACAAAACCTTTTGGTTGTCATGAATATAACATCCGCCCTACAGCGGAAACCAGCTGCAAACACGTTGCACTGGAAGACCCCCGAACCATCACCCTCATCTGTAGATCCTCTTTGCATTGTCTGTAGATCTAGATCAGGATTCTAACTGGGAGAATCCACAGTGGTTAGCCTGGTAAGCCTGCGAGTTGGTCTAGCCTCCATCAGTGCCCCAGGCCCTAAAACTGGCTGGCCAATCGCAACGCAGAGATGTGTTTTTTGGATGCAAAGTGGGCGGAGTTTTGAGGGTGTGACGAAGCTGCTTGACTACTGTGTTAGAAAGTTAAGCAGATAGATTTACTTTCACAGGTCATTGTTGGGAGCTGGCCAGTAGTACCACCTCTTTTACTCCAGCAGAGTCCGCCCGTGGATCCTCCCTGAACAGGAGCCTCCTGCACAGCTGCTGCCAGGCCTCCCACTTGCAGATGCCACAACCTGGCAGTGCCAGGCCTCCACCTCGTTACCTGGCAGGTGCCAGGCCTCCTCGTTGCCGCAGCGTTAGCAGTACCTCCTCTTGTTGCCTGGCGCATTGCTGGGCCTCCACCTCGTTACCTGGCGAGATTATGAGCCTCCACCTTGTTACCTGGCAGATTGTGAGCCTCCACCTTGTTACCTGGCAGATTACTTAAGGCCTCCACCTCGTTTACCTGGCAGATTATGAGCCTACACCTTGTTGCCTGGCAGATTGCCCAGGCCTCCACCTCGTTACCTGGCAGATTACTTGAGCCTACACCTTGTTACCTGGCGGATTATGAGCCTACACCTTGATTTCTGGCAGATTGCCAGGCCTCCCACCTTGTTACCTGGAAGATTCTCAGTACACCTTCACTACAGGTGCCAGGCCCTGCACCTTGTTCACCTGGCAGGTGCCAGGCCTCCACCTTGTTACCTGGCAGATTATTGTCCACCTTGTTGCCTGGCGAGATTGCCCAGGCACTCACCTTGTTTACCTGGCAGGTGCCAGGCCTCCTCGTTGCCTGGCGGGTGCCAGGCTTCTACACCTTGTTACCTGTGGTTCATGAGCCTCCACCTCATTACCTGGCAGATTCTACTCAATTCTCCACCTCGATTTACCTGGCGAGATTATGAGCCTCCACCTTGTTACCTGGCAGATGAGCCTGCACCTTGTTACCTGGCAGATTGTGGAGCCTCCACCTCGTTACCTGTCACCTCGTATGAGCCCCCACCTCGTTACCTGGCAGATTATGAGCCTCCACCTCGTTACCCCTGTAGCCGAGATTGTAGCTCCACCTCGTTACCTGGCAGATTATGGGCCTCCACCTCGTTACCTGGCAGATTATGAGCCTCCACCTCGTTACCTGGCAGATTGCTTGAGCCCCTACACCTTGTTACCTGTGGCAGATTGCTGAGCCTTCAGAGGCTACAGGCCGTGGAGGGACCAGGATTTACCTGGCAGATTATGAGCCTCCCGCCTCATTTACCTGCGCGGGTGCAGGAGCCTCCACCTCGTTTACCTGGCGGGTACAGGCCTCCCCCACCTACGTTACCTGGCAGTGCCAGGCCTCCCACCTTGCTTGTTACCTGGCGGGTGCCAGGCCTCCCTGCCTGCCACCGGCGAGATTGTGAGGCCTACACTTGTTACCTGGCAGGTGCCAGGCCTCCCACCTGCCGTTACCTGGCAGATTATGAGGCCTCCACCTTGTTACCTGGCAGATTCATGAGCCTCCACCCCTCCTCGTTACCTGGCAGTGCCAGGCCTCCCACACTTGCCTGCCCAGATTAGGCCTCCACCTCGTTTACCCTGGCAGATTGCATGAGCCTCCACCTGCAGCCGGGTGCCAGGCCCTTCCACCTGCCTGGCAGATTATGAGCCTCCACCTTGTTCCCTAACATGAGCCTCCACCTTGTTACCTGGCAGGTAACGCCTCCACCTTGTTACCTAGCAGATTATGGCCTACACCTTGTTACCTGGCAGATTATGAGCCTCCCACCTCGTTACCTGGCAGATTATGGGCCTCCACCTTGTTACCTGGCAGATTCTTCAGGCCTCCACCTGGAATTTGCCTGGCGAGATTATGAAGGCCCTCCACCCGTTACCTGGCAGATTAGCAGGCCTACACCTTGGTACCTGGCAGATTATGAGCCTCCCACCTCGTTCTGGCAGATTATGAGCCTACACCTTGTTACCTGCCAGATTATGAGCCTCCACCTTGTTACCTGGCAGATTATGAGAGCCTCCACCTTGTTACCTGGCTTGGTGTAGCCTCACCTGCTTGTTACCTGGCAGGTGAGCCTCCCACCTTGTTTACCTGGCAGATTGGGCCTCCCCACCTCGTTACCTGGCAGATTATGAGCCTCCACCTCGTTACCTGGCAGATTATGGCCTCCACCTCGTTACCACAGCGGGTGAAAACACCTTGTTACCTGGCAGATTATGAGCCCACCTTGTTACCTGGCAGATTATGAGCCTCCCACCTCGTTACCTGGCAGATTATGAGGCCTCCACCTCGTTACCTGGCAGATTATGAGCCTCCCACCTCGTTACCTGGCAGATTATGAGCCACCTTGGTACCTGGCAGATTATGCAGCCTCCACCTCGTTACCTGGAGAGATTGCCAGGCCACACCTTGTTACCTGGCAGATTATGAGCCTACCACCTTGTTACCTGGCAGATTATGAGCCTCTCCACCTCGTTACCTGGCAGATTATGAGCCTCCACCTTGTTACCTGGCATGATTATGAGCCTCCACCTCGTTACCTGGCAGATTATGAGCCTCCACCTCGTTACCCACAGCCGGATATGGGCCTCCACCTCGTTGCCTGGCAGATTATGAGCCTCCACCTCGTTACCTGGCAGATTATGAGCCTCCACCTCGTTACCTGGCAGATTATGAGCCTCCACCTCGTTACCTGGCAGATTATGAAACCTCCCACCTCGTTACCTGGCAGATTATGAGCCTCCACCTCGGTTACCTGGCAGATTATGAGCCTCCACCTGCGTTACCCTGGCAGATTGAGCCTCCACCTTGTTACCCGGCAGATTGATTATGAGCTTCCACCTCGTTACCTGGCAGATTATGAGCCTCCCACCTTAGATTTACCCTGGCAGATTGCTGTAGCCTCCACCTCGTTACCTGGCAGTTGCCAGGCCTCCCACCTTGTTACCCACCTGGCAGTTACTTGAGGCCTCCACCTGGGTTCTTCTGGCGGATTATGAGCCTCCACCTGGATTTGCCTGGCGGATTGAGCCTCCACCTCTCTCGTTACCCGCAGCGGGTTATGAGCCTCCACCTGTCGTTACCTGGCAGATTATGAGCCTCCACCTCGTTACCTGGCAGATTATGAGACCCTCCACCTCGTTACCTGGCAGATTATGAGCCTCCACCTTGTTACCTGGCAGATTATGAGCCTCCACCTCTGTTACCTGGCAGATTATGAGCCTACACCTTGTTCACCTGGCAGATTATGAGCCTCCCACCTCGTTACCCTGGCAGATTATGAGCCTCCACCTCGTTACCTGGCAGATTATGAGCCTCCACCTCGTTACCTGGCAGATTATGAGCCTCCACCTTGTTACCTGGCAGATTATGAGCCTCCCGCCTCGTTACCTGGCAGATTATGAGCCCCCTCCACCTCGTTACCTGGCAGATTATGAGCCTCCACCTGGTTACCTGGCAGATTATCAGGCCTCCACCTTGTTACCCTGGCAGATTATGAGCCACCACACCTTGTTACCTGGCAGATTATGAACCTCCACTCCACCGCGTTACCTGGCAGATTATGAGCCTCCACCTTGTTACCTGGCAGATTACTTCGAGCCTCCACCTTGATTACCTGGCAGATTATGAGCCTCCACCTTGTTACCTGGCAGATTATGAGCCTCCACCTTGTTACCTGGCAGATTATTGAGCCTCCACCTCGTTACCTGGCAGATTATGAGCCTCCACCTTGTTACCTGGCAGATTATGAGCCTCCACCTCGTTACCTGTAGCGAGATTGAGCCTCCACCTCGTTACCTGGCGGATTGTGAGCCTCCACCTCGTTACCTGGCAGATTATGAGCCTACACCTTGTTACCTGGCAGATTATGAGGCCTCCACCTCGTTACCTGGCAGATTATGAGGAGCTACACCTCCACCTGCGTTACCTGGCAGATTATGAGCCTCCACCTTGTTACCTGGCAGATTATGAGCCTCCACCTTGTTACCTAATACTTTATTCACATGACCTCCACCTTGTTACCACAGCAGATTATGAGCCTCCACCTTGTTACCTGGCTTGAATTATGAGCCTCCCACCTTGTTACCTGGCAGATTATGAGCCTCCACCTCGTTACCACAGCAGATTATGAGCCTCCACCTTGTTACCTGGCAGATTATGAGCCTCCACCTCGTTACCCTGGCAGATTATGAGCCTCCACCTCGTTACCTGGCAGATTATGAACTACACCTTGGTACCTGGCAGATTATGAGCCTCCACCTCGTTACCTGGCAGATTATGGAGCCTCCACCTTGTTACCTGGCAGATTATGAGCCTCCACCTCGTTACCTGGCAGATTATGAGCCTACCACCTTGTTACCTGGCAGATTGATGAGCCTCTCCCACCTCGTTACCCTGGCAGATTATGAGCCTCCACCACCTTGTTACCTGGCAGATTATGAAAGCCTCCACCTCGTTACCTGGCCAGATTATGAGCCTCCACCTTGTTACTGGCCGGATTACAGGCCTCCCACCTCATTGCCTGGCGGGATTACTCCACCTTGTTGCCTGGCGAGATTGCGGGCCTCCACATCTGTTCCTGGCAGATTAGCAGGCCTCCACCTTGTTACCTGGCAGATTATGAGCCTCCACCTCATTACCTGGCAGATTATGAGCCTACACCTTGGTACCTGGCAGATTATGGCCTCCACCTCGTTACCTGGAAGATTATGAGCCTACACCTTGTGACCTGGCAGATTATGAGCCTACACCTTGTTACCTGGCAGATTATGAGCCTCCACCAAACCTTTACATTGTAATTGTCCCTTC
>JAGKQL010000046.1:13669380-13682589 GCA_018398635.1 Cyprinodon brontotheroides | reverse complement strand
GCTTGGCCTGTTTTTCAGTGTAGTCCTGTTTCTCTGACACATCAGCTAACTGGATGTGCTCTCTTCATCCCCTCTGACATGGGAGCTGGCTTTCACTGTCTGTCTGCCTGGCTGTGTGTTTCCTGGGCCGGGGCGCCTGTGGAGCTGGTTGACCCGTTTACCCTTTTTGTATCTATGCTTCTTTTTCTGTAATGCTTCTCCAATGCTCCCTTGAACCCCGTGTGCATTCTCTGATCATTTCTAAACTAGAGCCTGGTTCTGCTGGGAGGTTTCTTCTAAAGGACAAAAAATAAAGAAGCTTGTTTCCTCTATCATAGTGTCATGTGTCTTTGTGTCTTATGGGTGTGAATACTTAAATAATAAATAATTTCCAGTCGATTAACAAACCAGGAGACATCAACGAGGGGTGTCCCAATACCGAATGAGAGACTACAAAGCCCTAACCATTTGTGGCTGATATTCCAGGTGTTGTTGGTAGATGGGTGAGGGCTAGGGGTAGAAAGTAGGGGGCATATTGGGATCACATAGCGAGCAGCCGCTTGATGTTTGTTTCTGCTCTCACTGTCACGCGACCCGACTCTGAGTGCGATCTACCTGCTCACACTCTACGTCTAAAAACCAGGTGGGACTCAGCTCCGCAGTGAGATAGAGCGGCTACTCGGACTCCGTCTATCTGGAAGGCGAAACCGGTAGCGAGACATGAGGAAGCTCACTGGGGTGAAACGTGCTGCCTTGGATATTTGGGGAATTTAGTGCTGAAAGCCCTAAAAAGAATCAATGTGAGACGACGTATTATACATTATAATTTAGATCGATCCGATAGAAAAATTCAGACACGACTGGAGAATCGTCCCCAAAAGGGCCAAAAAGACTGTAGAGTGGACGCCCGGCTTTAATAAATGCTTTTTTGAGCAATCCCACTTCCACATCTTGTTCTGCTCTGACTTCCTTGAGGACAAAGTCTCCAACAATGAGATTTGCTTGTTTTGGAGACTGAGTTGCTCTGAGGCAGAGATGTCTGATCAGCTGATGACTCCTGCCTGCTGGAAGCAGGTCAGGTCCAGAGGCTGTGGAGGAGCTGCCTTCATCCCTGGGAGCATTTTGCCACCTGCTGGCTGAAGGCGGGAATCACACCGCCAACCTCTGCACGTGTGTGCAGGATGCGGTGCAGCAAAGTCCATCATGACAGAAAAGCTTCTGAACATTTATAAAAGTAGAAATGCGCACAGAACTCATTATCATAAGAAATGATAAACAGGAATGTTTGGAATAAAAAACTGCTAATAAAACAGAAGGACTGTGGAGAATAGAGCGTTTCATTGCTCCCTGCAGGGCATCGGCTCCTCATATCTTCTGAATCACTGATATTAATGATCATGTTGAAGTTGTGATGTAGTGAAGTTCACACCAACCAAAAATAAGGTCCTGGTCCTGTTTCTCTGCTCTGCAAAGCATCGCTTTAACATCACAGTCAAAGACTTCTGCAGAAATACGTCCCATCAAACATCTAAGCAGGCATCAGCAGCAGCTGAAATGTCCATCTTATTCCTGCAGGCATCTCAGAGGACAAAGCTGCAGCATTAAAAAGCCTCTAAAGTCAATCAGGAACATTTCCATGTCAGGGAGCTGCTTCACTGAGCAGGAGAACATCAGGCATGAAGCATGAGAGATGATCTGAGAGAGAGGAGGAGGCTGCAGGAGGAAGGAGCAGAGCAAACACTGAGCTCACTTCTCCTGATGGATCATCTCAGCAGGTCCAAACACTCTGCTGCACATCTGGACCATGGAGGACCAGCATCAGCAGGTCCAAACACTCTGCTGCACATCTGGACCATGGAGGACCAGCATCAGCAGGTCCAAACACTCTGCTGCACATCTGGACCATGCAGGACCAGCATCAGCAGGTCCAAACACTCTGCTGCACATCTGGACCATGGAGGACCAGCATCAGCAACAGGTCCAAACACTCTGCTGCACATCTGAGGACCATGGAGGACCCAGCATCAGCAACAGGTGTCCTCCTCATCACCCAGAGGATCAGCTCGGACCCAGCATCACAGCAGGCAGGAGGAACCAGGGAGGAGGGAGGAGGGAGGAGGAGGAGGAGAGGAGGGAGGAGGAGGAAGAGAGGAGGGAGGAGGAGGAGAGGAGGAGGGAGAGGAGGAGGAGGGAGGGAGGAGGAGGGAGGGAGGAGGAGGAGGAGGAGGAGGAGGAAGGGGAGGGAGGAGGAAGAGGAGGAGGAGGAGGAGGAGGAGGAAGGAAGCCTCACCAGCGGTCTGCTCCGGACCTCCGCGCTTACAGGAAGCTTTTCCCGCGAGGATCCGAGCGGAGATGAAGGTGGAGCCGCTGGAAAGTCCGACCCGCAGACCTGAGTTCCTACCGGGAGCATCGATACCGCAGCGGCGGCGCAGATTGCACGCGCTCACCCTGCGTGATGGGAGCGCTGCTTGAACTGACACCGATAACCGCATGACACCAGCCTGCTCACCCCAAACCCCCCCCACCCCCCCACCCCAACCACCCCACGCACACACACACACAGACGGCAGCTCCACGTCACTATATTATTATAAACCAGCAGTTAGCATGGTGGTGGCAGTGTCATGCTTTAAGGGCTGTTTTGTATGGAGGTCCAACACTGCCCTGCTGAAATAAATGGGAATCATATTTTATTGTTTTTCATGTTTTTGTTTTACTTGCAGAGCCTTTATGTCTCTTTTACAGAGGAGGATTAGGGCCACTGGGAAAAAAAAGTTAACTTATTTTTAAATTATATTTCAGTTTAACATGGGAGGAATGTCTCAGAATTCTGACTTTAATCTCAGAAATTTGGATCTTAATGTAGATGGACACCATGAAGGAAGAGATGTGGAGCACTCAGCTTCTGCTGACGGCAGTGGCGCGAGAGGGAGGGGGTTACTGCGGGGCACCTGCAGCCTCCCCTCGTCATAGCACATCAGCCCCCCCCATGGTGGAGGGCTGTGGAGATATTGCTTTATAATATTATTATAAAAACATGAGTGACTACGGTATGTATTTATTTTTTAAAGACTGTGTTTGATATGGGATTAAAATAGGGGTGTGTATAAGATATAAACTAATGATTCATTATTTTAATATTTCATAAAAACTAGGCTACTCCCCGAGGCTTCAGCCACCTCACATTCGTTAGGGCATGGCTACAGCAATAGGCAGCGAAACGTATTCTGACTATTCGAGGGTGAAGTGGTTAATTCACTATCCTAGAATTTAGTGTTATTTATGTGCATATTCATCTAAGTCCTGAGGCTGAAGAAGTCTACGGCAGCTAGGGGCATGGGCTGCATATCACTAAATATTATGTCTGTATTAAGCTATTAAGTGATAAAATATGATAATTAGATTGTTTTTTTTGTGTGTGTATTTTGTTTCAGATATGAAATCATTCCCCATATCCATAGTCGAATGGACTTTTAAGACGTTTCAATGCTCAGTTTAGGCCATATTTAGGCCATGTTTCATTCAAGTATTCCTGATCCTGTTGATTGGGAGCTGTTGTATGTTTTTAATGATCAAAAGAGTAGAAATAAAGTTTAAAATGTTCATGCTTTGTTCCGATGCATTTTAAATGGCAGTTTTTGGCGACAAATGTAGGCCTACAATATTATGTTAAAAACTTCAGCCACAGCCCTCAACATAATGAGCGTCATGTGTTTTCCAACCCAGCCATCAGCCCCCCTCGCCTTTAGAAACAGCTTCCAGCCAGCGCCTGACTGACAGAGATGTAGTTTGAGGAGGAACAGTGACACTTTGAGGGTGGAAAATGACAGAAATTAGGAAACGTTTGGCGTGCCCGAGGGTCCCCTCTATTAATGGAGGAGCAGAAGGTCATTAAAACAAGAGAGCTAGTCTCTTAAAACCAGACATGGCTATGGCTTCATGCTACAACATGTTTGTTAGCTGTCAGAATTCTGAGAAAAAAGTCAGAATTCTGACTTTTTTTCCATATTAAACTGAAATAAAATCTAAAAATCAGTTAATTTTATATTTTTTCTTCAGTGGCCCTAATCCTCTTCCGTTTACTCTTTAATTGAACAGCAGAGCCATAAAGTAACCTGATAAACAGCAATACCCTTCATTAACAAGAACATGATGGAAGCTAACTGTTGCTACTAGCTATACAGAAGCTATCAGCCAATAGGAGAGAAGCTGCAGCGGTGACTCCGCCCCTCTGCTGCACATGGAGCAAAAACAGGAAGAAAAAGCAGAGGAAAATAAATGGCTGAGAAAATACTATAGAAATATATTGAAAAGACTCACAGTAAAAGTGCAGAAACAGAACAGTTTAAAATAAAATCTACATATTTATACCTAAGTCATTCATTAAATTGTAAAGAAGAATATGTAAAGAGCTGATTAGTCAGTCACTTCATTTGGATGGGATTAAACTGATTTCAGATAATAAAGTAAAAATCTTGGTGTTATTTTTGATCAGGACCTGTCATTTCAATCCCAGCATTAAAAGGGTTTCTAGAATTTCCTTCTTCTCATCATCTGAGGAATATTGCAAAAATGAGCAATCTCCTGTCCGGGGGTGATGCTGAGAAACTGAATCCATGCATTTGTTACTTCAAGGCTGGACTATTGTAGTCTTTACTATCAGGAAGTCCACAAACTGGCAGTTTAAGAAGCCTTCCGTACAATCAAATACCACCCATGCAGAGGTTCTGATGAAATAGAAAAAGAGATCATATCTCTCCTATCCTGGCTTCTCTTCATTGGCTTCCTGTTAAATCCAGAATAAATTTAAAATCCTCCTTCTCTCACATATAAAGCCTTAAATGGCCAAGCTCCATCTGATATCAGAGATCTGATTGTTCCTGATGCTGATGAAGGTTCTCAGTCATTCCAGGTCAAAGTCATTCTGTAACAGTTTAAAACAATCCACTGGACCTACTGGTTTCCAAAGATCTGAAGATGTTTTGCTTCCGTCCAGGAAGCTTTCTCAATTCAAATGTCTGGATCTGCGGTGAGTTTGAGTCTTTATGTAGAGCAGGGCTTGTATCGCTTGTATCGCTTGGATACAAGCGATACAAGGCCTTTTCTGTTCCATCGCTGTTTGTTTTGAGTGTGTAGATGTGGCACCCCCCAAAAAAAAAACATAAAACAAAAGAGACTGCGGTGACTGAGCAGAGCCTTAAACATTTTTAATCAATAAAAGTACAATAGAAAAAAATAAAAAGATAAAGGATAAGTTAAAAGGATTAAGATTAAAAAAAGAAAGATAAAAATGCAGGCGATCAGGAGCAGCAGGGTCAAAGGAGTCAATCTGTTAAAAGATGGGCTGTTGGCGGGCATGATGGAGGGCGCAGTCCACCCCAGCGCTGGATCCTCCTTCCGGTGCCGTCCTCTTTTCAGCACGCTGCAGGTGTGGGCCTCTCCAGCATAGCTGGCCTTAGCGAGGTCACCTCTAACACGCGCCTCTCAGCAGTGCGCCTCCGCACCTCGCTCCAGCGGGCCTCTGGCAATCAGTCCCTAAACGTCTCCAGCTGCTGCTCTCTCACCCGCTCTGTCCGGCTCCCTCCATGATCGGCTTCTGTCTTGCCATGTCCAGTGTCCGAGTTCCTGCAACCAAACCGCTGCCCTTTTTATCAGCGTCCCAGTCTGCAGGCTGTTTGGCGGATTAGGAACACCTGTGCCGCTGCTGTGGGCGTGTCCAGGTATGCATGGTAATGTGACCTCCAAACAAACTCACATGCAACAACCAAAAATGAAACTAACAAGAAAATAATTAAGTTCAAAATAAAGCAAAATTAGAAAAAGACATGCAATTAACTTGACAAAAAGGCCCCATTACCACACAGATCCGCTTACCCCCCTGGCAGACGTGTAAGTTTGAAAGTCTGGTTCTCCTCTGGTGATTTCATCTCTTTCTTCCATTGTTTCGCCTCAGATGAAGTCATGGCTTCTTGGTGTGTCAGAGGGACATCACATACTGTTCTGTAACAGAAGTCTATGCAGGCTTGTAGTTTCTCCTCCACATCTTCTGTCTCTAAATCTTGTCAGTATGTTGGTTTTCTCTTCATTCTTTGGGGATTTTTCCTAAATGCAGGTTTCATAGTCTCACCTGGTTGTTTGCATTCAGTCTATTCAGGTACAGAATCAGAAAGCTCAACCTCAGTTTGTACCTCAACATCAACATTTTCATCCTCATCATTTCCAACATTTACATCACAGTACTCCATCAGAAACTCAGGGGTTTGAGTCTGTTTCTCCTTACAGGTTTGATTTGGAACTTCACCAGTCTGTGTTTCAAGACTTTCTCTGTGTTTGGATAATATACCAAATAATCTGGGCTGTTCTTATCATAACATACAAAAACACCCTGCTCACATCTGGAATCTAGTTTCCCTTTTTCTTGCTTGTAAGCAAAACATGTTGAGCCAAACTTCTGTAGTTTTGATAGATTAGGTTGTTTTCCTGTGAACATCTCATACGGAGTCTAAGCTGCAGTCTGAACTGCATAGTTCCAACAGGTAAGCTTTCTATCAGCATGCACCTGCTCATGTCATAAAGAGTTCTCCACCCTCTCTCGGCTGTCCCGTTCTGGTGAGGTGAATAGATGCAGAGGTTTCATGTCTAATCCTGTTTTTAGTTAGTGAAAATCTCTGCCTGTGAATTCTATGCCGTTATCTGAACGAATGCATCTGATTTCACCATAAGGTGCAGAATCAGCTAAGAACCTTTCTGTTGCTTTTAAGGAAATGCACAAATATCGTGCCTGAGTGGTCGTCTGTAAAAGGTTGGACATATTTGAGTCCTTCTAAACTTGTATTTTGCATTGGTCCATTTAAGTCAGTATGTACTGGTTCTAAAGGTTTCTTTGCCTTTCTGTCTGGTTCTTGGTTCTCGGTTCCGGTTTTGTATGAACTTTCCTTGCGTACACACTGCATAACTTTTCTGACTTTGTCTCGTTTCCTCTTATCTCCATACGTTATCTTCGTAGTTACAGTTTTCCAATATTTCAAGCTAAGTTTGCACGTCATGGACCACTTTACACTGATCATCAGACGTCTCAACAGTTGGTAAATAATACAGATTTCCATTGTCATAAATGTCAAACCTGTTACCGTCTTCAGTGGTCATGTGACTGTCCTCCATCTTGAATGTGAGGATCGTTCCTCCTTTTGTTGCTCTTGCTACTGAGAAGATGTAGTGTGGATAAGAAGGCATGTAGAGTGCATCCCTCAGCTGAGCTCTTCGTTGTTGTCCTCTGTTGTCCAGTAGGTAGCTTATGGCTGTCCCTCGTCTCTCCGCCATTCCTGGACACTTGGTCCCATCAGCTAACTCCACTGTGTGTGACTTGGGTCTAAAAGTCTCATCAGAACTTTTAAACTTGTTGACGTGGTTCACGATATGTGACGTTGCTCCATCATCGACCATGATTTCTTTCATCTTGACGTTATTTTGTGGCTCCTCACTTTGGATGTGTTCAACTTTAATAAAATAATCCTGGTCTTCTGATTGTTTTTCTGCAACTCGTCTAACTCCATCTTGAATCCCTTTTTCTTACACAGTCATCCTTTGTGTGTGTTGCTCTTGCAATAATTACTCCACCTTTCTGCAGACATTTTCTAGCTATGTGTCCTTTTGTCCCACATTTTTAGCATGTCACATCTTCATTTTTCTTGTTGCTAGTGTGCTGTTTAGTGTAACTTTTATGCTGTCTTGTACACATTTTCATAACATTGTCAGTTGATTCTTCTGTTTTCATTCTTTCAGTTTCTTCATAAACTCTAAGTCTTCTCCAAAAGTCTGCAAATCTAATATTATCTTCATATTGTGTCATGTGGACAGCAGGTGGTTTAAAGGATTCAGGGAGTCTGTTTAATACCATGGCAGCTATCAGTCCATCACTCATGCTTTCTGCTGCGCTTCTTAAAGCTGTAATGATGTTCTCAGTTCTTATATTATAGTCTGTAACAATCTCTGTGCTCGCCATGCGCAGCTTCATCAGTGATGTATACAGATTTATTATTCCAGGCTTACTTTTCCCAGAATAATGTTCTCTTTTAGAGCTTTCCTATCATTGTCTCCAGCGTCATGTCTTATCAGGGAAAGGCTTTTATCATCCAGAACTTTAACTAACTCTGCATAACAGTCTGTATTTTTCCGTCTATCTTCAGCTAGCAGTCCTTCCTCTTCGGTGGCGGGCTCATGTAGGATAGTTTCTTTCAGCTTCAGACCATTCAGGTTGGCCAGGAATGTTGTCTCCCATAAGTCGTATTTCTCCTCACATCCACTAAAGAACAGCGGGGATCCAGAGATATTTGCTCCTCTGTTCATCATCTTCTCTTCATTTATTGATCGTTTGCTGCTAACTTAGCTCACTGGCTTTGTTGTGGTAATTTCCCGCGCACAGCTTCATCTCGTCCCTCCTTCGCGTTAAACTTCTTTTGGGTCCCAGTGACAGCGAGTGCAGGAGCTGCAGAACCTCCAGCAGAACCAGAACCTCCCAGGGATCCAAGCAGCGTCCTGATGCTGGTGGTGCTGTGGACGCTGTGGTAGAACATGGAGACTCCGTCAGACCAGCAGGTTTTCCTCTGAGGTCAGAACAGGAAGCTCTGGTCCTTTCCTCCCACCAGATGGATGCCAGTCACTGTAAGTTTGAAACTTTAAAAACTTCCTGCTGAGGGAGCGGCTGCCTGGCCGGCGGTTATTCTGGTTCCTCTCATCTCATTGAGTGCTGTTATCAGCGCTGAGGGCTGATGGGCATTCCTCTTCCTGACCGTGTTATCTCCGCCTCCTCAGCAGAGAAAGGAAGAGCGATGGCAGGAAGGAGGAGCAGAAACTCCTCTTTCTGACACCTTATCAACTGAGAGCTGCTTATCGCTCCTGCTGAGCCTGATGGCGCCTTTATTCTCACAGCTCCGACCCACTAAACACACGCCACAGGACGCTTCTAGTTCTAATTTCTATATACAAACATCATCTTTTCAATATATTGAGCAAACCAGAGAATAAAATCCACTTTATTTATATATATCACATCAACAACAACAAATGTTTCCAATTCATATATTTATTTCCAATATTTACAGAAAAACAAAAAAATTAACACAGACACATAAAACCAATAAGAGTTTAAAATAAATAAATAAAAGGACACAGAGGAGCAGACGATGACGTGGTGCTAAAAGCTAAAGAGTAAACGTTGGTCTTAAAACCATGGAGGGCCCGGTCTGGGGCCAGGTACAGGAAAAGCTCCGCCCCCTCTGGTGTAAGCCTCTGGTTCGGCTCTATTAGCTGCAGAGGTCCAGAGTGAATCTGGAAGGTCAGTGATGTAGGGAGGAGTCAATGAATTCAAAACTCTAAACACTAACTATCAAATCTTATTTATTAAATCTTAATAAATTCTTAATCTAAAGCAGGGAGCCAGTGCAGAGGACTGGTGTGATGCGTAAATGTTTACTGGTCCTTGATAAAAGGCAAGCTGCTGCGTTTTAGACTAACTGCAGACAGTGGCACGGGAAGGGGGGTGCTGTGGGGGCTGCAGCCTCCCTCGTCATAGCATCAGACCCCCATGGTGGGGGCTGTGGAGTAACATAATATTGTACTTAAAAACATGAAATTATTTATGTATTTATTTTTTAAAAGACTGTGTTTGATATGGGATTAAAATGATGGGCTGTGTATAAGATATAAACTAATGATTCATTATTTTAATATTTCATAAAAAACTAGGCTACTTCTCGAAGCTTTCTCCGCCACCACATTCATTTAGGCAGCTGGCTAAGCAATGTGGCAGGCAGGTGAACGCATTTCTGACTATTTCGAGGTAAGAAATGGTTTTAATTCCCCTATACTGCCGAATTTAGTGTTATTTATGTGCCTATTCATCTTAGTCCTGTGGCTGAAGAAGTCTACGCTAGAATAAGGCTGCATATTACTAAATAATATGTCTGTATTAAGCTATTTAGTGATAAAATATGAATATGAATTTTTGTGTGTGTGTTTTTTGTTTCAGATATGAAATCATTCCCCATATCCATAGTCAATGGACTTTCAAGACGCTCAATGCTCAGTTTAGGCCATATTTATTAGGCCATGTTTCATTCAAGTATTCTTGATCCTGTTGGATTGGGAGCTGTTGTTTGTTTTGAATGATTAAAAGAGTAGAAGAAATAAAAGTTTAAAAATGTTCGGGCGCTTTGTTCCGGCGCATTTTAAATGGCAGTTTTGGCTGACAAATGTAGGCCTGCAATATTATGTTAAAAACGCCAGCCACAGCCCCTCAACATAATGAGACGCCATGTGTTTTCCAACCCAGCCATCAGCTCCCCCTCGCTTGAAACAGCTTCCAGCGCGCTTCGACTGCAGACGAGAGAAAGCTAATTGCTAATACTGGAACACTGCAATAAATCTAAATCTAGAAAAGTAATTTTTCTTCAAAAAAAGTGTTTTTGTTCTTGAACTGAGGAGGAAAGTGAGACGATTTTCCAACGGAAGAAGACAATTTACACTTAGAATAAGAAAAAAACATTGCATTGTCTTATTTCAAAAGTGCATTTTATCTAATTATCTAATTTTTAGAGTATAAATACTTCATTCCATTGGCAGATCATCTTATTTGCCTGCTACAATTAAGGGTAAATACACTTCATTTAAGAAATATTGACTTATTTCTAGATAAGTCAATATTTACCAGGTGCCCCCCCCATGACCACCTGGGTGACTGCAGCCCGGCTGATGACCGCCTCTGAGCGTCCGGTCTCTGCCTACAGGTCGGTGGAGATAGAGTCCTCTGACTATTTGGAAATCTCATCATCATTTTCCTGATGTGAGAAAAAGTTTAAATCTTAGTTTCCTTTTATGAAAGATGAGCAGTGATGACCAGGAAAGGTTTAAATTAAACAGCTTATTTAGCAAAAATCTGCTATTTTCTTCAGAGTTAAAGAACCACTGGATGCAAAAGGCAGAAAAATAGATTTTTTTTAGTCAAATGATTTATTCATCAAACTCTGTTTCTCTTTAAATATCTGGACAAACATCCAGACATCAGCTGCAATAATGACCAGCTGGAACTCCAGTCTACCACCAGGGGGCGATGCTGCACACATTTAAAACACTACAGTTGAGAAATGAGAAAGTCTTTCTGATGTCATTTAACTATTTTACCATTTTTTTCTCCCACATCTTTCCATTATTTATTTTTTGTTAATTTAATTGTAAAGTAAATTAGTCTAGTCAGCAAAACAGAGAAAATTCAAACAATATCGACTAAAATATGAAACATTATCAAATGGAAGATTTCAGCTGCAGAGTTTAAAGCTTTATGGAGGAGAAAATATTCAAGTTTAGCATTTAAATCAGAAAGCTGAAAATCACATTTAAAAAAATCACTTTCTTTATTTAAATAGAATTAATAAAGAGGAGTTTCTAATTGTATTTATTAATCCATAATTAAACACTGGAATTTGTAAATGTATTTTTAAATCCTATTTCTAAATGAAGGTTTAAGGGAGGGCAAATGTATAAATCACGATTATAAATACTTTTTCTAATCACACATTTAAAAAGGTTATTCCTTATTTCATTTTCTTGATTAATTTTCAAATCTTAAAAGAAAAACTTTTTAAATTGAATTTGAAACGACAGCCTCTTCAACTGCAATAATAATAATAAAAAGTTATTTATTGATTATAATGTTAAATATGTTGGGAGTGAAAATAGGAAAAGTCTTTAAATACAGTACCGCCCCCTATTTCTTTTTCAGCACATGCAGTAAATCATCCGGGATTTATGAAAAACATTAAATTTATCTTTTCTTTGAACTTTTCTACAGATTTCTTGAGAGAAAAACATTTGTTCAGTTCTGACCATCAAAGATGATATTTTCCATTTTGAACTTCAGCTCAGAGCAAAACGTTCAAACTATGAATTTATTTCTGTCATATTTATTTGCTATATTTCGTTTGTATTGTTCTGTTTATTTAAGCTGTTCATGAACCAATCATGACACTGCCACCACCATGCTAACTGCTGTGGATGATACGTCATGGATGTTCCCTAATAAAGCCACATCATGTGGTGTGAAGGGCTTCTGCAGTAATCCATGGCTCGTAGGACGGCTAAAGGAAACAGATCTAACCTGTTGTCCTTAAATGAATCTTAGCAGAAGAAGCTGATTCGTCACTGAGCCTCAGATCCAGACACAAAGAGCCGTGGCGATTTGGGGAAATGAAATGTTCAAAGCTTTTTGCTGAGGTTGTCTCTTTGCAGACGGATGATGCTCATGTTGGGATACGGGTGTGATTCCTTATCTTGCAGCAGCCTCTGGTTGGAGCTTCAGGAAACAATCCATCAGGGTTAGAAGCTCAGGATGAGGTCAGACTGGAGGCAGCAGAGGAACAAAATCACAGGAAAGGTCATGAGCTGGACACAGCTGGACTTATCATCCACAGTATCATGTCTGGGTCCATCCTGTGATGGAAATGTATCCAACTGCTCCCTCTAGTGGTTGGAGGTGATATTAAAGGTGGGCGGCTGGTTTTTATAATGTTGGAGAGATTCAAGAGAAAAAAAGCAAAGCAGTTAGATGTGTCAGAAAAAGAAATGACCAGTGATGGTGAGATGCCGCCTCTAGGGGGCGTTATAGAAAAAACAAGCTTTTAAAGAACACTGTTTGTTTTCTGTAGTTTTAGAAACAAAACTCAGGCAGAAGGTGAAAGAGTAACTTGGGCAATAATGAGCAAAATGAAAGGTTTTAGTCATTTTATTCAACAATAAAATGAGGCGCTCTGATGGAGTTTCCATTGTGCTTTGGTTGGCCTCTGAAAGGTAGAGCTGGACTTCAACATCTGCTGTCACACCTGCATCTAGATGATGCCTCAGCTGCTACCTGAGAGAGAGAAGCAGCAGAGTTAGCAGAGGTTAGCAGGTGTTAGCATGAGGTAAGCAGGTGTTAGCAGAGGTAAGCAGGTGTTAGCAGAGGTAAGCAGGTGTTAGCTTGAGTGTTAGCAGAGGTTAGCTTGGTTAAGCAGGGGTTGGCGGGTGTAAGCAGGTGTTAGCAGAGGTTAGGGGTTGTTGTGATGGCAGGTTAGCAGGTGTTAGCAGAGAGTTGGCAGGGGTTAGCAGGTGTTGGCAGAGGTTAGCAGGTGTTAGCAGGAGTGCTTAGCAGAGGTTAGGGGGTGTAGCTACAGAGGTTAGCAGGTGTTAGCAGAGGTTAGC
>JAGKQL010000046.1:13591827-13615309 GCA_018398635.1 Cyprinodon brontotheroides | reverse complement strand
CCTTCCATCCATCCATCCATCATCCATCCATCCATCCATCATCCATCCATCCATCTATCCATCCATCCATCCATCTTTCATCCATCCATCATCCATCCTTCCATCCATCCATCCATCATCCATCCATCCATCCATCATCCATCCATCCATTCATTCATCCATCCATTCATTTTCACCCATCGTCACCATTTTTCCATCTATCATTCATTATCTATCATCTATTCATCCATTCATCCATCCATCGACAACATCTGACGATCGATGGATGGATGATGGATGGATGGATGAAGGATGGATGATGGATGATGGATGGATGGATGATGGATGGAGGATGGATGATGGATGAAAATGGATGGATGATGGATGGATGTCTGCTATGAGTGGGTGGTTGTGTCTGGTCCTCAGGTCTCCTCCTGGTATTAAGGCTTATCCCTCCAGTATTGAACAGGAAGCCTGATCAATATGGTTGAGTGGATCCCTGTAGTCAGACTAAGCATATAATCTGAAGTGACCGCGCTTCTCAGTATGGCTGCTCATTAGCAGCAAATAACAACAATCAATCCACCCAGTTAGAGCCGCCTGGAGGGAAACACTGGGACATATGGAAATGCGATGTTTACATGAACTTTGAGAAAACCGGTTCTGGGTGATGAGTTCGCCTGATCTTCTACCAATAAATGATGGATCCACAGCGTGTGGGCTGGCGGCAGCTTTACTGGGCCGGGCTGGTTGATGGTGTGTCTCCGTCCGTTAATCTGTCCAAAGTGGAGGGACAGGAATTAAAGTCCAAATCCAAAGACTAGAGAAGGTCTGTCGAGAGAGGAGGACACAGCTGGTCCAGTCTTATCCCTTCTTAGCTAGTGTCTCTGGTGGTACCAGGAAGCCACCCGCTAACTTAGTGCTGTGGACTGTGAAACATCCCAGCAGCTCAGGGGGTCAGCGGATACCACCCGAATCGGGTGGTTCTGGAGGTTCTGGGTCCGTCCCTGCCTGAAGTTGGTGGCAGACTGTAATCTGTGACGTTATCAGCGGAAGTGGCACAATATCCAGGATTTATGGAGCTGCCAGATTAAAGCCCGTCGTCGTCATAAGTATCTGGCCTCCCAATTCGGCGTGGGGGGGGCTGCTAGGTGTAGTCTGTGCTCTGTGGATTTACCTCGATCAAAGGTTTGGACTTATTCTGGATGCAGCTTCAGGAGCGTTTGTTTGGGATGACGGAGCCGCTTCTGGCTGGTTCTTTCTTCCTGGAGCCTTTTCAGCGCTCATCAGGACCTTTTCATCATGAACTTCTGCATCCCAGACATGTATGAGCTGCCGCACCAAAGCGTCACGGGCTATGGCGTGCTCAGAGTAGGGGGGAGTAATCTGCATGTTCCCCTCGCAGAGGGGCCCCCTGCCCGGCCACTATGCGAGCCCAGCCTCTGCATCATCACCCGCCCTGCATGGAGCAGGCTCAGGCCCCCCGGCCAGCACTTCTCCTGCGCCTACGCCGGACCGTGCCCTCCCTTCAAGAACGCAGTTCTGCAACATGGAGGTTCCTCTCAGCCACTTCCACCACCAGCCTGAGTTCTTCCCCGACGTCAAAGCCGACTATTCCCATCTGCAGTGGATGCAGGGGGCCCACAGGAAAGGTACGGGGCCACGCTGCTCTGGTCCAAACGCTTCCAATGACGGGAGTTCACTGCTGGACGACTAGCAGCTCCACCTGTCATGGTGGAGGCTCCGTATTGATCCAGGCTCCGTATTGATCCAGGCTCCGTATCGATCCAGGCTCCGTATTGATCCAGGCTCCGTATTGATCCAGGCTCCGCATTGATCCAGGCTCCGTATTGATCGATGCTGAGGCAACATAAGGCTGATGTTTGATGAATTGTTTTAATATGACAGGTATTGATGGGTTTGCGGAGGCTGAGCTCTGATCTCATTAGGGCCGGCACCAAACAGGGAGCGAGGCGTTAACGCGGTTAGCTGGAAGATTACCTGGAAGGGGGAAGCTAATCTGGGCCCGGATCAAACAGAAGCAGCCAGCAGTGTTTTTAGGTTTATCTTTTCAACTTTCTCTCTTTTGGAATAATTATCCAGGAAAAAACTGAATGTGTTTAGATGTGATGAGAGGATCCAGGAACTTTTAGAGAAACATTCTCCTCCTGCTTTCCTGAAACAGAACAGATCTGGATTCCTAGAAATGAGAAAGCTAATAAACAGGCTAACAGTTAGCATTTCTCAGCAGCGTCGCTAACTGTTAGCGCCCTGATTGGCCCAGTTACTGATGGAAGCAGGATTAGCACCATGGAGCGGCGCTGGTTCTAAGCTGGATCTTGTTTGCTGTAAAGGTGGAGCAGGAAGTGAGCTGGATGGGGGTTTGATCTGAGCTGTCTCTCTGCAGGGTACATACCCAGCTACCTGGACAAGGACGAGCTGTGCGTGGTGTGCGGGGACAAAGCCACGGGCTACCACTACCGCTGCATCACCTGTGAGGGCTGTAAGGTAGGCTGGACGGGTGGCGGGGGTTGGTGTGGCGCAGCGAGGCGCTGACTGCACACGCTTCCTCTGCAGGGCTTCTTCAGGAGAACCATCCAGAAGAACCTGAACCCCACCTACGCCTGCAAGTACGAGGGGAGGTGCGTCATCGACAAGGTGACCAGGAACCAGTGCCAAGAATGTCGCTTCAAGAAGTGCATCATCGCAGTGGGAATGGCCACAGACTGTGAGTCCCTCCGCCGCCGCCGTTTGGTCCGGTACCGGTCCGGATCCACCCGGCCAAAGCTGGAAAATAAACGCCTCCTAATCTGTTAGACTAACATCTAATAATCTGCAGCTGGACCTGCTTTAGGTTCAGAATCTGGGTTAAAGTTCTTGACATCATCAATAGCAAGTTCAGTGACATCATCACAGCTTTCATCCCTGCAGTAGATCAAAACACCTGCTGTTCTTATCTAGATGCTGCAGCTCTACAGTCAGGAACCATTTCCAGACCAATTAGACGCTTTGATGTTTTTATTCTGTTAATTATTTTCTGCTTCTTAAAAAGGAAAAAAAGAAACATTTTTATTCTAAGTCCTAATTAATGATATATTACTTAGAAAGCAAACTAATTTACTAATAAATCGGATCTATCCCTGTTTTTAACGGGGGGGTTAAGACGGACGCCAGCCCATCAGGTGCTATGTAGAGCAGCTGTTCAAAGACTGCCCGCTGGAACCATGAAAGCTTGACCTCTGACCCCTTTCTCGCTCCAGTGGTCCTTGACCTACAGCAAGCCGCCGGGCCAAGCGGAAGCTGATCGAGGAGAACCGGGAGCGGCGAAGCAAAGAGGAGCTGCAGAAGACGACCTGTGACCGGCATTTAGCCCACTCAGGACGAGTGGGAGCTGATCCGCCTGGTGACGGAGGCCCACATGTCCACCACAACGCCCAGGGCAACTACACTGGAAGCAGAAGAGGAAGTTCCTGGTGAGACCCTCCTCCCCCGCTGGCTCCCTCCCTCTCCCTCCTCAACCACCACCAGCTGTGACTGAATTGATTTTCCCTCCTGCCTCTGCCCTCCCTCCTCCTCCCAGCCCCTCCTCTTCTCTCCGGCACCATGCTAACGCATCCCTGTGTTGTTCTTTGTAAGTCCTTGTAGAGCAGATGAGGACAGTTAGCTGGACGGTGGACGGGTGCTCCTGGAACGCAGCACCAGTCTTTTAACGGAACATGTCTGCCTCCTGACCTCTGACACTAACCCCCCCCTTTCCTCTCCAGCTTCCTGCCGCTTGCTGTTGCTAACAAACTCCTGATTCAGTGCAGAGTTTCTGGGGCCGGATTCCATGAACGCCTCAGATGGCCACACACACTGAGCCTGGGTCTGGATTTTCTCCTGTTCAAAGGGAGTTTTTCCTCTCCACTGTCGCTACAAGCATGAAGAGTATAATGAGTCGATGCAATCAGCTGGTTTTCCTTAGATAGAAAACTTTGAATCAATCTGACTGATCTGATCTGGTTGGTCTTGATCTATAAAGTGACCTGAGATGACATGGATGTGAATTGGTGCTATAGAAATAAACTGAATAGAATTGAACGATGATGGGGGAATGGCGGATCTGAAGGTTTGAATCCCGCCCCAGAAACTGGTCTCTCTGTCGCCTCTCCTCTGTCCTCAGCTTGATCTTTTCTCAGTTGACTTCTCTCGGGTTCTTCATTGAATCTTCACCTCCTGTTGATCATCCAACAGGTCGAGGAAGCTATGCTTCTTAATGAAATAACATGTAATTTATTCTATACTTCTGACCAGAGCGCAGCAGGGGTGAAGGATGCTAAGGTAGGACGCCGCGGGGTGAGCCCAAGCTTTCACGCACCTGTGCACATGTGGACACAGACTCATACGCCCCTCCTGTCTTCTGTCCTCCCAGCCTGAGGATCAAGCGCTCAAGCCTCCATGGTCAATGCAGCCGAGGAGAACAAGGTGGACATTGAAGCCTTCAGTCAGTTTACTAAAATTATCACCCCCGCCATAACCCGAGTGGTGGACTTTGCCAAAAAGCTGCCAATGTTCTGTGAGGTAGGTTCTGTGGACCGAACCATTTCTGTTTTAACCCTTTATAGGCCGCTCAGGCAAATACTGATGGGGGGAGCAGGTGATCGATAAGGCTAACTTACTCTTTAAACATTCGTCCTGAAAAAGTTTCTATTTTCTTTCATATTTGTAGGAAAACTTTAGGATTTATTTCAGAATGTTTTTCTTTGTTCAAACAAGTTTAACTTTTAGAAAAATGGACAAATTAAATTCATTATATCTGAATTATGTCTCAAATAAAAACGAAGGGACGATTTTAAAGAATTCCCGTTTATTTTTATGATATTTCACCTTTGGGTTTGTGGGTTAGCGCTGTTAGCATGGCAGCTAGCCTCGGCGCGCTCTGACGCCGCCTGTCCTGCCGTCCTCAGCTGCCATGCGAGGATCAGATCATCCTGCTGAAGGGCTGCTGCATGGAGATCATGTCTCTGCGAGCCGCCGTGCGCTACGACCCGGAGAGCGAGACGCTCACGCTCAACGGCGAGATGGCGGTGACCCGGGGTCAGCTGAAGAACGGGGGGCTGGGCGTGGTCTCGGACGCCATCTTTGACCTGGGCGTGTCGTTGGCGTCCTTCAACCTGGACGACTCTGAGGTGGCTCTCCTGCAGGCGGTCATCCTCCTCTCCTCCGGTGAGTCCTGCTGCTCCTCCTGGCGCTGCCCGCTGGTTGGAGCTGAGGTTAGTCAGAGGCGGGTCTCTGGAGCGTCTCCTTCTGTCGTCACTCAGATTGGCTGAACACTCGGCTTTGACATGAAATCCATATTAAACAATCAATGAAGGAGCCTAATCAATGTGAGGAGCTTTGTCCCGCTAGCTTGGCTCCGGCTGTGCTGCACGGCTCCTCACTGAAGATCAATACTGCTGCTGACATGCAGGAGGACGCAGGGCCGTCTGCTCTGCTCTCTGATGGGGACACGGCTAACCGGTCCCCTAGTCCCCATGGACTGTCTGCCAGAGGAAGCAGTTAGCATCAGAGCGCTACGGCTCCTTTAGCTGAAACAGTTCAATGGATTCTGGTTAGAGAGACAACAGGACAGAGACATGGACAGAGACATGGACAGAGAGACAGAGACATGGACAGAGAGATAGAGACATGGACAGAGAGACAGAGAAAGAGACGTGGACAGAGAAACAGAGACATGGACACAGAGACGTGGACAGAGACAGAAAGAGACATGGACAGAGAGACATACATGGAAAGAGATACAGAGACATGGACAGAGAAAAAGAGACATGGACGCAGAGACATTGAAATAGACATGGACAGAGAGATAGAGACATGGACAGAGAGACATGGACTCAGAGATAGAGACATGGACAGAAATAGAGACATGGACAGAGAGATAGAGACATGGACAGAAATAGAGACATGGACAGAGAGACATGGACTCAGAGATAGAGACATGGACAGAGAGATAGAGACATGGACAGAAATAGAGACATGGACAGAGAGACATGGACTCAGAGATAGAGACATGGATGCAGAGACATTGAAATAGACATGGACAGAGAGACAGAGACATGGACAGAGAGACATGGACTCAGAGATAGAGACATGGACAGAAATAGAGACATGGACAGAGAGATAGAGACATGGACAGAAATAGAGACATGGACAGAGAGACATGGACTCAGAGATAGAGACATGGATGCAGAGACATTGAAATAGACATGGACAGAGAGACAGAGACATGGACAGAGAGACATGGACTCAGAGATAGAGACATGGACAGAAATAGAGACATGGACAGAGAGATAGAGACATGGACAGAAATAGAGACATGGACAGAGAGACATGGACTCAGAGATAGAGACATGGATGCAGAGACATTGAAATAGACATGGACAGAGAGACAGAGACATGGACAGAGAGACATGGACAGAGATGGAGACATGGACGCAGAGACATTGAAATAGACATAGACAGAGAGATAGAGACATGGACAGAGAGATAGAGACATGGACAGAGAGATAGAGACATGGACTCAGAGATAGAGACGTTGACAGAGACGTGGACATGGAGAAGCCCCAGCAGACCTCGGAGCTGGTCCTCCAGGTCCAGGTCTGTTCCAGCCTCTCTGGGCTGTAGGACAGTCAGGGCTCTGCGCTGCCCCCTAGCTGTCAGGTAACGCTTGTTCTCTGTCCAGATCGTCCAGGCCTGACCAGCGTGGAGCGGATCGAGCGCTGCCAAGAACAGTTCCTGCTGGCCTTTGAACATTACATCAACTACCGGAAGCACAAGGTGGCCCATTTCTGGCCCAAGCTGCTGATGAAGGTGACGGACCTGCGGATGATCGGCGCCTGCCACGCCAGCCGCTTCCTGCACATGAAGGTGGAGTGTCCCAACGAGCTCTTCCCTCCGCTCTTCCTGGAGGTCTTCGAGGACTGACAGATGGACTTGGACTGTGTCACCGTGCGTCTCCAAAGCCTCAGGGGCCCAGCAGCTGAGGGCCCATCTCCCTGAACCCTCTTATAGCACTACTGAGCGTCCCTTCATTCCATAGTTAGGACTAGGACTAGGACTAGCTGTCTGGTCCAGGTTGGAAGGACCTATTCCTCGTGAACAGCCTGTTTCCTGGTTTTCTTCTCACCTCCACGTTCAGGACTTGGTTTCCCTTCGTTGTCCTACAGTTGACTAAAAGGTGACAGAGGATTGGACCAACTGAACCTCTGTCCTGATTGGTCCATGGATGGTTTAGCCTGTCAGGCGGTGGAACCACGGCGCCGCAACCGCAGGAACCCGCAGAGCTGCGTTCAGGAGCCCTCGGAACAATCTGGATTTATGCAACAAGAAGCAGCAGCGCCACGGGTCCGACAGGTCATATAGGTCCGACAGGTCATATACGTCCTATAGGTCCGACAGGTCATATAGGTCCGACAGGTCCTATAGGTCCTAAAGGCCAACTTGTCCTACAGGCCATATACGTCCTATAGGTCCAACTTGTCCTGCAGGTGCTACAGGACCTATAGGTCCAACCAGTTGTCCCACCTCCATGTCTCACTCCGTTCATCGTGTCTCACTGATCTTCAGATCAGGTCCACAGATTGATTCATCAGCAGCTGTTCCTCCCATTCAGATCCGATAAGAAGCAGAAACAACATTCTGCTCTGCTAGCTCAGCTAGCCTCTAGCTCTGTTAGCCTCTAGCTCTGCTAGCCTCTAGCTCTGCTAGCTCTGCAAGCCTCTAGCGCTGCTAGCTCAGCTAGCCTCTGGCTCTGCTAGCCTCTAGCTTTGCTATCCTCTAGCTCTGCTAGCTCTGCTAGCCTCTAGCTCTGCTATCCTCTAGCTCTGCTAGCTCTGCTAGCCTCTAGCGCTGCTAGGCTCTAGCTCTGCTAGGCTCTAGCTTTGCTAGCCTCTAGCTCAGCTAGCCTCTAGCTCTGCTAGCTCTGCCAGCCTCTAGCTAAACTTATTCCATCCATCTTTTCATGTCGATGTGTCCAAATGAGAACAAATAGAACCCTTTATTTTTCTGTAAGAATCCAAATGTTTGATTATTTTTGCAGCAGTAAAATATTTTAGATAAAAATATTTCAGTTCAATTAAATTTTTTTTAATTCTTTGTGTTTAATCCTTTGACACGTTTCTCTAGATGATGAAAGTCTAATGAACACCCAGATAAAGCAAATCAGAACCGCTTCACAAAGAAACTAGAAAAGAAAACATAGAATAGAAAACCTGGAATAAAGAACATAGAATACAGAACCCAGGATAAAAAAAATCCTGGAATGAAGAATCTAAAATATCAAACCAAGTATAAGGAACCTAGAATGAAGAACATAGAATCAAGAACCTAGAATAAACTATCTGTAAAAACCCCAGAATAAAAAATCTGGGTGGAGAATCAAATTAACATAGAACCTGAATAAATAGGTAAGAATGAATAACTAAGAATAAAACAATTATTATAAAGAATTTAGGAGAAGGACTTGAAATAAAGGCTCTAGAATGAAGAACCAAAACAAATCTAGAGAACCTGGAATAAATAACATAGAATAAATGATCTGGATTAAAAAATAAAAATAAAAAACTCTGAAAGAAGAACCTAGAATAAATAATCTAGAGCATAAATTCTACGATAAACACCCTAATATAAAGAAGCTAGAACAGAGAACCTGTGATGAAGAACCTGGAGTAATATCTGGTTCTGTAGCGCTTGCTTTGATTTAAGCAGAGCTGTTTCCATGGTAACTAGACGCTGACCAATCACTGGTCTCCAAAGTTCTGTTCCTGGATGTTACCTATTCCAGGGAAGCTGCTCCTCAGATGGCCTCCTGAGAAACACCATGTGACGTTCTAAGGTCGCTCTGCGTTGGTTTCCATGGAGACCTTCTCTGCATCACATCCAGATTGGTCCGACGGTCGGAGGAACGCAGCTGAAGGTGAATGAAGGGCGGCAGCGTAGCCATGGCGATGAGCGTTTTGCCGCCCTGTGGGATGCAGCAGTGATGTCACGGTGCCATGGTGGAGGAGTCGTTCTGCTGCGCAGGCCGTTGTCCACAATCAGCCAGAACGGGATGGAAGGTTCTGGTCTCCTGGTTCTGGCAGCTCCCTACCAGAACCAGCATCCCGTCTCTCAGCAATGGGAGCTCCAGCTGTGTCTGGAAAATGTCAAAGGTCAGATTACAATCTGGGTTCAGCATTTATACCCTGTGCAGTGGGTCCAGTTACTGCCAGAACCGGACCGTCTGTCCTCTAAAAGCGGTTCTAAACTGGGAAAGCACTGGTCAGCTCCCATTATCCACCAGTCCACCTGCTCCTCAGTCCCAGATCATAGGAGAAGGTCCAGGAGAACATCAATGGTCCCCACTTGATGGTCATAATGTTTTGCCTTAAAGGCAAGGTGACCCGAACAAAGATGGGCTCCTCATCGTGTTCTAGGGGGTGGGGGGTTCTAGCCCAGCTCTAACCTGGTTCTAACCCGGTTGCGGCCTGGTTCTACCCCGGTCCTGACCCAGTTGTAGCCCGGTTCTGACCTCGCCCTACCTTATACCTCCTGGTTTCCTCCGTGAAGTGCTGCCTTCTTCTCAAAGCAATAGACTACAGTGTTTGCTAGAACCCGGACCTCACACACTGACACACCCTCACCTCATGAGCCGCACGGGTTGAGAATTGCTCAAGCAATCGGGGGTGAAGGTGTCCTGGCTCAGGTAGCCCAGCCTGAAACGGGGGGGACAGCACTGAACACGTTCCTGAGCACCAGACCAGCTCATCCTGAGTTTAGACCGATCCTCTTACCAGATGTGCTCCATCATTTTCTAAACACCCTTTGGATAATGAGCCTCCGTTAGCTAATCTGAAGGACCTGAGGAAGGTCTCAAGTCTCCTTCTAATCATGGAACCAGAAAGGCAGAACCTCCAAAAAATGTCCTCCAGAAGAATTAGTGGGTCTGCCTGAGTACGATGGTCTCCTATCCCAGTGGCTGTAGCATTTGGTGCTAACTGCTGCTAGCCATGTAGCATTTAGCGCTTACTGCTGCTAGCCATGTAGCATTTGGATGCTAACTGCTGCTAGCTATGTAGCATTTGGTGCTGACCACTACTAGCCATGTAACATTTTGATGCTAACTGCTGCTAGCCATGTAGCATTTTGATGCTAACTGCTGCTAGCCATGTAGCATTTGGTGCTAACTGCTGCTTGCTATGTAGCATTTGGTGCTAACTGCTGCTAGCCATGTAGCATTTGGTGCTGACCGCTGCTAGCCATTTAGCATTTTGATGCTAACTGCTGCTAGCCATGTAGCATTTGGTGCTAACTGCTGCTTGCTATGTAGCATTTGGTGCTAACTGCTGCTAGCCATGTAGCATTTGGTGCTGACCGCTGCTAGCCATTTAGCATTTTGATGCTAACTGCTGCTAGCCATGGTGCATTTGATGCTACTGGCACGGTTCGGGTTGTGACATGTAGCACCAAATGCAACATGGCTAGCAGCAGTACCTTCAGCTCATCAGGGCAACCATATATACATCCGGGTCGCCCTCAATTTTACTTTCTAAAATAGATCTAAATTACGATTTTCCCTCACTGAAAATATTAAGCGTAATAAATTATAATGTGTTACAGCTTAATAATGTATTTACTGAGAAAATAAATGCATTAAAATCTGTTCTGTTTTATCACTCTGTTTCTGATCTGTACAGGAAATGGGATGCTATGCTACTTCCTGGAGCTAACTTTATCAGCTTTGGATTTAAACATAAATCTAGTCTTTTTGAGTTTTAATTTTGTGTGAAAATTAGGGTATATAGTGCGTAATCTAAAGAAAGAACCATCTAAAATGCAGATTAACATGGTTTGATCAGATTTACTGCTCTGAGCATGTCCCATGATGACGTCAGAGAAGCTGTTTAATGAAGAAAATGGAAAAAGCCTCAAATTCTCTCAGAAAAATCATAAAATGTTTTAAAGATGTGTATTAGCATTCTTTAGAGAGTTAAGAATAGAATAGAATAGTACCATAATTACATTATTCTTAGCGACCTGGATGAATATCTGCTTGCCTATGTGTAAATGAGCTGATTGTACGGATCCTGCTTACAGCACGGATCTGGTAGTGACACTAACTGCTGCTAGCCATGTAGCATTTGGTGCTAACTGCTGCTAGCCATGGAGCATTTGATGCTAACTGCTGCTAGCCATGTAGCATTTGGTGCTAACTGCTATTAGCCAGTCCAGTCGACAGGAGATTCTCTCCCTTCTATCCATTCAGACACTGAAGGAAATGTGGAAATCATTTAGAGACTTTAAGAACAGTTTGTAAAATCCAAATTAAAATTTTAAAGAGTCGACAAAGAATTCAAACCAGCTACTCTTAAAACATTCGGCTAGCATGGCGGCCATATTGGATTATTCATGTTAACCTAATCCATCATCTAAGGTTTTATTATTACTGTTATTATTACTAAATGCTAATGGAACATTATTCAGTCACTGTAGGAGGACTGTTTGTAAGACTACCTCCCTCACTGACATTAGCAGCAGCCAGGCGCCGCTAATCTGATGCTAATGCAGAACTTTATGCTAACGCTAACACTCATTGGTTAGCTAAAGGAAATCATCAGAAGCAAGCAGGTGTTCTTCAAACTGCTAACGTGGAATTGTCTATGCCATGCTACAAATGTGGGATTCAGAAAAAGATGTTGAAATGTCTAAAAGGTCTGTAAATATCTATACTTCTACTGAACTAGGAAAGGTGTGTACTTTGACACCACTGCTGTACGGGTAGCTTTAAATAAACCCTTAAAAGAATAGCAGAGAAAACAATGATGGAGATGTTCCCAGGGCCTAGTCAAAGTCCAGACCTGAGGATCTTCCACTGACCTCAGCACATGATCGGTGCTGAGGATGGGATTTGACTGCTGGTTCTGCCGGATCCTCCCCAGACCCAGAATGTGTTCAGTTCTACTCAGAGCTTCTGGGTTCTTGGTTGGTTAAATAAAACAGGTCGCTGTGATCTGAAGCGTGACTTGGAAAGCTGACAGGTCCTGTGCTGAAGCGCTTATGAAGCTTTTATAGCTCTGATCTTCTTACATCAGCAGTAGAGGAGGAACCTGTTGGAGGCTGAACCCAGGCCTGACTTCAGGGAGAGCGGCTAGAGCATATTACGGGATAGACAAACACTGCTTCTGGATTTTATTCCCACTTCTTACCTCTCTTAATCTCTGTAATCCAGATTGTAACCATTGAGTGAAACCTGAACCGTCAGCATAATCCAAGGGTCTGTTCCATTAGTGGTTTTTATATCAAACTCTGCCGCCTCGTTAACGGAGGAGCCAAACTGTACGTCTGGAGGTGAAGAACGTGTTGCAACCACAGACGCTCCACCTGCTGTTCTGATCCTGACGCGTTTCCTGGTCGGGGCTCATTAACGCGGTCGGTGCTGCCTGCTCAGTGCGGTTCCTCTTCACCCCTGCTCCTCCTAAGGTTACTCAGTTACAAACCACACAGCGTTGTTTTGTTTTCACAGGAAGCAGACAAAGGATGTATATTTTCAGAATGCTGATTTTTCTAACAGATGTTAGCATGGAGCATTCATGTTTTATGGATGACTCACAGCTGGGTGAAGTGAAAGCAGCGAGGATGGTGTTAGCGTAGCATGGGTTGGGGGATGGAAGCCATTCTCCGGTCATGCTGGACGCCGCTGGCAGCCGCTACGCCAGCTAACGTCCTGGGAGGACCTGCGGGTCCAGGTGTAGCAGCATCCACTGTCCGCCCACCTCCCTCCTTCCATAGCTGGTGTTTCTTGTATGAGATGTTCTGCACTGCCCTGATGTTTGCCAACTGGAAAGCCGTGACAGACGGGAAGGCAGTGAAGGTGTGAATGAACTGGTGTTACTGGAACGGTCCTCTGCGTTCAGCTGTCCAGTGGTTCCACACAGAGGACCTTTTCTTATTGCACACATTGGATGATGATTGCAACTAATGTGAACTCGCTCTTGAAAATAAACCGTTTCAAGAGTTTAGTCTTTGTCTCCTTGATCTTCTTCTCTGAGGTTTAATGAGGAATAACCTGTTATTGTCAGAATATGCATGATTTCAAATCCAACAGCTCAAACCAAAGCTGCTTCCTGCCAGAGACGGAACAGCCAAACCAAAGCTGAGTGGCGCCGGTTCTGTGGTCCAGGGCAGCAAGGACCTCTTTACTAGAGGAACCAGACAACCATTTCAGAACCAGTGTGAGCGCCCAGCTGGAGGTCTGAGCAGACAGAGTGAACCTACTAAACCAACATGGATGCACAGATCTATAAATACTTTCTATGTTGGTAAAAAGCAGGTTATTAGCAGCAAGAGCTCCTATGGCTTCATCAAGGAGAGGAAGAAACGGAGAAACTCTGAGGCTGAATTCAGGAGAGCAGATCCAGTTTATCCTCCAGGACGACGTCGCAGCGGAACACAACCAGGACAAAGCAGAACGTTAGAGATTGAACTAACAGATTCTGCAGAGTGGGGAGAATAGAGATAGAATGAAGCAGAATGATGAAAAAGGGGTCCCTATGTCCTCCAGCAGTCTAAGCCTATAGCAGCAGAACTATAGAGATAGGCAGTTAATACATCGGACACGTAAGAGCGTGTACCTCGACCTGGTAAGTAAATAAAACATTACTATATGTGAAAGCTATGAACTTATAAGAAATATATGATCACCAAAAAAACAGCATCTTGACCAGTCTGATGAGAAATCAAATACCAGCAGGACATGGACCCGAGCAAAGCCCATAGATGAGATGCTGCCGGTTCGGCTGGACCCACCGTCTGTCACGTGACTGACACGCCCCCTAGCGCAATTTTTGTGGTGAGCGAAACAAAAACAAAACAACAGAAAACGAGAGGAGAGCGTTGCATTATCATTGAATGTACAAACACGATTGTCACAACCAAGGTAAGAAAGCTGTAAATGAGTTAAGTTGCATGAACTGTGAATCCAAGGGCGTAGGTTTGATTCCAGCTTTGGTAGGGACACTGTTCTTCAGTTTCATTGGTCCTTTGCAAAATATGCAGGCTCTTTATGCTTAATGTGAGCTTCAGGGCTCATTTTGTTTAAAAAGAACAGCAGCATGTCTTGCAACATTAATACAAATGTTATAAGCACTACATGCTCTAGATGCTGTTTATCAAGACTTAAAGCATCACTGGCTCTGATGAATGTGGATTAAGGACTTTTTCCACTTTGAAAAGGATTTCATTTAAATTTACCTGCGACTAGGACAGTGTCTGTTTAACCAAATATAGTCTAAATATGTCTGTACTATGTGGATTTATCCTGTGTTTTCTTCTTAAAGGAATAGTACACCCAAAACATGATTAGCCTTCATTTTCTACTCACCCCCCATGCTGAACAACACTCTGGAGTACTTTTTTGATATCTCAAATGCATCTGGAGATCTGGGAGGCTTCTTGCTGTCTGCTGACATTCAAATAATGGAGGTCTATAGTGCCCGAGGCAGAAAGGTCCATAAAAGTCCACAAAAAACGTGTCAATATTCCTCCATACTGCTCGTCCAATGTATTCCAAGTGTCCTGAGTGGGTAGCGTCCAGAATTTACTGGAAACGAAGTCATTTAGAATGTTTTAGAGCATAAACAGGTAGTGTGTAGGATTTCCTAAAAGCGGCGCATGCGCGATCCCGACGCTACGGAAGCCGGCAGACCAAACCAGATGAAAGTGCGCATGAAAAATAATACATTCAAGGGACGGAAAATAAATGTATTATAATTACATGTGCACTGGAACTATAAGAGGAACTGACACTGAGCATTTAAAATATTAATATTAGAAGTTGTACATCTGGGCTGTAGTTACTCTGTGTAGCTAATTTCATGTATTTTATTTAGGGCTGAAACAATTAATCATATTAACAAATTATTACAGTACAGTAAATTTCTCAAGCCTACCAATTTCTTCAGATTACTAATTTTTTTTCTTAAATCTCATTTTACAGGTCCTTCATTCCCAGCGTCTTAATGAAACCCCACTGAAACCCTGGGCCATCATTGAACCAACACTATCAGGTCACTACATGTATGGCTGGATGGCAGAGACATGCACACATGTTGCAGCTATGCTGTTCAAGCTGGAGGCTGTCATCAGATGCAGAGAGACCGTTACAGTGACTGGCCAACCTGCTTACTGGATGATACCCAGCAACGTTTCTTTACCCAGGCCTGTTTTCACTGACATTATCTGTGTATTTGAGATTTTGTGTTGCATTTTCATAAATTCTCTGCTTCATTGAGAAGAAAATAAAAACGCTTGTTTCAAATTTTAAACTCCACTCTTTATTGTTCACACATTTTTACAACTTCAGAAACATTGTTAATATTTGAAGTGATGGTGAAACCCACATTTTTTTTGCTGTTATTTTTCAAAAGTAAAAAAAAAAAAGTAAACTTTAAAAAAAGCAAAATTCTATTTGTGTGAAAAGAAGAATAAAGTTGAAACAGTACTTGATCTGGCTTTCATTTTTACACTACAGTAGGGCAATGATTTGTAAGGGCACAACAGACAGTGACAATCTTGTCCAAAAAAGTGACTTCTTCACCTTCACATGTTAACAGCGTGTTTATGGGTATGGTTCCAGTTAATATTTTGTATTTCTGACAAACATTTCCAATCACCCTTTCGACATGAATTCTTAGATGTGCAATCTTCCTTGTTTCTTCTACATCCTTAGCATCCAGCTGACAGCGCCCCTTTGTGATGGCTGGAAGCTTGACCTCCGCACACAGCATGCTAACATTTCCCTGTATATCAAAACCTCGGTCAGCTAACACAATATCCCTCCCCAGGCAACATGTTGAGAAAGCCACTGTTCAAGGTGATATGTTTGTCACTTGTACGCCCACCCCACCCTTTTGATCAGAAACATATAGCTCCATTGGGTGTTATGCCTATTAAATACTTCATGGTATGATTGTGCTTGTAGGAGGAAAACATCTGGGCACGTTCCTTCAAATTAGCAGGTTTCTCTGTGAAAATTTCAAAACAGTCACTAATCACTGTGACTCTATGTCCAAAGGCCTCCACAAAGTGCAAGGTGTCTCTATACTGGTTATACTGGAACCGGTCCGGATGGGCTGAGCTTGGGTTGTTCTGTTAGGATGGAACTGGGATAGAACCCCTGTTATATAGAACTAGCTTGCTCTGGTTCTGCGTTAAACGGACCGGTTCTGTATTAAATGAACCGGTTCTATGTTAAATGAGATATGTAATCTTGATAACGCATAATAAAATCAGTAGCAAGATAATAAAAGGCTTATTGAAGAAAGTAGAACCGCATCCGTTAGAACTGTGCCCGTTAGGACCGGGTCAGTTGGAACTGCATCTGTTAGATCTGCATCTGCTAGAACTGTGTCCGTTAGAACCAGGTCAGTTGGAACTGCGTCTGTTAGAACTGCATTTGTTAGAACTTCATCCATTAGAACCGGGTCAGTTAGGTCAACGTCCAATAGAACGTCTGTTAGAACTAGGTCCCTCGCTAGAACTAGGTCTGTTAGAACCGCCTGTTAGAAATCTGTTAGAACTAGGTCTGTTAGAACTGGGCGCCTGTTAGAACCACAAGTCCGCTAGAACTAGGTCTGTTAGAACTGCGCCCGTTAGAACTGCGTTAGAACTAGCGTCTTAGAACTGTGTCTGTTAGAACTAGGTCTGTTAGAACTAGGTCTGTTAGAACTAGAACTGTTAGAACTGTGTCCGTTAGAACTAGGTCTATAGAACTGCCCAGTGCGTCCATTAGAACTAGGTCTGTTAGAACGCGTCTGTTAGAACTGCGTCCGTTAAATCCATAGGTCTGTTAGAACTATTTAGCCGCAGAAACTGAGGTCCGCTTAGAACTGCGTCCGTTAGAAGCGTCTGTTAGAACTCCCATTAGAACTAGGTGTTAGAACTGCGTCCGCTAGAAGCAGGTCTGTTAGAACTGGGCGTCTAACTGCATCGTTAGAACTAGGTCCCGTTAGAACCAGCGTCTGTTAGAACTAGGTCTGTTAGAACTGTGTCCGTTGTGGAACTAGGTCTGTTGTGAACTGCGTCTGTTAGAACTGGCGTCTGTTAGAACTGCGTCTGTTAGAACTAGCGCCTGTTAGAACTGTGTCTGTTAGAACTAGGTCTGTTAGAAATCCGCTTCCGCGCCTGTTGTGAACCAGTGTTGTAAACTGGTCCGTTAGAACTGTGTCTGTTAGAACTGGGTCTGTTAGAACCGCGTCCGTGTGTGAACCAGGTCTGTTAGAACTGGGTCCTCGTTAGAGAACCGCGCCTGTTAGAACTTCACGGTCTGTTGTTCCTGTTAGAACTGCGTCTGTTGTTAGAACTGCGTCCGCGCCTTAGAACGTTAGAACTAGGTCTGTTAGAACTGCGTCTGTTAAACAGCCTTGTTAGAACCGCGCCTGTTAGAACTGTTCTGCTAGAACTAGAACTGCCAGAACTGCGCCTGTTAGAACTGCGTCGCCTGTTAGAACTAAAGTCGTTAGAGTTAGAACTTAGAACGCGCCTAGGTCGTTAGAACTAGAGTCTGTTAGAACTTCGGCCTGTTAGAACTGTGTCTGTTAGAACTGCGTCCGTTAGAACTGCGCCGCTCTGTTAGAACTAGGTCTGTTAGAACTTCGCGCCTGTTAGAACTAGGTCTGTTAGAACTACAGGTCTGTTAGAACTGCTGCCTGCTAGAACTAGGTCTGTTAGAACTGGTCGTCTGTTAGAACTAGGCGTCCGTTAGAACTAGGTCTGTTAGAACTAGGCCCTGTTAGAACTAGGCTGTTAGGAACTGCCTCTGTTAGAACTTGTGTCCGTTAGAACCTAGGTCTGTTAGAAACTATTACGTTTGAACTGGTCTGTTAGAACTGCCTGTTTGTCAGAACTGTGTCTGTTAGAACTAGGTCTGTTAGAACTGTGTCCTGTTAGAAGAACTAGGTCTGTTAGAACTAGGTCTGTTAGAACTGGTCTGTTAGAACTGTCTGTCCGCAAGTTAGAACTGGCGCGGTTAGAACTAGGTCTCTGTTAGAACCTGTTGTGAACTGTTAGAACGTTGTGAACTACGCCTCTGTTAGAACTGCGGTCTGTTAGAACTCCAGGTCTGTTAGAACTAGGTCTGTTAGAACCAGCCTGTTAGAACTGCTTAGAACTGTGTCGTTAGGATCTGTTAGAACTGCCCGAGGGTCTGTTAGAACTGTGTCCTGTTAGAACTAGGTCTGTTAGAACTGCATCTGTTAGAACTGCGGTCTGTTAGAACTAGGTCTGTTGTTAGAACTAGGCTCTTGTTAGAACTGGGTCTGTTAGAACTGCGCCTGTTAGAACTGCTAGGTCTGTTAGAACTGCGTCTGTTAGAACTAGGTCTGTTAGAACTGCGCCTGTTAGAACTGTGTCGCCGCGCTAGCCGTCCAGTTAGAACTGTTGTCCGTTAGAACTGGGTCTGTTAGAACTGTGTCCGTTAGAACTAGGTCTGTTAGAACTAGGTCTGTTGTTGAACTGCGCCTGTTAGAACTGGGTCTGTTAGAACTGTGTCAGTTAGAACTGGCCTGTTAGAACTAGGTCTGTTAGAACTGAACTAGTCTGTTAGAACTCTGTTAGAACTGCGTCCCGTTAGAACTAGGTCCGTTAGAACTGCGTCTGTTAGAACTAGCGTCCGTTAGAACTGGCGTCTCAGTTAGAACTAGGTCTGTTAGAACTGTGTCCGTTAGAACTAGCGTCTGTTAGAAATGCGCTGTTTCTGCTAGTCCGTTAGAACTAGGTCTGTTAGAACTGCGTCTGTTAGAACTGCGTCTGTTAGAACTAGGTCTGTTAGAACTAGGTCTGTTAGAACTGCGTCTGTTAGAACTAGGTCTGTTAGAACTAGGTCTGTTAGAACTAGGTCTGTTAGAACTAGGTCTGTTAGAACTGCGTCTGTTAGAACTAGGTCTAGTCTGTTTAGAACTAGGTCTGTTAGAACTGTGTCCGCTAGAACCAAGTCTGTTAGAACTGCGTTCGAACTAGGTCTGTTAGAACTGCGTCTGTTAGAACTAGGTCTGTTAGAACTGTGTCCGTTAGAACTAGGTCTGTTAGAACTAGGTCTGTTAGAACTGCGTCCGTTAGAACTAGGTCTGTTAGAACTGTGTCCGCTAGAACTGCGTCTGTTAGAACTGCGTCTGTTAGAACTAGGTCCGTTAGAACTGTGTAGAACTAGGTCTGTTAGAACTGTTAGTCTGTCAGAACTTCTGTTAGAACTAGGTCTGTTAGAACTAGGTCTGTTAGAACTGCGTCTGTT
This sequence comes from Cyprinodon brontotheroides, assembly GCA_018398635.1. Classification (NCBI taxonomy): domain Eukaryota; kingdom Metazoa; phylum Chordata; class Actinopteri; order Cyprinodontiformes; family Cyprinodontidae; genus Cyprinodon; species Cyprinodon brontotheroides. The sequence goes on along the minus strand of JAGKQL010000046.1, from coordinate 13,596,030 downwards.
AGAACTAGGTCCGTTAGAACTGCGTCTGTTAGAACTAGGTCTGTTAGAACTGCGTCTGTTAGAACTAGGTCTGTTAGAACTGTCTGTTAGAACTGGTCTGTTAGAACTGTGTCCGTTAGAACTAGGTCCGTTAGAACTGGTCTGTTAGAACTAGGTCTGTTAGAACTGGCGTCTGTTAGAACTAGGTCTGTTAGAACTGCGTCTGTTAGAACTGCGTCTGTTAGAACTAGGTCTGTTAGAACTAGGTCCAGGTTAGAACTGCGTCTGTTAGAACTAGGTCTGTTAGAACTGCATCTGTTAGAACTGCGTCTGTTAGAACTTAGAACTGTCTGTTAGAACTAGGTCCGTTAGAACTGCGTCTGTTAGAACTAGGTCTGTTTAGAACTGCGTCTGTTAGAACTAGCGTCTCAAGAACTAGAAGAACTGTGTCTGTTAGAACTAGGTCTAGAACTAGGTCCGTTAGAACTAGGTCTGTTAGAACTGTGTCTGTTAGAACTGTAGTCTGTTAGAACTAGGTCTGTTAGAACTGAACTTCGTCCGTTAGAACTAGGTCTGTTAGAACTGTGTCTGTTAGAACTGTGAACTAGGTCTGTTAGAACTGCGGTCCGTTAGAACTGCGTCTGTTAGAACTAGGTCTGTTAGAACTGCGTCCCGTTAGAACTAGTCCGTTAGAACTGGGTCTTGTTAGAACTGTGTCCGTTAGAACTGCAGGTCTGTTAGAACTGCGTCTGTTAGAACTAGGTCTGTTAGAACTGCGTCTGTTAGAACTGTTAGAACTAGGTCTGTTAGAACTGCGTCTGTTAGAACTGCGTCTGTTAGAACTAGGTCCGTTAGAACTGCGTCTGTTAGAACTAGGTCTGTTAGAACTGCGTCTCTAGTTAGAACTGGCGTCTGTTAGAACTAGGTCTGTTAGAACTGGGTCTAGAACTGCGTTAGAACTAGGTCTGTTAGAACTGCATCCCGTTAGAACTAGGTCTGTTAGAACTAGGTCTGTTAGAACTGTGTCTGTTAGAACTAGTCTGTTAGAACTAGGTCTGTTAGAACTGCGTCTGTTAGAACTAGGTCTGTTAGAACTGCGGTCTGTTAGAACTGCGTCTGTTAGAACTAGGTCTGTTAGAACTGTGTCTGTTAGAACTAGGTCTGTTAGAACTAGGTCCGTTAGAACTAGGTCTGTTAGAACTGTGTCCGTTAGAACTGCGTCTGTTAGAACTAGGTCTGTTAGAACTAGGTCTGTTAGAACTAGGTCTGTTAGAACTAGGTCTGTTAGAACTGTGTTTGTTAGAACTAGGTCTGTTAGAACTGCGTTAGAACTAGGTCGTTAGAACTGCGTCCGTTAGAACTGGGTCTGTTAGAACTGCGTCTGTTAGAACTGCAGGTCTGTTAGAACTAGGTCTGTTAGAACTGCGTCCCATCAAGTTAGAACTAGGTCTGTTAGAACTAGGTCGTTAGAACTTAGGTCTGTTAGAACTAGGTCCAGTTAGAACTGCGTCTGTTAGAACTAGGTCCGTTAGAACTAGGTCTGTTAGAACTGGGTCTGTTAGAACTAGGTTAGAACTGTTAGAACTAGGTCCGTTAGAACTGTGTCTGTTAGAACTAGGTCTGTTAGAACTAGGTCTGTTAGAACTGTTAGAACTGTGTCTGTTAGAACTAGTCTGTTAGAGAACTGTGTCTGTTAGAACTAGGTCTGTTAGAACTGTGAACCAGGTCTGTTAGAACTGCGTCGTTAGAACTAGGTCCGTTAGAACTGTGTCCGTTAGAACTAGGTCTGTTAGAACTGTGTCCTGTTAGAACTAGGTCTGTTAGAACTGGGTCTGTTAGAACTGTGTCTGTTAGAACTGCGTCCGTTAGAACTAGGTCTGTTAGAACTGCGTCTGTTAGAAACTAGGTCTGTTAGAACTGCGTCTGTTAGAACTCCGTTAGAACTCTGTTAGAACTGCGTCCGTTAGAACTGGTCTGTTAGAACTAGGTCTGTTAGAACTAGGTCTGTTAGAACTGCGTCTGTTAGAACTTAGAACTAGAACTAGTCTGTTAGAGAACTGCGTCTGTTAGAACTGCGTCCGTTAGAACTGCGTCTGTTAGAACTAGGTCTGTTAGAACTAGGTCTGTTAGAACTGGTCTGTTAGAACTAGCGTCTGTTAGAACTAGGTCTGTTAGAACTGCGTCTGTTAGAACTAGGTCTGTTAGAACTGTCTGTTAGAACTGCGTCTGTTAGAACTAGGTCTGTTAGAACTAGAACTAGCGTCTGTTAGAACTAGGTCTGTTAGAACTGTAGAACTAGGTCTGTTAGAACTGCGTCCGTTAGAACTAGGTCCGTTAGAACTGTGTCTGTTAGAACTAGGTCTGTTAGAACTGCGTCTGTTAGAACTAGGTCTGTTAGAACTAGGTCTGTTAGAACTGCGTCTGTTAGAACTGCGTCTGTTAGAACTAGGTCCGTTAGAACCAGGTGTGTCTGTTAGAACTGTGTCCATGTTAGAACTGCGTCTGTTAGAACTAGGTCTGTTAGAACTGCGGTCTGTTAGAACTAGGTCTGTTAGAACTGCGTCTGTTAGAACTAGGTCTGTTAGAACTGTGTCTGTTAGAACTAGGTCTGTTAGAGAATCTAGGTCTGTTAGAACTGCGTCTGTTAGAACTGTTAGAACTGCGTTAGAACTAGGTCTGTTAGAACTGGGTCTGTTAGAACTTGTAGTCTGTTAGAACTAGCGTCTGTTAGAACTAGGTGGTTTATAACGGCTCTGGTTTATAAAGGCCTCTGGTTTATAAAGGGCTCTGGTTTATAAAGGGCTCTGGTTTATAAAGGCCTCTGGTTTATAACAGGCTCTTGGTTTATAAAGGGCTCTGGTTTATAACGGGCTTTGGTTTATAAAGGGCTCTGGTTTATAACAGGCTCTGGTTTATAACCGGCTTTGGTTTATAAAGGGCTCTGGTTTATAACAGGCTCTGGTTTATAACAGGGGTTTATAAAAAGGGCTCTGGTTTATAAAGGCTCTGGTTTATAACTGGCTTTGGTTTATAAAGGTCTCTGGTTTATAGATATATAGGTGGCAGCTTAGAAAACCAAAGTGCTTGATGAAGGTTCTGATGGAAGTGTTTGATGTAGCTCTAGTTGAGGCTGTATTAGTCTGTTTCTTTAGTTCCTCGGATGAGCTATATTAGTCTGCTTCTTTAGCCTGGTCTGGTACTCTGCGATGAAGACTTCTTTGGAGTGAAGATGGACCCAGTTGGTTCTGTCTGCGGCGTTTTACTGCTGTGCAGGTGGTCAGCAACAACTGGAATGGACACATCACCTCAGGATCTCCAATCTTCCTCCTGCAATTTCTTATAAAGACAAAAATCTCCTGGCTGTAAATCATGGAATGTGTTAGTAGCAGTTGCAGGGGAGTCCTCTCTGTATCTGGTCTCCACTTCCTTTAGCAGACTGTAAGTTAAATTAAGTAATTAAGCATTATATCATCATATGTAAGTGTAGATGTTGTATGAGTCTCTGGCAGTCCTGCAAGAGAATTTCAAAAAATGATTGAGGTTAGATTTTTTTTTTTTTTCAGCACATCGCATCAAAGCAATTTGTAGTGTCTAGACGAATTCAGACCCGTTCTTCACAGATCTAATTTCTCTTTTCAGCAGTTCCTCCCGTTCTGTGGATGATAGACACAATGCCTCACATTAGGTTAACATTAAATGTATTTGCAAATATTTCATGTACAAAAATGTTGAGGTTCAATCCCATCTTGAAAATATATCTAAATCACCATGCAACATTTCTTTCCTTCACATGGAGTTAGTTCAATAAAATCTATCATTAGATGTTGAAATGGAGCATCAACTGTTTTTGTGAACCCCTGGCCCATGTTTTTCTATCCTTTAGAAATGTTGTGACTTTACACAAATTAAGCAATCTTTACAAAACCTTTTGCTATTTGAGAAAATTTATTGTTAATCAATTTTTTATCCATCCATTTCCTAGTCCTCCCTTTTGACGATGGTCCCCCATGGGTCAAAACACAAAAGGATGGAAAAATATTTTAGTTACCAGAAAAAGAAGGAAAAAGTAAAGTTTAAAAGCTCCATTTGTCCAGTTCGGATAACAAAGGACCTTATCTTAGCAAAAGGTGGGGGCATGCAGCAGGCTCTTTAGCAGCCCTGCAGTTCACAGGTTTTTGGCAGACAACTAAGTAAATAGTTCAGCCTCATAAATCAGCTTAAAAG
>JAGKQL010000046.1:13550382-13579229 GCA_018398635.1 Cyprinodon brontotheroides | reverse complement strand
CAGCACAAACTACTCTAATAACTGCAGCTATCTGTGCAACTGCCCACCACATCTGCCTTGTCACTGACTTATGACATTCTTAGACTTTTTTCTACTGTTTGTTGTTGTATCTGTGGTTTGACATGTTTTCACCTGAGTTCCTCCAGGTGCAGCAATCTCTTGAAGAATCTCCTGTCTTCTAACCAGAGTGAAATAATTACTCACAAGTTCTGGAAGGCACACGCAGTTAAAAAATTGATGCGCCTTTTTAAGGAGAGCACTCCAGAGCTGTGCATCTGGCAAAATACGCACCACAGCACATTCCTTTTGTGTGCACAAAACAAAGTCACAGTATTTTGAGTGTGTAACAAATATTTGGGTCTGAGCTTGTGTGTAATATGGATGGTGCTTTTTAAGCTGCAGCTTTCCATCCAGTTTTTCCAAACAGAAGCACTTGTCGCCACTGTTGCATGCCTCCTCGATGGTGCTGTTTTGGTATTTGTATGGACATTTTATTTCAATGCAACCTCTTCCACAGCAGGTGCACTGCACTATTCCATCAGGTGATGCTCCAACCTCTGGAAAATGAGGATTAACAATGAAGCCACACTGTCTCAGCTCAAAATCACTGTGGTGTTTTCCCCTCTGCAGTCTGTACTGTCTTCTTCCGTTCTCCTCATTTTGAAGTCCCTATGTTGTGGCAGCACAGCGGCCTGTTCTGTTGCTGTTGTTTGGATGGTAAACTGCTTTTATGGTTGTGAGTGCAGGCTTTTCCAAATCAGAAACATACACGGAATGCATATTTGATGCTGTTATCCGCCCTACACGGAAGTGATGCCAAGTTGAAGAATTTTGCTGCTTTCTTGTGTTCTTTTCAATGTAGTGTGCTTGCTCTGGTGTAACTGCAGCCTTGTCTGCTAAGGTTTTGCAATGTAGACGCAAAGTAGACAGTTCAGTATTTTGAAATTTCTCATCCCGTAGTTGGCAGAGTGACTTTGGTGCTAAGAATGGCTGCACAGGATCAACAAATGCATCATAATATTCAGGAAAACTTGAAAGAACTGCAGCTTTTGGCAATATCTTGTGTATTTCAGCCAGGTAGGAGGTCCACTGCTCCTCTGTGGCAATGCCATGTGTGCAGGTGCTTGAAGATGCCCTTGGACTTGGCATGCTTGTTCCTTAACCATCCAGGATTTTATTCAAGGACTTTCGTTTGGAGTTTGGAGTGGTGAAGTCTATTCTGGGCCCTGCTTCTGCTCCCACCTTAGAAATGTTGCTGGGTATCATCCAGTAAGCAGGTTGGCCAGTCACTGTAACTGTCTCTCTGCATCTGATGACAGCCTCCAGCTTGAACAGCATAGCTGCAACATGTGTGCATGTCTCTGCGATTCCAGCCATACATGTACAGTGACCTGATAGTATGGTCCCTGTTGGTTAAATGATGGCCCAGGGTTTCAGTGGGGTATCATTAAGACGTTGGGAATGAAGGACGTGTAAGATTAGTAATCTGTAAAAATTGGTAGGCTTGAGACATTTACTGTAATCGTCTTCTTCTCATATTTAATTAATAACGTGTAAATGCTTTTAAACTCTTGACTGTTCTGCTCTGATTCACCGTTCATGCAACTTAACTAATTTACAGCTTTCTTACCTTGGTTGTGACAATCGTGTTTGTACATTCATCTGGTTGAAATGACAAGAGATCATGCACCCAGCCATTGGAAAAGTGCCCATGGGCTTCAAGGGATTTGTAGTTACGAAATTCTGAAAAAGTGTAAGCGCTTATCCCATACACAAGGTAGTTGGTAATATCCAGAGAGGTAGTTGGAGGTAGGAGTTCTGCATCAGACTGCCAACAATTAGCTCTCACTTGGTATGGATCAATGTTGTTTATGGAGGCTAACTTGGCATGATATCGTTCCCTAGCAGCTTTAGAAAGTTTGTCTGGGTAGGATATCCGTTCAGTTTTCTTGTTCTTTTCCATTTAACTGATAATCCTCGCTGCTGGCTTGCAGCGCTCTCCTCTCGTTTTCTGCTGTTTTGTTTTTCTTCCGCTCACCACAAAAATGGCGCTAGAGGGGGTGTGTCAGTCACGTAACTGACAAAGACCTATTATTCTACAGTTACAAACTTATAATGTAACTCTCTCTGCAACTTCAACTTCATAACAAGAGTCCTCACGTTGCAGCTTTTTCCTGACAGCGTGAGCAGGTTAATATCTGTCTGCATACAGCGCCATAATTATTACCAATCACATGTGGTCCCTAGGAGGTAAAACTAAAATGCAAGTCTAAATAAACCTCATTATTAAGCCTCAATTTTTCTTTCTGCTGTTTTTCAATATGAAAGCCATCTGAAGGGTTCTCAGCCTCTTGGATCCAACAAGCCCTGTAGCAAATGAAGGTCCCCTGAACTTTGTCTAGAAAGAAGTTATCTAATTGAGATTTTAATTCCTCAAGTTGAAGCTGCTCCTCAGATGATAGAATTGATTTCCTACATAATTGTTGATATAAATCAGTTGTGGTTGTTTTTTTGTCTCAATTTTCTAAATCAGTTTACTAATCCTGACTGCAATTTTCTTAGCACTAATTTTGAGCTATTCCTATTACCTCAAAGGTGAAAGTTCCATCAATGAAATATTCTTAATGAGGTTACTAATTTCTGTGCAGAAATCCCTATTATGCCAGAGGTTAGTTCAATTACCAAATAAAGGATGATGGTGATTTACATTTAGTCAAAGAGAGAACAAAAGTAACAGCAATGGTCAGTTAAAGGGGATGGTGATATTTTACCACACAGTATTATAAATCATGTAAAGAATCAACCAATAGTGTGCTTGAGGAATTTAATCAGGTGTTTTGTCTCAGATTCCTTGATCTCCAACAATCAGATTAAAACTGGAGAATAAAAATATCCTCAATGAGAGGATGCTGCCATTCAGAGGGAAAACGATCAGTGAATCCATCTGGAGCTACAATAATCTCCCCTCCAATGATAACCTGTTCAGTGAAGTATTTAAGCTTCCACTGCTCTATTTCCTTAAGGTAAATATATATTTTATAAAATCCTTGTACATTTAAAATACAACCATAAAACAACAAAAAAAGAACATAATTACTTATAAAAAAATCCCTGCTATATAGATCCATTTTATAACAACCGTTATGCTTTATTAAGACTTAAACAAACATCAATGATATTTTCTATGCAGAGTTTATACAAAATTAAATTTGGGAAGTCAAGGCTCTGTATCACAGGTGGTTTGTGCGGTAAATGTGCTTGAACTCAAGCGGCGTGAATTCTTTACACCGCTCATTCCGGGCTATCATGGAAAAGTTTCACAAGTCTTAATCAGATCTATGAGAAAAACAGAACACATAACTGTTATGCTGTTCCTGCTTTTTACTTACTGTGATCGGGGTAAAAAAGTTGGATTTCTAACCCTGAATCAGAAGCATAGAAGTGGCTGCAGTACCCTGAGGCAATGCCTTCAATGTAAAACCCCCTTAACTCTCCTCACCTTCCTCGTCCCCAGAAACCTGCTCCAGATGAAAGTGTGGCGATACTCAGCTCTAAACTCTGAAGGGAACTTTCCCCAGTCAAGAACACCTACAATTTCGATAGGTTTTAATGTATGTATATAATCCAAATCCTACCTCTCCTGAATAATCTGTATAAGCTTTGAAACAGCTCTATAAGCCTTATCAAAAAGGAAAGTTTTAAGCCTAACCTTAAAAGTAGAGAGGGTGTCTGCCTCATGGACTAAAACTGGTAGTTGGTGTTGGGTTTTAATCCAGAAAAATGTGAGTTTAAAAGATTAAAAGGAAATGATCAACACAGAGACAGGGTTTTGTGACGTCAGCGTCTGCAGGGTGGAGAGAAGATGCTGGCTCGGAAAACCATCACCTTCTCACACAGATCCCTTCATAGCAAAGCCTTTTATTAACAGTTTACAACATCAAACAGGCGGGCCTAAAACAGAAGACCCAGTAATGATTGTCTGAGAGGATGCAGGTAACAAGATAGTGTGAATTGACCAACTGGCTGGATGGAAGTCACACAACCGTGTGATTCTGACTGGAGGTCATAAAAGTTTATGACCCTTCTGGTTGATTCACAGCATAGAAATGTAGCATCCTCTTTCTTTCAATGTTTCATATGTCCACACAATAATTTTATAATTATCACTCTAACATTTCCCTCCTCTTATACATAAAAACATCAGCATACAGCACTTCTAAAAAGATTTTCACTACATACATCATGAATGCATTGCAGATAGGGAATTCAGTAATCAAAGTTTAATATGCAAAACACAACAATATTAAAAGGAAAATTCAAGCAAAAAGGTAAAAAAGAATGTAAAAACTTTAAAAATAATCTGTCCCTTGAGTAGGCAAAAACTCTCCAATAGAGAAAAATTCCTACTCGACCCCTCCCGAGGAGGCGATCATTATCCCTGTAAAAGATTACACAGCTTCATCATTATCTTCATCAGCATCTCGGCGGAGTTGAGCATAAGTGATAGCTGAATATTGGATTAGAGTGGTTCCTATCATTTTCTGAATCATTGATTGCAGGCATGGTATTAAGCAACAAATAAAAAGGAAAAATATGATTAACAATCCTATAAATGGTAAAGCTATCTTCATCAGTACCTGCCACCATGATCCCATGGTGAACCAAACTGTCCATGGTGCTGGAACTGCACCGGAAGTGTGACGGTTAACATACCTCTTTAGATCTTTCAACTCCTCCAGAGCAATCTGTATTTTTTCATCATTAGTGTCATTAGTTATATAAGTACAACATGTCTGGCCAATAATAGTACACACACCCCCTTGGGAGGCTGTCAGCAGATCCATTACCATTCTGTGTTGAATGAGGGTCTGCTTAACATAGCTGAATTCCTGTTTTATTGCTAGACCTAAATCCTCAGTGGCGTTTATTAGTCTCATCAGGGTATATCTGTTGATTTCAACATGGTCTCGAACCTCTCCAATCCCCACCCATGGAAAAATACCTTGCAGGACTTTAGGTCCCCAACCCCATATCCTGAATTCCATGGGGACTCCTGTGTCTGTGGTCACACCCCAGTGTGATGCTGAGAAATTAATTCCTGTGTCTTTCTCAGCTTCCCTTTTTTGTAGGTGGGAATGATAGGGGTGTTGCTCAACTTTTTACAATGACTCTGGTGGATCAAAGTGTCTCTCTCCTGGGGTTCCTGTGAAGGTAATTGGGCTTCTTGCTGTGGAAAGTTTTTAATCAGTTTACAATGACTCTGGTGGATCCAAGTGTTTCTCTCCTGGATTTTCACGGCAGTGGGGGTTGTTAGTTGCACTATGTAGGGTCCTTCCCACCTCGAAGCTTTCCAAGTTTTCCTTTTGATGATTTTAATCAGCACTCGGTGTCCAGGCTTCAGTTTTCCGAACAGTTTTCCGAACTATGTTTCTCCATGTTTTCCGAACAGTTTTGTCGCTGAAAAGCTTCAGCATCCACTTAGTTAGCGGGTCAATGTCATCTTGTTCTTTTTCTGCCCATGGCTGTCCTTCCCATAGAGGTAAAACAAAAGGTCTCCCTTTGACTATTTCAAAAGGGGTCAAACCATCAGATGTTGGAATAATCCTCATGAGTAATTTTACCAAGTGCAAACACTCTGGCCATGGCTTTCCTGTTTCTGCCATGAATTTTCTCAATCTATTTTTAACATCCTCGGACCATTTAACTGGGTTCTGTCTGACTGGAAGTAAACCTTGACAGGCAGTCTGCATCTCTGCATCTGTCCATGGCTTATCATAATGAGGGTTGGCCACCTCTAACATTGGAAAAGCACATGCCCCACCCCCAGGATCTTGGTCCTGTTCTTGTTTTTTTAATTCAGCCAATCTTGGATAAATAGGGGCAGATGGGCCTTTTTACAAGCCTCTATTTGATAATCATTATTGTAATACTTTGAATTAAGCCCCACATCCCTTTTTGATTTTCTTAATTCATGCTCACAAGAGTCAGCGGCACTGAGTTCCATACCATCCATAGAGGACGACACGGACAGGGGGCTTGCTCCTGCTCCTCCAATATCATTATACGATGGTGGGGCTACTGGAGGAGGAACAGTGGCATGTCTGTGTTCATATTCACCGTGATGGGGTTTATGTCCACCTTCCTGCGCAGCTGATGCCACTGCTTGAACCCCATCACCCCCTTGAATTTGATTAGGGTCAGGATATTGAGGAAGCATACAGCATACAACAGTTTCATCATCAGCTTTAACTTTTACAGCAGCAATTGTAGCTTTTTTTCTATCCTTCTTCTGTTGTATTTGGCTTTCCCTATTTTTTGCTTGCATAATCCAATTATTTAACTCTTCTAATTATTTTCTGTATTTAGCTTGTTTTCTTTTTGATTTATACACCAACTTCATCTCCACCTTCTGCTGAATCTTTGTCAGCGGCTCAACACTCAACTTTCCATCCCAGTCCTCCTTCTCAATCCACTTTCTGGCAAACTCTGGGTCACCACCACAACACACGCCACCATCCATCTAACATCACCTGGCATTTCCTTCTTACTACTACCTTGTCCCATTTTTAAAGAATTTAGTCCAGTACAAACACCTAGGGTATTCTACGCACTGGATGTTTATTCAGCAGGACAGCACCCAAACACTGTTGTGGTAATTTCTGCTTCTACCTTTTCAGGTGAGAAATTCTTGCCTCTGCATCCACAAGAGTTATACTGTATTAATTCCTGCTGTTTTAGTATGAAACAACAGAACACAGCGGTTCGATTGTTTCCTCACACACTTTCACACAGTCACACACACCTATTCTAAGGCCTAATATTTTTTTTTTTTTTAACCAACATAGACAAAAAAAATGTTTATCGTGTACACTTTGGAGTCTCCAACTCCAGGCCTTCGCACTGCTGCGGCAGCTGCAAACCTTACTTAGCTGTGTTCTTATCTTAAAGGAACACAGAGGGTCCCAGACCCAAACGCACAGAATACCGATCCCAGATCTCTCACAACAAACCCTGTTTGTCAAATATTCTAGCTTTACTACAACTAGTTATAGCTTTCACATGGTCCCAGACCAACTTTTGATCAAAAGCTTTAGGCGTACCCTTTCTGTGCAGATCAGTCCTCAGCTGGAGTCGTCACCAGGATGTCCAGGGCAGGGCTGGACCAACCTATAGGCTCCGTCCGGCAAAGGGTGGATGGCTGTCGACAGTTTCTTGTCCTTGGTCCCACACGGTCCTGGACAATTGGATTTTGACTCCCGGGTTTTCAGCACCAAAAATGTTGGGTTTTAATCCAGAAAAATGTGAGTTTAAAAGATTAAAAGGAAATGATCAACACAGAGACAGGGTTTTGTGACGTCAGCGTCTGCAGGGTGGAGAGAAGATGCTGGCTCGGAAAACCATCACCTTCTCACACAGATCCCTTCATAGCAAAGCCTTTTATGAACAGTTTACAACATCAAACAGGCGGGCCTAAAACAGAAGACCCAGTAATGATTGTCTGAGAGGATGCAGGTAACAAGATAGTGTGAATTGACCAACTGGCTGGATGGAAGTCACACAACTGTGTGAGTCTGACTGGAGGTCATAAAAGTTTATGACCCTTCTGGTTGATTCACAGCATAGAAATGTAACATCCCCTTTCTTTCAATGTTTCATATGTCCACACAATAATTTTATAATTATCACTCTAACAGTTGGTTCCACAGGAGAGGAGCCTGATAACTAAAAAAGATCTGCCTCCCATTCTATCTTTTAGAAATTCTAGGAACCACTAGTAAACCTGCAGATTGAGAGCAAAGTGCTCTGTTAGGAACATAAGGAACAATCAGATCTCTGATATAAGATGGAGTTTGGCCATTAAAGGCAGGCTTTATATCTGAGAAGGAGGATTTTAAATTCTATTCTGGATTTAACAGGAAGCCAGTGAAGAGAAGCCAGGACAGGAGAGATATGATCTCTCTTTTTTCATTTTCATCAGAACTCTGGCTGCAGAATTTTGGATCAGCTGAAGGCTTTTAACTATAGTTTGTGGACTTCCTGATAGCAAAGAATTATAATAGTCCATCCTTGAAGTAACAAAGCATGGACTAGTTTCTCAGCATCACCCGTGGACAGGATATTTCTAATTTTTGCAATGTTCCTCAGATGAAAGAAGGAAATTCTAGAAACCTATTTGATATGGGATTTAAATGGCAGGTCCTGATCAAAAACAGCAACAAGATTTTTTGCTTTATTATCTGAAATCAGTTTAATCCCATCCAAATGCAGTGACTGACTAATCAGCTTCTTTTTCAAAGACTCTCGTCCAAAGACTATAACTTCTGTTTTTTCTCCATTCAGAAGGAGAAAGTTAAGAGCCATCCAAGTTTTTTTTGTCTTCAAGACATGCCTGTAATCTATGCAATGGGTTAACTTCATCTGGATTTATTTTTTCAATTCAATTCAGTTTATTTATATAGCGCCAAATTAACAACACATGTCATCTCAAGGCACTTTACAGTTTAACCAGATCATAGAGTCAAATTGATACAAAGTTTTCTATGTATTGAAACCAGTTGATTGTATCGATTTATTGACTCAAATACAATCCCTCACACTAAGCATGCTTGTAGTGACAGTGGAGAGGAAAAACTCCTTTAACAGGAAGAAACTTCCAGCAGAACCAGGCTCAGTGTGAGCGCCCATCTGCCGAGGCCGACTGGGGTTCAAGGAGACGGAAGCAGAGACATAAAAAGCAGCTGTAAAAGGCGTCTCCCCGGTCCAGGAAACACACAGCCAGGCAGACGAGCTCCGAGCCAGCTCCCATGTCCGGAGGGATGAAGAGAGCACATCCACTCAGTCACATGACCACACTGGAAAACAGGCCGATCTCCAACATCTATAAAAACAAGGGTGTTGATGGAAGCAGCACAGCTGATGTTTCTTTCCAGGATGACGTCACAGCCAAACAGGAACAGACGAGGCAAAGCTACTCATTTATAGACAAAGATATAGTTGGGTAAAATCATCAGCATAACAGTGAAAATGTATCCCATGCTGTCTAATAACTCTACCGATTGGGAGCATATATATAGTAAAGAGAATTGGTCCTACGAAATGGTCCGTTTGAAATGAATACATAAAACTAAATCCTATCTTAATTTGTCAGAGCACAACCTAACCAACCAGAGGGTGTCGTAATTCAGTATTATCAGCCCTAAAGTTATCAATGCTGTTTTATGGTCTGTGTTGGGATCTGGAGGTTTTGTCCACTTTCTCCACCAGAGGGCGCACGGGATCTCCTGGGAGCATGAGCTGACTGCAACACCTGTCTTCAATCTGCTCATCAGAAGGCTCATTCTTAAGGAGGCGGAGACGGACACTCCAGTGCCAGAGTGTTTGCCAGTAATGGTTAGCAAAGCCTGAGCCAGCCTGCTTTTCTGAACATAGATTTTGTGAACCTGTCTGATCCAGTCTTTTTCTGTCTCTCAGATATTCCTGCCTGACAATCTGAAAACCTGGAGAGAAGACTCTTTCAGGAGTCCGCCTGTCTGATCTCAGGGAAAAACCCTGGAGGGTTGTATCTGCCTGAAATCTGCCTGCCCACTCTTCGAGAAATCTGAGAAGGACCTCAGTCTGGAATCCGTCTGCCTGCACTCAGTAAGCCTCCGCCCTCAGCCCTCTGCCTGCCGACAAGCCTCTGGACCCTCAAGGTTCCCCCCCTCTGCAGCTCTGCTCAACTTCTGAACAGTGGAGAGCCCCTGCATGACCAGTCAACCTACCAAGGACCAGTTCATATTTGCTTTTATTGAAGCACAATATGAAGCACATTTATTGTGCTTCTTTGTTTATAAACCTTTGACCTTTTTTTCAGTCTCTTTAGTGAATTCTGCATGTGGGTTAGGCACCTTAAACCCATCATGACATAACACTCTGGCCAACAAACTAGCCCCGCGGAATCATTTAAGAATAAAAAAACTGTATCGCTGCGCTGCCTGAATCCAAGAGCTCATCCGGCCCCAATAGCCAACTCCAATATAATCCAGTAGCTGCAGTCACCTGTCCATAATGAAGGGGCGGAGGGGAGAAACAGCGTAAATTATGAATAGCAGCAAAACACATCTAAACAAATTCATAATTCACTTAATTTCATAATTTGGTCAGTCAACTTATACGTCAAACCAAAATATTTCATGTTCATATATATAATTTTCAATAGACTTCCGGGTTAAAGCAGCTGCTTCCGGTTGGGGAGAATCAGCACTAAAAAGCGCTTATTTTCACACCCTTAATGAGTCCATAAAGCACGAGTTGGCTACTCTCGATGAACCTAGCACTTTGAAGGAACTAATAAAGCTAACAATCCGTCTTGATAAAAGACTACGAGCCAGGTCCAAGTCCAGACCGAAGAGCCGTTTCCTTCCTGTATCTGTTCTTCCTGAAAAATCTAATGACGTCTCTCCTTCCACAGTTTCCTCTGAAGCAGAGCCCATGCAGATCGGCCACACCAGGCTCACATCAGAAGAGAGGCAAAGGAGATTTAAACTAAATCTGTGTATGTACTGTGGAGAACCTGGACACTTTGTCTGGACCTGCCCAGCTAAGGTAAAAGCCGGGGTCCGCCACAAGAAATGAGGAGTCTGGCGGACCATCTCCAAACTGAAAAATCTCCTCGATTTCTTCTACCAGCTACTCTGTTCTTCAAATATCAATCCCTCACCTTATCGGCATTAATTGACTCTGGTTGTGAGAAAAATCTGATAGATTCCGGTTTGGTCAAACAGTTAAATATTGAAACCATTCCACTAACTAAGCCCCTGAGGGTCTCTGCATTAGATGGCAAACAATTACCACAGGTTACGCACCAAACTAAGCCTCTAGAACTTTTGATCTCCGGAAACCACAGAGAAACCATTTCATTTTTTGTCTTTCCTTCTGCTAGCTCATCCTTAGTCCTGGGATTTGATTGGCTCCAACTTCATAACCCACATATCAACTGGTCTAAAAAACATATCGAGTCTTGGTCAATTTCCTGTCATTGCTCCTGTCTCCGCTCCGCTGCTCCTCCGACCCAGTCGCCGGCCAGCCATCAGGAGGCTGATCCGCCGGATGTTTCCAGTATACCCTCTGACTATCATGATCTGGCTCCTGTTTTCAGTAAGACTAGCGCCCTCTCTCTCCCTCTGCATCGCCCATTTGAATCTCTTGGATTGAGTCATAAGTAAGCTAGAAGAATCTTATACTGACGCACAAAGGTTGGGGGAGCATTTGGTTTCGTGGGAATGCGGACCGTATGCAAATCTGTAACCCCACAATCATTGGAGTCCCTCAATAAGATGGACTGGAACTCGTAAAAGAGGTCCCTGAGCGCCGCTTTTTCAACAGTGCGTCGGCCTTCTCTAGTTGCTGTCTTACTTCTTCCTCGAACCCTCGGTACAGTTCGACTTTCTGGTTCTGCCCTTCAGGTTCTGTTTGACTGTCTTCTGTGGAGCGGGCTTCCAGCGTGTACACTACTAAGTTCCCTTTAGCTTCAAGAGTGGTGCCAAACAGGGATCTGACAGGCAACGCCTCATCCCTCCTGATGGTTATCATCTTTGACGGGAAGGTAGAGATGCTGTCTGAGAAGTCCTTTGTAGTGATCAGGGATGAAGGTAATTCCCCAATGACGGGAATGATCAGCTCGAAGTTGTAAAAGGACCCGTTGATTAGCATCCCGAGGGGTTTAGCGGCTTTTAGTGGGATCGGGACCGCGGTTGGGTTTTGAACTAAAAGATAGGTTGAACGATTTTTCAACTCAAGCAAGGGGTTTCCCGGGACCACTAGGTTCAAGTTCGTAAAAGTGAGGCAGAGGTTGGAAATGGACCCGGTGGTTCTCCATTTCCTGAAATTTAAGGATAGCTAGCGTGATTAGGACACCGGTGGTATATGCTGGTATCAGCATGTCTGTTTCACATGTAACCTGGCAGGCTTGGGTAACGGTCTGCCCTGACCTCATGATCTTGGGTTTTTCAAGGAAGGAACAGGGTGGTGTTTGGGCCCGGGCTCACAAGATCTGGTTGTATGTGTCAAGTTGTTTCACAAGGAGGTAGGCACCAATCAGAACCGGGGTGAGTGGATGTTCCACAATGCTAAAGGTATGTGCTATGTGTTTGATCCAATGTTTACCTTAAGCATACATACCCCAGTAGCTTTCAGGAGTTGATGGGGCAGATCGCCTGTGAGTAGATGGTGGTATCGTCTTACTTCAACCAGGTTAGGGTTTACCTGGGACAAAGAAAGGTACAATCCTATGTTTATGGTTGACATTTCTGACCATAGGGCCAAAAACCGCATTTGGTTGAAAAATATCTTCCAAGTGAACACCTTCAGTCATTCTGAGATCAAAAGGTTCGTTGTCAGAAGGTGTGAGAGTGCAGAGGAGGGATTCATGACTGTGGAAAGAAGCACCTTGGTTACCTGTCTGTGACTGTGAAACTGAAACCCTGAAAAGCAGTTCTGCAGGAGAAGGTGGTTGCACTTGGGGTTTCCCTGGTTCGTTTGAACATGTTACCAGATGGGTAGGGACAATCTGTGTCTCCGTAGAGGGGAACAGCTTTGGATTTTCCACTTGGGTCCACAGGTGTCCCTGGTTGCAGTCGATGAGTGGGGCCAATCTGTCTAGGTCAGGGGTGTCAAAGTCGTTCCAGAAAGGGCCGTATGGCTGCTGGTTTTCTTTCCACCCAAGCAGTAGCACACCAGATTCCATTCATCTCATCAAGGTGAGTCTAGTCTTAACCTGATGACTTGATGGGATGAGTGGAGTCTGGTGTGCTACTGCTTGGGTGGAAAGAAAACCAGCAGCCACACGGCCCTTTCTGGAACGACTTTGACACCTGTGGTGTAGGTGGTCATGGCCCACAAGAAAGGGTTCTGTATCTAATGTGCACATGTAGATAGTATGGATTAGAGTCATGTCTCGGAAGATAACATCTAACAACACCCGCTTGGCGATGCAAGACTTATGTAGAGTGTAGCTGGTGATACTTACATTGCAGGTCTCCACCTGGAATAGTTTTCCAAGGGTGTTCATGGCCCTCATCACCTTTATTAAAAAAAGCCTAGTGCACATTACGCTAATTTCTGAACCTGTGTCCAGAAGAGCATCAGCTGTGATGCACCCGCCTATTACAGCAGAACCTATTGCGACAGAACAAAAGAGGCGGCGTGCCTTTTTGGTGGGATGGAGCTCACCCAAGAACCTCAAGAACGGTGTTTTGAGTGGTGGGGTTTCGGATGATTCACTCAGTTCAAGTAGCTTTGTTCCCCACTTGACCCGGTAGACCCTGTTTGCGGATGGGTCTGGATCCACGCCTAGTCATGCACACAGAGGTTTTAGATCTGGTTTGTTTTGGGTATTGGGGGAGTTTGATGGCGGCTGGGGTGAGTTGGTCTGCAGCCTGTGCAAGGTGGCCTCCATCTCCCTCATCATCTTTCATTGTCCTTTCTCATCTGCATCTTTAGATCTTACATTCTTTTCATGGTGTTTGTCAGACTTCGTTGTGTCTGACTTAAACCTCCCATGGGGCTCCTTACCTTCTTCTCCATCCCAACTCCATCTTTCTCGTTCTACCTTTCTTATCCTGTGGGTTGAACTTCTGCCGTCCTTTGGAAACGTTCCTGGGTTTGGTGTCAGAGGAGGGTATTTGTCGTGCCTCCAGTTCTAGACCCCTACCTTCTTCGGTCCGAACCTGTAAAACCCTATTGCTTCGGTCAGTTTCCTTGTTGACCCGAGCACGTGTTTCCCATGCCATCTGACCATATTTCTTTATTTCTTGCATGGTAAGGGTTCTGGTCCCATAGTACATGGTAACATCTTATTTAATGCTTTCATGAAGATTGTGAAGGAACAGATATTTTAGTGTGTGGTTTTCCTCCTGTCCAGGGCTTTTTGCCCCTGAAAATATGCAGCTCGTAAATGACGGTAAAAGTCCCTCAGTGGTTTATTTTTTTTCTGAACATCGCGGAGCCTGGGTCAGTATGTACCGAGTATTCCTCTCTCAGTGCTTGACAAAGAGAGGAATAGCGATAAGGACAGATGGCTCTGGTGCACCTGCAGCTGATGATCTTTCAATGTGTTTTTTCCTAAAGCACATCCTAGTGGCTGCCATTACCATTTACACATTCAGGGGACATTTAGTGGTATTTCACATCAATCCTACCAGCAAGGCCTGAATGTGGCACCGGCACGGTATGCATCAGAGGGCGTGGGTGGAGTTAGATCCCCCAGACCCCCAGGTGAAAGTCCCATGTGCTTACCAGTCATCCAGACAGATATCCCAGTGGTCAAGTACCCAGCACACATAATTAGTTGGAGGCATAGAGACTGGACCCCACACTGTAACACTATCAAGAAGCAACCAATTTACATGAATACTTTTTGAGTTTTCCATTGCCAGAAGGAAAGACAAATGTTGTATTTTTGGCCCAAAGTCACAGCATTTTCTAAATTTGTGTAAATTCTAAAGATTTGGTTGCAGAAAACAAGCAATCCCTACACTGAACAGAAAAACAATGATAATCAAGTTGAATCGGATCTGGATTAGCTTAATCATGATGAGAGTGTCTGTAATATTTACCGTGTGAAGCCACGTTCAAAAGCTTCTTCACAGCAGTCTCAGACTTAATCCACCACTTCCGCACTCATTAAAGCTGTGTTGAAAATGCAGCGCATATGGAGCAATGTGCTGCCTTTTATTGAGCAATTGATCAAGAGGAACAATTGAGAAAACAAAATGAAAACTTAGCCTTTGAAATAAAGTTAACAGCAACTAATTAAAAAGCTTTGTGTTTTGATTATAATCCATTTAATTTATGTATATAATGCCAATTCACAACGTATTTCATCTCAGGGCACTTTACGGGGACATTACAAAATAAAGTAATTTGGTGATTCTAAGCAATCTAATGTCATTAACTCTTACCTTAAATGAGGCCAAGTAAAATATATGCCCCAGTTGAAATCCAACCCAGATGGGGTTGTTCCAAAAGAAAAATGTAAAACTAATGCAAAGCATTTATCTGAGTTATCAGTAATCAGACCTAAATAAGAGCAGAAACAGAGAGTAGACTAACTAGATAATGCAGTCTCAATCTCCCATTTTGACTGAAAATGGTCTGAATGATATTGCAAGCATCATGCAAAGACAAACTAACATCACTGCCTTACTTGTAAAACAAAAGTTATAGCCTATTTTCCCAGTCAGAAACATGCATTTGATGCAGCACCTTTACACACTGCAAAAAGGATCTAGAAATAAGTAAAACTTTCTTAGATAAAGTGTATTTACACTTAATTTGAGTAGGAAAAATAAATGATTTGCCAATGGAATGAGCATTTTTACTCTTTAAAGAAGATATTTCAATAAAATGTACTTGAAATAAGACAATGCAGTTGTGTTTTGTTATTTTTAATGTAAATTGTCCTTTTCCATTGGCAAAATGTCTGTTTTATCTCCTCAATCCAAGAGCAAATGCACTTATTTTAAGAAAAAATACTTATCTATATTACTATTTTTTCCACTGCAGTGTAGATCCTTTATGAATACCTTTGAGAATGGAGTGCAATCTGAAAATGAGTGACTGTTTGCACTTTTTAGAGCAGTTAACCAGGGCACAGCCTAAAGATTTGGTTTCTAGTAGTCAGCACTAGAAAGACCGGTCCAGTGGCCATGCCTCAGCAGGTGGTCATGCCCCAGTCAGAAAATTCTAGCTGTTGGTGGTGCTGCAGATAGTAGCGCTGGGATAGACTTTGTGTGTGTTAATTGTTGACCTTATTCTGGTTAATATTTGTTAATTGCTTTTTAAAGTGAGGTCAGAAATGCTAACATAAACCAAGGCTGCCTGTTATTTGTTTCGGCTTTATGAGGATAATGGCATTTTATCTTTCATTGACGCCTACAATCATATATATGACAAACATGTACATTTTGATATTTAAAAGTATATCAGATTTTAAGGCATCATTTTATGTTAAAGAACGACATAAATAGATGGTTTCTCTGTAAAGAACATGGTACATTTTTAGTCCATTGAGCTTACTATGTTGCTATAATTTTTGTCCACTAGATGGCAGCATTGCATTACTTTCTAGCTGGAAAGGGCATCTGAGGCCTGAATGTCAATTTACACCTTCTTAAAGGGCCACCCACTAGTTTGAGCTATATACAGTTAAACAGGTTTTATTGTACAGATTTTATTATTATATTTATAATGTGAATATTATTTCTCCTTTATTCGTTTTTTCAGATCATACATAGACGCAACAGATAAATAAGTAAGTTAGAGCTCCTGATTACTTCATAAATCGCAATGCTGGATGTAAAGTCAAGTTTGTTCCCTTCTGCTTGCTGTGCTTTGAAAACCTGTTTGAAGTAAATCACTAGACTGCATGAAATCTCTCATCTTGTATTATAACTTAGACGCCCACCTATACAGTCAACTCTCCACAGTACAAATTATCCAAACTATTTAATAAAGGACCTTTGAGCGGGATCATTGCTGATGGCCCTGGAGAACTCAGCTGTCTATTCTGCTAAAAGGAACACAGGCACGCCCATGATATATTTTTTACATTGGGAGAAAAATCCTAAATTTAGAGCAAAGACTCTGGTTTTAAGAGAGAAATATGTTTCTAGCGTTATCAGATTTTTGTAAAGATTTTTACCCATGGAAATCTTTTTCCAAATTTCAATTTATCTTTGATTTGTTCTCTAACAAAATATCTTCTCTCAAAAATGTTTCTTCATTTTCAAATAACATCAGTTTTTTACTATTAATGTGAAAATGTGTTCTCTCTAATATATTTATTTTACTTTCAAAAATGCTTTCCCCTGTCAGATCGCTTTTTTTCTTGAATTTGATAAAAACACCAGAATAATTCCATAGAAATGGCCCTGGGTCGCAGTGAAGCATTGAGACAAAGATCATAGCAACTTAGTAGGATCTCGAACCCTACAGAGTTTGACAAACTGATTGTGTTTATTGTGTTTGTCATCAACTGTACAGAGCAGGTTAAAGCTACAGTGTGTAATAATTACAGGGATATAAAGTCAGAAATTGAATATATTATACATAACTATGTTATTTATCATCACCTATGAGCTCAGCCTTTTAACCATAATATTTGCTTGCCTTAGAATTCGCTATTTATAATTACATAGGAACGGGTCTCGCAGCCATGGAGGCAGACATCTTTGGCGCTACGGCAGCGCCAGAGGCAACAAACTAGCGACATGGTGATCGCCCATTACGCCGAAAAGTAACTACGCAAGTTGAGAGAGATTAACTGAGACGGTACTGAACAATAGATGGCAGTATTATGCCTGAGAAGCGTTTAGTCTGCCTGAAACCAAAGAAGAAGAAGAAGCAGGTATACTGCGCTTCAGTAACAAGAAAGGTGAACAAGGCGGCAGGCGTGAGTGACTTTGCAAACTGTTTGGCACTGTGTGGCCAAACATCAGACGAATGGAGGATCATGCCTACTCTGTATCACAACGAAAAGCGGCGGACACCGAACCCCCGTCATCTAAGAAGCGGAAACACGACGAGAATAAACGCAAGCGTGACAAGAAACGGCAAAAACACGGATCAACATTGGCACGGCATTTACACGATGGAAGTCACTGATGGAGGAAAAAGGTTTTCAAAGTGACGCTCAAGTTGCCAGTTTTCTGTTGGACAGGTAATTAATCCTACACACACAATTGTCTTTTTATACACGTAATACCCCACCCCCACATCCCGTTTCAACCAAACTATTGTCAAGATGTCTGGTAGCATTACCTAGATAAGGCCACAGCTTCATAAAATTACCACAGCTGATAGTGGCGTGTGTGTGAGTGTGAGAGAGACAGATATATGAACTGCATATTAGCGAGCTACGGATATATACCTCGGTTACTTCTCTCCGGCTCCTTTGGAGATCTTCAAGTCTTTCCTCCTCTGCTCTAGTCACCCCGCTGGCACCTCTCTCCCTCGCCTGGCCCTAGCTGCACGCCCACCCCCGCCTCTCTGCCCTCTTCTTCTCTCTCCCTCTTCCTCGCCTTTGTAACCCCCGTGCCACAAACATGACTTGGACTCTGTAAACGGGGAATATATATTCTTCCAGCTTAACACAATCTCACTGTTAAACTAATGACTACAATTACTTCGTCTGTTTATATCACCATGCAAAGCAGCTCACCAAAACGCCACAACGATGTAGAAAAAAAATAACGGGTATATTTATTATCTTAAGTCTACATGAAATCTATACCCCTACACAGACTAATGAAATACTATCTGTAAAATTATCTATGTAAACAAACCTCATCACTTGAGAAGGTAGGTGATGCGGACGCCGTGGAAGACATTTTGTCCCGTAACGCTCGCCGTTATTGTTGGGGGAGAAGTGGGGGGAGATGTTCATGTTGCTGCAGTCTGCAGTCTTGACGTTAGATGTCGCTGAAAATTACACACTGTAGCTTTAAAACACGCGAGGCTGAAAAGATTGAGATGATTGTAAAAGGAGCTGAACAATTCTCAGGGATGAGGAAGATTTCTGGGGCTCAGATGAAACCAAAGCTTGAGGCAGATGGCACACAGGCAGGTACAGGTGATTGAGCACAGTGTTATTGCTGCAAAGGAGATTTGATAGCAAACAGTCAGGAGTTAAAATGATTCACTCACTGAAAAAAAATCATAATATTTACTTCAAAAATATATTGTAAGTATTTGCACACAAATTATTTAAGTCAAATTTAATGCTGCAATATCGAGTAACACCAGGATCAAATGAATTTCACTTAAAACATAACAGTTGTGAAGAAAACTTGCTTAATTTCATCCAAGTGTGAAGTTACATGTTTTGTTACCTACAAGTTTATTTATTCTACTTTGTTGGTTGGTATCTGTTTTGAGATTATTGTTTTTGGTTATTTAGTTATACTTCTGGTTAGTTATGATTAATGTGGGTGAATTGAGTTGATAAACTGTCAATGGCAGGACCAGCATGCATCTGGGTGGGCGTATGTTCTTTTTATAAATGAAGGAGAAGCATGCAGGAAATGTTTTTTTCTTTTCTGTTTGCTTGCCTAAGGAGAAATAAACCACAAAACGAAAGGAGTTTACCTGGAAAACATTTTTCTTTTTGCCTGCATTAATTACTTGTCCAAGGTCCATCTTGGGCCCCTGTGGATTTTTTGTGTCGTTAAAGCTGGGCCACAACAGTAATCATTGCCAGGTTTCTTTTGATAAATCATAAAACCATACTAAATGTTGGGATCTGGAGGTTTGTCCACTTTCTCCACCAGAGGGCGCACGAGATCTCCTGAAGCATGAGACGACCGCACCACCTGTCTCTAATCTGCTTGTGCTCCCACAAGGTTAATTTCGCTGATTTCACTCGTGCGTTTGAGGAGGAAAAACTAAAAGAAACTTCCACAGCGCTCCGATGTAAAGATGTAAAACAAAAAGATTTATTCCACAGTTTCTTGTGTTATCCTTTACATGAGCAGTCAAATCTTAAATAACCTCCACAAAACAAACTACGGTTGAAAAACCGTGTGGCTCTGTCGATTCTCACTTGCAGCCCCGTCGCCTTTTTTCCTCTCTCTTTTTTTCCTCTCTGCTCCCCTCCGTTAACGCCAGGCTGCACACTTCATTTGCATAAATTGCAAAGTGGCCAATGAAGTTATAAGGCATAGAAACTTAAAATAAAACACTTATTCACAAAACATTATGAATTTAACTACATGCAATATAATAATGCTTCCTAAACATAAACAAATTCACTTATTAAATTATTAATTAAACAAATACGTTTTTACAATAACTGAATATTTTCTACATTAACTTGGCCTCCACATTCCGGCCCCTAATTGTGACCCTATTACACAATTACCAACTTAAAAACTTGTGGAGCCGAGGTACTCAAATACCCTTCAATAAACAACATAAAAATATAAAACGAACTTATTAGTCTCTACGAATGATTGCTTCAGCCTGATTCCTGTAAAAGACAAATCTTTGTTATGGGTCTGTCCATTGTGCTCGTCTTGGTTTTGATCTTCACTTGACGCACCAGTCCTGTCTTGTCAGAAATGGTTTGGATTACTTTCCCTGTGACCCAAGAATTGCGTGGAGCTGTGTCATCAACAATAAGCACGATGTCTCCAACTGCAAAGTTGCGAGATGGACGGGTCCATTTTTGCCTTTCCTGAAGCAATGGCAAATATTCTTGTGTCCAACGTTTCCAAAATATTTCTGACATATATTGTACTTGCTTCCATCTCCGTCTTGCGTAGAGATCATGCTTGTCAAACAGTCCAGGAGGAAGCGATGGTTTGGTTTTCAGAAGCAATAGATGATTAGGAGTGAGTACCTCCAAATCGTTTGGATCACTGGACACCTTGGTTATTGGCCGACCATTAATAATAGCTTCTGCCTCACACAGAAGTGTATGCAGGCCCTCTTCGTCCAGTGTCTGTAGTCTTAGCGTGACATTTAAGATCTTCTTCACCGACTTTATTAATCTCTCCCAGACACCGCCATGATGGGATCCAGTGGGAGGATTGAACATCCATTGAATGCCTTGCTGTTGAAGGTGGCCTTCAATCTTGGACACGTTCCATTCATTAATGGCTCTCTTAAGTTCACGCTCTGCACCAATGAAATTCGTTCCATTATCAGAACGAAGGATCTTTACTTGACCTCGTCTAGCAATAAAGCGACGAAGGGCGTGAATAAAGAATCTGTGTCCAATGAGGCTGCCATTTCCAAGTGTACTGCACGAGTAGTTAGACAGGTAAAAATGACGCCGTACCTTTTCACTACACTTCGTCCACGTCTAACCTCAAATGGACCAAAGTAATCTACTCCAGAGTTAGTAAATGGTGGGTCATCTGGAAGAACTCTGTCTTGAGGAAGGTCCGCCATTTGTTGCTTTCCTGCAACTCCATGCGCACGTCGACAGACAATACACTTAGAGAGTATCTGTCTTACTGCAGTGTTGGCACCGGGAACCCAGAATTTAGTTCTCAACTTTGAGATTACATGATTACGACCACAATGTGCCAAGTTCTCATGAATTTCTCTGAGGATAAGCTTTACGACGTGTAGATCCTTACTTAGGATTGCTGGGCGCCTTGACTCCTCCGGGAGTGCAGCTTTCCTAAGTCGTCCTCCAACCCTGAGAATGCCTTTTTCAAGTACTGGATTCAGTTTGAAAAGAGAACTAGTCCTCTTCACTCCCTGACCCTTAGAAAGTGCAGTGATCTCTTCGGAAAATGCCCTAGCTTGGCAATAGCAAACAATTGCTTCTTCAGCCTTTGCAAGGTTCTCCATAGTTAGTTTCTTGATGTTCGCTTTAAACTGACTTTCCTTGAAACCTTTCATTTCCTTTTCAACATCAGATTGGGTCTTAATAGAACTTAGCTCTTTCCTTTTGCAACACCGTTGCAGCAGAATACTCTTAACCTTAAGCATCCATGCGACCGCCCTTTTTAGTCGAAACCAGGATGAGAAGTACTGCAGGAATTCCTCCACTACATCTTTATATTCCTCAAGAGAAAGAATCTGGATTGTTATGGGAAGAAGCTATGTCTGGTCTACAAACAACATTCTGCAGGGAATGGTGTGGCCTTGAGAGAGAAACAGACTGAGTGAAAACTTTTATAGTGAGTAAATATGAATATTAATATATAATGAGAGAAAGATATAAATTTTCCCACAACAGTCCACCCTTTCGATTATAAAAGGATATTATCCTTGTGTAATCGATATCATAAAAAAAGGAAAATTTATGAATATAAAAAACTTAAGAAACTAAAATTGTGAGTATATGTGAAGAAAGCTAAAACTGAAAATTATGAATATATGTAAAGAAAGCTAAAATCTAAGACACTACAGTAAAAATATAAAAAAAATCATAAGAAGAAAATAATGATAATTAAAAAATAATGAATCAAAAATCCACAACTGCATTAAGTCGGTGGACAATGTTAAATGATTATAATAGATGGAAAAATTATGGAAAGGATTATGATAGCTAAAATATGTTGCCAATAAATAGAGCCCTGGAATCACACCTTAGTTGGCAAAAATATTTACTGTTTTTCCCCATTATGATACTTTTATGGTAAAATATCTATTTGCTGAAAATTTAAATTTTTAGTTCTTATCATTATCAGTTACCCTTTTTGTTTCCCTGGAAAGAGAAAAGTTCAAATCAGTCAAAACAATAGACCCCTTCATGTCTACAAACTGTAAGTCAAATTATTAATCTGAGCTTCATTAAAAGTAAAAAAAGATCAATCTCTATGCAAAATGTTAAAATCATAACACAAAGTTGTTTCACGCAGATGACGAGTTCAGCTCTTCAGAATCAGGCTCAGTCAAAGCACACATTGAAAAGTTGGAGGATTTAATCTCAGCGCTCCTCTTTCCCAATGGTAGCTGAGACCCGATCATCAGAGTTCATTCTCTAATCCAGAAATCTCTGCCAATACTTTCCATCAGCCATCAGGTGGTCATCTAACACTTGGACTTTCTTTTTATTATCAAGAAAAGTAATATCAAACACTTAGACACTAAAAATGTTAATCTTTGATTAAAATGCAACACATCACAACACATTTCCCTTCTCATTCATGTTGTATGATTAAAAATCAAAAAGCCAAAACTGATGTCAGACATCTTCAGGTGGGCGTCTTCATCTTTCTGTTGATGTTGGTCCCTTATACAGGCGACATTTTGAACGTTGTCTACAGAACAGCTGGTCCTCAACACATCAGGTGGACTACTGATGTGTTAATTAACCAATCAGAGGGGATTATTCTGCCCCTTTATTCTGATTGTTTCCTGGTTCCTTCCAGATGAGCTCCGATGAGCTCTGATCACTTTTTTTATTGACTCTCAGCCACACCTCCTCCTGCTGAAGGATGGAAGGATGGCTGTGATGGTCCTGCATTAGGGTCTCCAGGCACCTTGGTCCCTCTGTAAAGCCTTCTCTGACTAAGGGGAAAAAAAGGTCTTGTAGGTCATTTTAATGTGTCACCTGTCAGTCCCAGTCTGGCCAGAGGTCAGTGGTCAGGCCCGTTCTGTGGTTCAGGAACGGGTCGACCCGTCATGAGCTCATGGGGAGGAAAACTGGGAGTCAAAGTTACCAACATGCTGAATTAAAGGAGCTGAGGGAAGGAAAGATCAGATGTTATCTTACCCTTTCACAAACAATAGTAGATCAAAATAAGTTCATGTAGCTTAAAGAACTTTAGATTAAAATTTGAACTTTAAACTTTGTCACAAATCATTGAATTATTCCATAATTTCAAACTTACCCAGTAAATGTACTTCCTTAGTGTTCGGTACCCTTATCACTTCTGCACCTGCAGAAATCCAAACAAACTTCTCCTCAGCAGAGGACTGTGTGTGTCAGTGGGCTGCAGCAATGTAAACAAGGGGAGACACTGCAGCACAGCCTTCTCTGTTGCTTCCACCAGACATGATGTGTGTGGAAGAAGAATATAGGCTTTCCATCCGATTTCAAGAACGATGTTTCCAAGGCGAAGCAAAATCAAAGAACCAGAAACAAGAGTTTCATGAGGTGAAGAAACACCAAACCAGGGGTGCAAGAAGCTGAACCATCAACAAACATCAACAAAGCTGGTTTTTCCCAAACGCACATCAGACAGTCAGGCTGAGGTGTTCAAACTTCATCCAGAAGTCTAGCAGTCGTTTCTTTAGGTTGTTTATTTATTCTGCTCTCAATTATCAACCCAAATTCCACATGGACTGTTCCAGATGGAAAAATAAACAGCATCTATATGGATCCTTATTAGTTTAGCTTTGCTGTTTTCTCTTGTTTTATCTTCTTTCCACCCTTTTCTTCATCAGAACAAATAAAATATGTTCTGTTGAAGAAAAACAACAATTTAAGTCAAGTCAATTTAACCTCCAGATATATCTGAGCTATGGATCCATTGAGAATAGATCATTTTAAGGTCTCCACCATTCATCTTAATGTAGGAATTAAATCCTGTTATTTATATCCTCTATCATTATAATCATTATTATTAATGTTATCATTATTATTATTATTAAATAATGTTATTATCATCATTATTTCCAATTGAGTCATTTGAACACCGTATAATTATTAACCAATAATTATGTTAAATAAATTTGCATATTTATTCCAGATCAGCTTAAGATAGATTTACTTCTTAAAGAATTGTAAATAATGTAAAAGCAAATTCAATCAGCCTAATTTATTTTTATACAAGCTATTTGTGCTACACACATATAGATTTATTTACCCTTAAAGTTTAATCTAAATCTTAAAGAATTAAGGTTAACAAATTAAACTTTAGCATTTAGCTTTTAAATAATGACTCAGGTCCTTGATTATTTGAAGAAATGCCCAATTATTGTTAAACAAGCATAATCTGTTCATTTGATTTAATTTTTTTTTTTAAATCTGTCTCATTAAACTTTATTTGTTGTGATATTTGAACCTTATATCAATCCCCTTTATTACCAATTTAAACAGCTGTGCATTATCTTTAACACATTTAACTCCTGCTTTGTTTTGAAAACAGGTTAGGGGGAAGAATGAGCCACAGAAACTAGAAACTGTCCTTATTTTACAGTTTAACCTTAATTATTCCCTCATTTCTATTTTACCAAGACAAAAAATAACTAAACTATCATTTCACAAATGGACAACATACAATAGTTAGAGTGGATCCACAGACACTACAGACAACATATAAGACAAACAGATAAGACAAACAAAACACAAACAAATGGCCATAACATAAATGATTAAACGTAATTGTTGTTGCATGCAAACCTTAATTGTGTCAGGCCCTTTTCTCTCACGGGGGGGGCAGCCTGCCCAACCGAACCTCCTGTAACTGGGTCAACGGTAAAATGGACGCTTTCAGTCTATTTATACGCATAAACAGCGAATCAGTTACTATTCTGCTGTAAGCCAACCATTTATAACTTTATGTCAGGTGCTATTTCAGTCCTAATTCTGAAAGTTAGGATGTTTTTTTTTTTTTTTATCATCCTAGATTTAAATCCATTAAGCAGGTTTTAGGTTTTATTTATTTTAAAACATACTTGTTTTAAATGTGCCAAAAAAAATATTTAATATTTCACTCTCTCAGGAAAATATGCCACTTTGATTCAAATCTTTCAGGAATTAATTATTTATTTTTGAAAATCTATAATATTAGTTAATAAACTCATAGCTTTTATATATTTTAGTTGCATTTTCCCAAACTACATCCCATATATTTGGTTAACTGTAAGGTTTATTTATTTTAAACACTTAAGGGATGAAAATTTCTGATTTCATTGTTTATATGTTTTAAATGATATAAGTAAATAATAATATTTTTGGAGGAAAGGAAAATCAATTTCTCTTAGCTTTTCATTTAGAGAAATCTAATTCAGATTAAACTGACACATAACTTTAGAAGAGATGAAGCTAATCTCTCCGAGTGGCTGCTGTGGAAATAGAGAATTTGGTTTGTGACTAAAACCTGTGCGCATTTCACAACTACTGTGTCAGACCATGTTTGGACCCTTTTCTCTCTCTGGATTTGCCTAAGTTTTCATCTCCAGGTCCGTCCATAACATTATGGAACATGGTGACAGCAGGAAATGAACAAAACGAGACCCGTCCTGTTTTTAAACAACCACAGGCCTGATAAAAAACGTTTTGTTTTCCAGTCCTGAAGCCGACATAGGAAAAGACAGTTGCTGCTGAGTTTTTCTCTTTTAAAAAGATAATTTTTGGTTTAGATATTTAAGGTTGGTTCTAATTTGATCAGAAATTACACTAAAAGAATCATGGTTTAGTGAAAGCCAATCAAGCCGTTCATTATCACCCTCATTAGACATTTTCCCATAGATAAAGTCATGTCAGTCAGAAAGTCTGTCAGCAAGCATTTTCTTCATTGCAAGATGCAGAAAGGAATCTAATAAGAGAAAGTTATCAAACTTTTCTTGAATAGTTGGAAGTCTATGGAAATGGAAAATGAAATAAAATAAAAGGAAAGAAAAGAAAATATATAATCGATCACTTTACCCTTTACTGATTGCTGCCAACAGGCGGTTTCAGTCCTGGAGCTCCACCACCTCAGTCAAAAAGGTCAGCCACTTCTCAAACAAAAAAAATTATTCACTAATTAAAAAAAAATAATAATTTTAGCACCGGAGAGAAGGAAAGCCTTATGTTGGTGCACCTCCTCCTTGTTTCCCCACAAAAAAAAAAATTTCCCCAGTGTCTCTGTCCTCATGGTTTTTGCACACACACACATTGTGGAGCAGGTTGCAGCTCAGGTGAGCTATTAGGGTCAGGGGTTCAGAGCAGATGAAAATCCTTTTGTGTTGCTTTCCCCAGATTTTAACCCATCATTTCCATCCGGTTGCTGTGTCGGTGTGTGTGCCTTGGGGGGTGGGGGGAGATTGATGCTTGAAGCAGGCTGCCTTTCTCCGGCGGGCTGATGGGAGGGGTGCATCTCCTCCAGGTCTGAATTCTGAGCGGCTCCGATCAGGGAGTCCATGTTTGAAGGGCAGGGAGTAAAAAAAACAATGATTAGTTTAAGTTTCAATATTTCAAATGAATAATAATAATAAAAAAAAAAAAAATAAAGTTGTTCATCTTTACCATATAAAAGAAGAAGCCTTTTCAGGAAAGGAATGTTGTCTCGTCAGTCACCCCACTTCATCCTTCAGTCACTTTAAGTCACGTTTCCCTCTCGTCACAAACTTTTCTCATCTAATTTTCTCAAATTTTGTTTTTATCAT
Source organism: Cyprinodon brontotheroides (assembly GCA_018398635.1). Lineage (NCBI taxonomy): Eukaryota > Metazoa > Chordata > Actinopteri > Cyprinodontiformes > Cyprinodontidae > Cyprinodon > Cyprinodon brontotheroides. The sequence goes on along the minus strand of JAGKQL010000046.1, from coordinate 13,552,415 downwards.
CAACCTTACTTTTCTCTATTTAATTTTGTATGTTTTCTTTATTTAATTTCAGGTTAATTCCTCCATTTTATTCTATTTTAAGTTTTTTTCAGGTTTTAAACTTTTAATTTGACCTTATTTTATGCCCTACTTACTTTTTTCTGTAATAATTTAAATAGTTTTTTATTTTTAGCTATGAGTTATTAACTTCCTGTAAAAATTGAGAGAGTTTTGTTTCTTTAAAAGCACCATTGAAATTAAAATTCATTATTATAACTTAGTATAGTGTAAGTTTAATATGTAATACAGTGTAAATATGTTTAGTATCAGGTTTAAACACTCTTTTTTGACTTCTTATTTTAACCCATTTCTTTTTGAAGCTGAGAGTTTCTTTGAACTCTCCTTTTAACCATCCATCATTTTAAACAGTTTTCTTCTCTTTTTTTTTTTTTTTTTTTTTTTTTTTTTTTTTTCAAAATCTGTAAATTTCTTACCTTACCTTCTTTTTAGCCTCTAACTTCTCATGATATTTGTTTATCTTATCTTTAACATTTTTGTTTATTGCAACATTAAAAGAACCCTATTTTCTCTGCAATTGATCAAAAATTTCTCCTTGGGCAGTTGACAATTCCCTGGAACCTTGCCTTTTGTTCTACTACCATACTGTAGAACTGCAAAACCTTTCCCATTATCTACAGGTAATTTACCGGTTTCCAATATGCACACCATTCCTCTGGTGCCGACCTGGATAACTGGGGGGGATCCCACTCTAGATTACCGACGTCTCAGTAAAATTAAATGCCTTCTGGTGGCACCTACAACCTTCCTCTCACCCTTAGAGAGAGCCTCACGTTCCTATGCGAGGTCTTTTGGTTCCCAGGTGGAACAAAACCCTGAACTGCCTTTCTGCTCCCCAAAAAGGAAAATTATCTGTTATTTCATATGTATAATCTTTAGTATTATACAAATTTTAGTGCATTAAAATAATTAACCTATTAATTAGTTTCTTGCTAGATTATAATTTTAATGGAGAAGAAGAGGACTTTGTTTGAACAAATTTTCCAGAATTTGATTTCTAATTATCTTTAAATCTGTAAACAACCTGTTGTTTTGTGATTTAGTTTTTGAAATCTAATCTAAATTGTGCCGACAAAAGATTCATCTCACCGTCTCAAAAAAATGGTTCGTTTTGATCCTCCTGCTGACCTCTAGGGACCTCGATGCCAGAAGTCCTCACTCCCTTAACCTTCTAACCGGGGTATTGAGGCTGGAAGACTGCTTCCTCCAGGTGGTACCTGACACTTCTGACAATCGCTGTCCTCAGAAAAAATCAGTCAAAGAGAACTGCCTTGACAACGCCAAATTGTCGTGGGAAAAAAGTATTCAACTATTCATCCTAGTTAAATAAACGGAGATCGATGGATTTCACTCAGTCGGCACATTTATTAAAATCTTTGCAAAGAGAGAACAGTCATCATGGCACAGCATTCTGCTCTGTTCTGATCTGGGCAGGGTTCGTTCCCCCCTAGTTACAACAATCGAAAGCAGTCAGAGTCATAACAAATTACACACACTTTGCTTAACAGTAACATGTTATGAATAAACCTTGAGAAAGAATCTGGATTGTTATGGGAAGAAGCTATGTCTGGTCTACAAACAACATTCTGCAGGGAATGGTGTGGCCTTGAGAGAGAAACAGACTGAGTGAAAACTTTTATAGTGAGTAAATATGAATATTAATATATAATGAGAGAAAGATATAAATTTTCCCACAACACCAAAGCCCTCTCTATGGGTAGCATATCCTGGTCCAGATCCAGATTTTTAACTTCTGATGTCCTCTCATCTTCTGGGATAGCTGACAGCACTGCTCTGCTATTGCTAATCCATTTTGTAAGTCTGAATCACCTCTATGACATACTGCTCTCAGAGTGTGATACAACTGGATGGCTTCATCTTCTGAACTCACGGACTTTAAACAATCATCTACATAGAAGTTGTGTAGCACTGTGTCAACTGCCTGATTGTTAGCCTGGTCTTGGTTGTCTTCGCAC
>JAGKQL010000046.1:13515201-13533863 GCA_018398635.1 Cyprinodon brontotheroides | reverse complement strand
TTTTTTTATCTTATTATATTGTATATTTGGATGTGTGTATATATCATGTAAAGAGCTGGCAACTAGAAGCGTGTAACAAAAGTAATTTCCCTCTAGGGATTGATTAAAGTATTTCACGATTCTGATAAAAAACCTGTACATTATCATTTTTGTAACATTTTAAGTAAGTTACAACATTTTTAGACTTTGAACGTCATCAGATGAACACTGGGATGTATGCCTGGTTTTTAAAGTTTTAAATGGACCTGCTCCTCCTCCTCTAACAGATTTTATAAGAAAAAAACAAGACTAGAATAAACACTAGGAAAACTTTAACCAGAAAGGAGACTTGCTTAATGTTCAGCGGTGTAGGACCAAATTTGGCAAAATGGTTTGCATCCATCCTGAAGGCTCACGGTTTGCTGGGAACACCACTGCCAGCTCATGTTAGGGGCTGTGGGACCTGCAGACGTTTTAAATTTCCTCCTTGAAACTTTTTTGGTTGAAAACCCCAACTTAGACATGTGATCACAAGGTAAATTGATCTGTTTCCATGAGCCTGTTAACCTCAGAACTTTATTGTTAACCTCATTTTATTTAATGTTCACTGTTTTTACCTGCCTTAGGACCGCGGATGCAAATTAGCTGTTGTGTGAATTCTGGCATATTTACATTGAAGCTTTATGCTGACATGTTGATGAATGTGCATTGTGCATTCAGAGGAGTGATCATAGCGCTCTGCATCAGCAGTGCTGCGTCTGACTCCCTGCCAGCTCCCAGATCAGCTTCTCTCATTGGTTGACGCGGCGCGTCCAGCAGCTAAAGTTACATTTAATCAACTCCAGCAGCTGCTGATACTGAAATTTGGAAAATTGGAGCAAAGCTTCCAGGGGATGTACAGTTAAAAAAACTGTACATTCCAAAATCAGGGCATATAATTTGTCATTTTTTTTAATGAAGGACGTATAATGTTTGCATTGCTAGCTAAAAGCCTGTAATTCTGGCAGCAGGTGGAGGGAAAGGAGAGGAAAAGTCAGGAGCAACCAGAAGGGTCACCAAGCGCTCCTGTTCAGCCTCTGCAGGATGAAGCTGATCTGAACTCAGGAGAGGAAACCATTCTAGGATTGTGATCATGAAAGAAGAAGAACCAGAGTTAGTAGAACAGATCTGCTTTGAGACTCCAGCTTCATCATGGTGGCGTTTTATCAAAGGGAACATAAACTGGACACCAAACTGGATCCAGGGGAGGAACCATAACGGCGCCCAACGCCCAGTGAGATCATCAGATGGCGTTCTTTAAATGACTCCTGTTCCTCATCTGCAGTAAACATGCAGGCTGCAGCGCCAGGGTTCAGCAGCAGGGGCGCCGTCCACCGCCGTGCCGGCAGCAGGCCAGGCTCAGATCAGCGTCTTCAGCTCCTCATCCGTCAGCCGGTTGACCTCCATGATCTTGGTCAGCTGCTCGGCATACCGGGCCTGGTCCTGCATGAAGTGAGGGATGCGGACGTTCTCCATGTGGGCGAGAGCTTTCAGGCGATCCACGTCTTCAAACGAGACCTGGATTCATCACAAAAACACGGGACAGGTGTTCAGACGGGCTGCTCTGATTGGACGCTCATGTCACGTCTTTCACCCTCAGAGCATCGGAGCTTTTAGAGCAGAGATGTTCCTCTGAGCTTCGCTCTGCGTCTGACATGCATCATCTACTGTGACTGCGTGTCGCTGCTGAGGGGGGGCCGGCTAGAACCGGCCGCGGAGCAGAACCTTCCAGATCTCACCTTGCCCAGCGCCATCAGCAGTGGGAAGTCGATCTTGTCTCTGTATCTCAGGATCTTCAGAATGCCCTCCAGGTAAACCTGGTCTTTACTGAAGCATCCTGCAGGAGGGGAGCAGAAAGCATCAGTTCAGGTGGATCACAGAACGTAGGCGGCCGTCAGCCTCGCCGGCGCCGTACGTACCGGGCCGGGCCGTGTCGCTCTGGCCCCTCTTGGCGCGGACGCAGTAGTCCCAGCGGGTGTTTGGGTCCTGGACAAAGTGTCCCAGCTTGTGGAAGAGCTGGGAGAAGGACATGCGGCTGGCCTGGTAGACGGTGTAGTAGAGCAGAGCGGCGCGCCACAGCGTGGGGTCCTTCCTGAACAGGACGCTGTGGATGGACGCCAGGCCCTCCTCCGTGGGGTTCACCGGCTTCAGGCTAAGCCTCTTCCTGCCGCCGCCGCTGCTCCACGCCTGCTGGAGGTTGTTGATGCTGCGGAAGTAGTGGGTGCCTGAGGGACAGAGACAGGAACACGGTTTGGTTACAGCTGCGGTGGGCCCTGCCCGCAGTACCATGCTGCCACCACCGTGTCTAACAGCGGGTCATGGATCAGAGAGCAGCTCATTGAATGTGTCTCCTGAAGGATCAGCAGCAGGAAAGAGAAGTGGAACAGATCCAGAGGTTTGATCCAAGGACGGATTACATCACAGCGGCACGCTGCCCCAGTCCACCAGAAGGAGGCATCCGCAGCATCCTACATTTCCCAGCATTCATTGCATTCCATTCATTCATCCATCTATCTAGTATCCATTCATTCTATTCATCTTTCTATCTATCTATTCATCTATCTATCTATCTATCTATCTATCTATCTATCTATCTATCATTCATTCATCTATTATTCGTCATCTATCTATCTATCTATCTATCTATCTATCTATCTTGATTTGTCTCATCTATCCATTCATCTATCTATCTATCCATCTATCTATCTATCTATTCATCTATCTATCTATCTATCTATATCTATCTATTCATTCATCTATTCATCTAATACCTATTCATCTAAATCATCCATCCATGTATTCCTCTATCATCTGTATCCATCTATCATCTATCTATGTATCTATCATCTGATTCATCTATCTATGTTATCTATTCATTCATCTATCTATTCATCTATCTATTCATTCATCTATCTATCTATCTATCTAGTCGTACTATCTGTGTGTTCCATCCCTTCATCTATCTATCTATCTATTCATACACATATCAATATATTATTCAAATCCTTTCTCTATCTATCTAAGTTATTCTTTTCTCTATTCATCCATCTATCCATCTATCTATCCATTTTTATGTATCTCACTTCATTTATTCATACTGTCCTCTTGGATCATCTCCCCATGTATCAATTCATATACTGCCTGCCTGGGCTCATCAATCTATTTCATTCATCTATCTAATCTATCTACCATCCATTCATCTATCTATCTGGCCCATTACCCATCTACTCTGTCTATTCATCTATCAGTTGGACTCATTCATCTATCTATCTATCATCTATTCATAAGGGTTATTCATCTATCTATAAGTATGTTATTCATCTATTCATCTATCTATCTATTTGTCTATCTATCTATCTATCTATCTATCTATCTATCCATTCCTATCATCTCCCTCCATCAATTCATCTATCCATCAATACTCATCCATTCATCTATCCATCTATTATTCATTCATCTATTCATCCATTCATCTATCCATCATCTATTCACCATTCATTCCGTTCATTCATCTGTTTTAATTACCTCCATCTCATGTATCTATCCATACACCGCCCGTCTGGCCCGAATAATCCATTCATCCATTCATCTATTCATCTGCCCCATCTATCCATCAATTCATCCATTCCGTCCACCGTATCAAGTTGATTCATCTATCTATCTATATCTATCATCTATCTATATATATATTCATTCATCTATCTATCTATTCGTTCATTCATCTATCTGTTCATTCATCTATCCATTCATCTATCTTATCCATCAGTTTTACTCAATAGAGACGCTTAATTTCATTCATCTTATCTATTTTATCTATCTATCTTATTTCATTCTATCTATCTATCTATTTCATTCCATCTATCTATCTTATTCATTCATCTATCTATCTATCTATCTATTCATTCATCATCTATCTATTCCATTCATTCATCTATTTCCATTCATCTATATCTATCTATCTATCTATTCATTCATTCATCTTATTCATCTATCTATCTATCTATTTGTCTATCTATCTTATCTATCTATCTATCTATTCGTTCATCTATCTTGCCGACTATCTATCTATCTATGTTATCTATCTATACAATTTAATCCATCTATCTATCAATCTATTCATTCATCTATCTATATGCCTATATATATCTATACATTAAACTATCTATCTATCTATCTAACTATTCATTCATCTATCTATTCATATATCTATCTCTTCAAATATCATCCAGCTATTCTATATATCTCTCTATATACATTTCCATTCATCTAACTATGTATCTATTTATCTATCTGGCCCTCCATTCCGCCCATCAATCTATTCATTCATCTATAAGCATATATAAGTTATTTCATAAGTATCATTCATATACCCATATATCAAAATTCATCTACCTTTGCTAATGCAATTCATTTATCTATCTATTCATTCATTCATCTATCTGTTCTCAGTAAACTCCTTAATGTTGCCCCTCTGCTCCCTGTGAATGTTAGTATAGCAGTGGAGCCATGATGGGGGTGGGGGGCCATGATGGGGGGTGGGGGGCCTGCAGTGCGGGGTGGGGGGCCATGATGGGGGTGGGGGGCCATGATGGGGGTGGGCGGCCATGATGGGGGGGTCTAACTGGAGCGGAGCCTGTCTATCATGCAGCACAGTTTTGATCAAGCAGTAAATCAAATAAAGAGCATCTTTCATTGTTTTTGATTCATAACTACTGTGTTCTACTCTGAAGGCTGCTGTGTGTGATGGAGCCCGGGTGAATGGGGCGGGGCCGGTCCTACCTGGCTCAGGAAGCGGTCAGAGGCGTTGTTGTGGCGTGCCAGGACGGCCGCAGACGGCGGGCTGCTGTACTCAAACTGCGGGTCGTAGCTGAAGCCTGACTTGAAGAACTTTTCCTTCTCTTTGTCCACGTTAGACGGCTTGATGGCCGACAGGATGCAGAACCTCCTGCCGTTTTCTGCCTCCCGTGGCATCGGCGCCCTGTGGGGGGGTGGCGGCGCAGGGCGATGGCCGTCATGGATGCAGGTCTTCCTGAGCTGTGGGACGGTGCGGAGGCTCAGCCCCAGCTTGCTGCCCGTCACCATGAGGGTCGGGGTGGGAAGATCACCTGACACCCAGTGGGTCTGGACGGGCTTCTCCGCACCATCCGGGACGCGGCTCTTCTTCTGAGCCGGGCTCAGGCGGTTTCTTTTGCCCGACGAGGAACCGCCCCTCCCAGACGTTTGGGGCCTCCTGCACGCGGACCGCTTCTTCCTCTTCTTCTTCTCCTCCTCGGCTCGCAGCAGGACGTTGTAGCTGCTGGAGCCAGCGTCCCGGAGGCCCCTGAGGACAGAGGAGGAGATCTTTTGGAGGCACACCTGGCTCGGACTCACCACCCTGTCAGCAGAACTAAAGATAGACTTCTTAGAGAAATCCACCTCTGGCCAGTGAAGTTGTTCTGAAAGAGGAAGGAGGTCAGAGGAGAGGCGTCAGAGCAGATGGAGGAAGATCTGATGTGATTCACAGCTGAAAACATCCTGATTCTCCTCGCAGATGTCGGCCATCATGATCTACTGACTCCCAGTGAAGGAGACGCTAAATCACAATCACTAACTTTACTGAACAGAGATCTGATAAACCTGCTGGATGGGGGTGTTCTGTCAGATGAGCGTACCCAGACTGACTATGGGTATGCTGGTCTGACAGAGCAGCAGAGACGATCAGAGAGGGAACCAGATCAGCAACCTTTGATTGATTGATTGACTTTATTGATCTGACAGTGGAGGAATTTTCTTATAGCAGGATTATTATACAGGGTTATTGCAATGGGTGTTTTACATGGATATTTATACTTTATATATATATAGTTATTGCACTGATGATGAAATATAGAGAAACAGGTTATTGCACAGAGTTCTTAAAGGAAAAGTCGCTCATTTTCGCTAATTCAAACTTCTGAAAGTTCTTTAAATCTGAAATGATTCCGTCCTGTTCAATAAATGATCAGTGTTTTAATTCAGAGTAATTCTTTCTATGTGAATGATGTGCTTTACTGGAGGTATCCATGTTTGTCAAAGAACACTACTGCCACCTACTGGTTAGTGACATTGTCACGGTGCGGTATCCGCTGTTGATCAAGTCCCAGTGCTGTATCTGGTGTTTGTCACAACGCCGCCATTATCCAAGTCATCTTGAAAACATTCTTCTTCCAAATGTTGGCTACATATTACGTAAGTTTTTCTCTGGCCAGAAAGCTCGATGGCAAATCCTCCCTCTTCAAGCTGGCTTATCCAACCACCAAATCCGGCCCCCGGCCACTGCGGAGGATCAGGAATCAGAAAGGTGGAATAACTCTTTTTTTTCCACTTTTCCCCGATGTATTCCAGCATCCAGCTGCCATGCACGTGGGCATTGTCAGTTTCACTATAGCTCTGGTGAATTTCAATGGTGAAGTCCTCTGGAAATCTTCACAATTGTTGTTGATTGCAGATGTGTCTAGTAGTTCCCATTGATTTAGCTTGTAAAGCTGGGAGAATGGCGCCAGGCTTACCGCACCGTGACGTCACTGCTGGAAGATGGCAGGAGGGAGGGGCTACTATATTTGGGCAAAATGGCCGCTCCCAGACTCAGTGATCGCCATGAAACTTATTGTTTTTATTGTTTTAACTGATTAACGCTAAATTCATTAAATCACTGTGAACGTATTAGTTTTAGGTATAAATAAAGATCCAATGATTATTCCTGCTGATCTGACTTTTCCTTTAAATACTAATTGTTCATTTTCCATTGCAGCAGTTTTTGTGTTTCAATAAAAAATGAATTGCAGCAGGGATGAAGTAAATGAATAAAAATAAAACTCCAGTTTCATGTATGGTTAATACAATTTCCGTCATTTCTGCACATTAATTATATTTTGTCAGATTTAGGTTTTTTTTCTGTAACCCTTTTTTTCTTTCATTAAATCAATGTATTTATAAGCTGCTCATCCCAGCAAGACTGAACCCAAATTCATTTCCATTAATAATATCAAACACGCTGCTGCCTCCTGAACTGATCCACCAGGGAGTTTTTTTAAAGTGGGGAACCTTGGAGAGGAATGAGCCTGAATGAAGGGGAAAGATGATAAATCTGCAGAAGCAGCACATCCTTGGAGATGAAGGGAATCTCTGTCGGAGGTCTGAGGCCGATCGAGGAGCTGCTCACAAGCAGCGCCATGGATGCAGGGAAGGCTGAGGCTGCAGGAAGCGGTCCAGGAGGAGCCTCTCATGGCTGGTTCACCTCCCTGAGGTGCAGCAGAGCCAATGATACAGGATGATCCATATGAAGCGAGTCGTCATGGTTACTATAACAGAGGCTCTGAAGGATCCACCCAGGTTAATGGGTTAGTGGCAGACTGTGTTAAATCTCAGTGAGGATGCAAACCACTCATGCAGGTTGGTCTGAAGGTTCATGAGCTTCATCAGCAGCGGCGGATCCAAGAGTCACCCTGCAGCCAGAATTACCCTGAGCCTCCTGTAGGGGGCATGAGTGTTTTTATTGGACTTGGGCTACGGTGCACACTGCAGGCCTTAATGCTCAATTCAGATTTTTTGGCCCTTGAAAGCCATATTTCCAAATATATGCAACTTGTATGTGATCTTCTGTGTGAACTGCAGTAATACAACGCAAGTGTCCCGCATGCGCAGTAGAGGTATCTGCGATGATGTCACAGGCCAGTGGGCTCCTATGTTCATGGAAGTAAACATGGATGGTAGTGCCGGCGCGCATCTAGCCCATCTTTTTCCAACCATAAAAACTCAATCTTTTCAAAATGGTTAAACATAAATACTAGGGATGCACAATATAATGGGCCTCCTGTCGGTTCGGCCTTAAAACTGAATATCGGACATCCCCACCACACTCGATATTTAACCGATATTTGATCAGCTTCTCAGTTATTCTAACATTCTAAAAAAAATGGACTCCAGCATCTCCTTCTTCTTCTTCCTCAAAAAGATTCTTTACAGACTTAAAAAGCCTCTAAAGTACAGCCACAGACACAGATACGTCACGAGTGGAAAGATGTTCATATGCAGTTATCTTGCCATTTACGATCATCATATCCATCTCTTTTACTAACGAAATATTGCTATATATGACAGAGTTAGGCAGCGCACTCCCCCAAAACTGCCTTGTACTGGTTGCTATGGTTTCAGCTCTGACGTCACACGCTGAGCGTCCTCCGCTCATGGGAAATGTAGTCCAGCTGGAACATTTTCCTTTTTCCAGTTTAATCAGATTCATTAGTATGAATGTAGATTTACAATATTGATAAAGTTTAGAAATAGTTGTAAATCCAATAAAAAGGAAACAATAATGTAGATATTTATGCTTTGATACAAAATAAACATTACCCATGGTGCTCAATGACTACTATAGATAGATAGATAGGCCAGATATAGATAGATAGATAGATAGATAGATAGAGTGTATAGATAGATAGATAGATAGGATATAGTGATAGATAGATAGATAGATAGATCATGATAGATACTGAGATAGCTTTTTTATTTATTCTTTATCTTCTTTAAATACCAACAGCCAATACGCAGAATGGTGACCTAAATGGAACAAAACTAATGAGTTCATTTTATATAAATGTACCTGGCCATTCACAAAAAGTTGTCCCTACCAAAATCTTGGATCTACCTATGTGATCGATCTAGGACCACATAGCCAAGTGGCCTGGGTCAGATTGGAAAAATAGGAAGTCGAGCTGTGTTGTTCAGCACTCGCCATGAAAAATCGACAGATCCAGGCTGCAATGTGAGCCGTAGCCTATGATGAGTTTCTGAGTATCATCTGCATCATTTAAACCAGCTCAGGTTCTGAGACAGGAGTCAGATGAAGAGAGAGCATTTATTCTGACGTTTAGTCAGAATCTGGGCTGCAGAAATGACAGGAAGCTCCAGATGGAGGAGCTTCAGAGGACAGTGGGCGACTGGTCACTGTTACAGTGCTTTCTAACTGCTGGGCTTTGTTTACAATCTGTCAGGATATGCTGGTGAAGATTCTCAGTCATCCAGGTCATAGTCATCACAAAAAAGTAAAAAAAAAAAACAATCCACTGGATTTGAAGACGTTTCTCTTCCCATCCAGGTAAGCCTTTTCAATTCAAAATGTCAGAAAAAGTGTTGAGTTCGAGGGTTAGGCTGAATAGGTGAGGTATTCTGTTCCCCTTCGTCTATTCAGCCAGGCCAACAATTTCCTTTAACGAAACGCCCCTTTCAGAGACGTAGACCGGTATGGGGCGTTGCAGGCTAATAAAGAAGCCAAACTACCCCTGTTCCAAAGGGGGGGGACCCGAGGACCTCACCTATTCAGCCTAACCCTCGAACTCAACGCAATTTGTGACATTTTGAATTGAAAAACCTTCTTAACTGGGAAGCGAAACGTCTTCAAACTTGGAAACAAAGTCCAGTGGATTGTTTTTTTTATGTTTTTGGATCAGGATAATTTCAGTGAACTGATTCTGTGAATTGTTCTTGAGCGAACTGGACGTTATGAATAAATGAACTGAGCTGCTTTTAGCTCCTCTGATTATCTCTCTTTTCTGAGTTCCCTTGTTTAGCTCCCAGCCTCAGCCTCCTGCTCTGGCAGCGTTTAAGGCCCAGCAGGGGGATATTCGCTCTCTGCATTTGACCCCAAAAATTGAATAACCTTAAAATTTACAAATATATGCATATATAAACATATGTCCATACAAAGCATACAGTATATTACATCTATACAGTAAATACTGCATTTTTTTCTTTATGCAGTATCTTTAAAAGAAAGAATATTTGAGAAAATAGGAAAAAGGCTGACGTCATCAGGTGTTGTTTATTTTTTCCAGCAGGTTGTGAAATAATGTGACATATTTAGCTGCTGGTTTCCTTTTCTGGTAGTTTTCACTGTTTCTCAGGCGCTGATGACTCTTCACTAAAGTATTCCTCTTTCCACACAAACAGTAAAACTGCCTTCCTGTGATTGGCTGCTCAGAGCATGACGTCCGTGCCGTGGATTCTGATTGGTTGTCGCGTACTGCTCTGAGTCTGCGCAGTGGGCGCAGCGCTTGAAACCAAATTTGAACGGCAAGTCTGTGACAGAGCGCTCTGGTTTTGGCTCTCACTTAGTTTATCTCTGTTCTACCGCTTGAACTTCGCGCCAGTCCCAGTTTAACCAGTACTGCCCAGGAGGATCCCAGCTGGCCGATATGGACCCGTTTACTGAGGTGGGAGGAAAACGTGAACGGAGCTTTAGCCGGCTAACCGTCAAACTGTTAAAATTAGCTGCTAATGCTAACTAAAACCTGATGAGTTAAACTGTTAATATTAGCTGCTAATGCTAACTAAAACCTGATGAGTTAAACTGTTAATATTAGCTGCTAATGCTAACCAAAACCTGATGAGTTAAACTGTTAATATTAGCTGCTAATGCTAACTAAAACCCGATGAGTTAAACTGTTAATATTAGCTGCTAATGCTAACTAAAACCTGATGAGTTAAACTGTTAATATTAACTGCTAATGCTAACTAAAACCTGATGAGTTAAACTGTTAATATTAGCTGCTAATGCTAACTAAAACCCGATGAGTTAAACTGTTAATATTAGCTGCTAATGCTAACTAAAACCTAATGAGTGCTAGCAGCTGAATTGGTCGTTAAAGTTCGAGTCCAGTTCAGTTTATTCTTGTTCTCTGCTAGGAATCCATAGTGTAAAATGGAGGAGTTTTTAAATCAGTTTCAGCTTAGAGCTGAAAACTGGAGCCTAGTCAGATTAAAGGAAGCCCTGCTTCAGGCTGAGTTTGTCAGATCCAGTTAGTTTCTGATGTTTATTCAGTCCTGGTTCTGCTCCTCGGTCCGGACAGGCAGGCGTGGCTCATTCCTGAAGCTGCTCTGTCTGCTGCAGCCAAGATGGCGGCCTGCTGCAGAGCCCAGGAATGTGTCTGGGCCTGTAGAGCTCAGTGAATCAGATGAAGTGACAGACTGGGAGGAGGAAGAGCTAAAGCCTCCTCCTCTCTTTGCATCCAAACCGTTTTAAATGTGATTGGCTGTTATGTTGCTGTTCTTTGAAAATCAGACCTGAATCAGGCTGAGTGACGTTACTCAGCAACAGTTAACTAATCTGACAGTTCCTCTGGTTTCCTGGAGGCTGATTTTCTAAAGAACAGACCTGATGAGATGTCAGAGATGTTTGATGTTCTGTTGGGTCAAACCAGAAACTGTTGGAGCGGACCCGGGCCCGCAGGGAGAACCTCCAGAGGAAGCTGGCAGAGCGTCCCAATGCAGCAAACAGACAGATGGTGAAAAGGCCTCGAGAGCCACTGACAGAGTCCAACAGCGCCGTCGGCGACCCCGCTGCTGATGAAGGTGAGCGTATTGATGAGGATGATGATGATGTTGGTTTAGCTGAACTCTCCTCTGATCCTCTGATCTCACTCCAGCTCCTCAGATCTCCTCCAAGCCCTCCCCGTCCAAACGCAGGTGCTCAGAGGAAAACTCTGCACCGGATGAGAACCAGGAGCCAATCACGAGCCTCGCTGTGGCCCCCGCTCCATCGGACCCTCTGACGGATAAGAAGCCCCCTGTGGGCCCTGCCAGGGTCCGGTCCTCGTCCTCTCTGAGGCCCGCCGCTCCGCAGGAGAACTCTGCCCCCGCTCAGCGACAGGATCCTCCAACTATTAGAGCGACGGCGACCGGACCCCCTGGTTCTGACCCGCAGAGGAACGGGGCAGAGGAGGATCCGGCTCCCTCTGCTGCTGGCATGAAGTCCCGCCTGCAGAGGCTGGCAGCGCAGAGGAAATGCTGGGATGGTGATGAAGGTGATCATTCTCAGACCAAGGCTCCTCGCTTCCTTCATCTTCTCCCGATTAAAAGCCGCCGCTCTCTTTATTCAGGTCCTGCTGATGTGGTGCCAGACAGCACCCCCCCCACTCAGCGACAGGCGCCGGCTGACGTCCAGCCGCCTCCCTCGGCTCCTGCAGGGCGAAGGGGCCGACTGGCCCACCTGGCTGCCACCATTGAATCCTGGGAGGACGACCTCAGCCACGCCCACATCCCCAAAGCCAAGCCTGACGCCACCGCTGCTCCCAGGTTCCCCGCCAGAGTCGCAGAGGCCAAGCAAAGCACAGCGCCGAGTGTTTCCATGGCTACCGCCAGGCCTGCTTCCACCAAGCCGGTACGTAAACCTGAGAAAGGAATCAGAACCGCTTGTTTCACCGAAGGCATGGCTGCTAAACGCTCTGAGGAAGCCGTGAGCGATGCGCCCATCACCCGCTACAAAGGAGAAAATATTGGCGTTTCCTCTGAAGAACATGATCCACTTCTAGGAGATAAAGTTACCGTTATTTTATATTTCTACCCGACCACAGAGCCAACGTTGGTTCCTGCTTAAAAGGCATCGAATTATTCAATATCAAACTAAGTTCTGAAAAAATCTTCAGTCAGTCTGGCATACGTTTTTATGAAGTCATAAATATTATTTTATTCTTGTAATCCATAGCAAGCATTGAACATTTTTTACTGACCGACTCAGTAATCGTTATTTGTTCCCATAGCAGAATAAAAACGATGCTGCGGCCGGACCGCGGGGTGATGCAACGCTAACTTTTTATCTGAACAACCCTGCAAAGTTTACATTTAAATAAAGCTGTCCAGCCTAGAGTTTTGTGCACAGCTTAAACTAGAACCAGGGAATGTAGATGAGGCACGATGGGAATCAGGGCAGCGGAGTTGGACATGCGAAGCCTTAAAATCCTGCAGGTATCATCAGCAGCAGCAAACCTCTGCATAATGTTTGTTCGCCTGAAATGAAAGCAGAGCTATGATGGAAACAAAACTAAAGTTTGTAAATTCAGTTCAGTAGTTGATTAAAAATAATCTGTTATTTTGCTGGTCATTTCTTTTCTTCCCCATGGGAAGTTTTTCTCACAAAAGTTTAGCCTTGTGTTCGGTGATGACATGAGCCTGCAGGTCCTCAATTAGCTGACTACCTCTGCCCGCCCAGTTTTGGCTCCGTCGGTGAACCCTTTGTAGAATGGGGGTCAGGTCTTCTAAATATTATGTGTCTGGGCTGCAGTCCTCCTTAAAACATGGTGTCACATGCCAGCGAAGCTGTCAGCCATGTCTCCTCACGCGAAGGAGACATGGTTGCTGTTGGGCTCGCTGTCTGAAATGACGGGCGCCAAGCACTGATACGTAAACAGAGAGAAAAATAGGGACCAATTGATAATCCACGTGCGGTGACTTTTTCCACTACAATGTTTTTGGGATGCGAAAATATCACTCTTTTGAACACATAATGTTTTGGGAAGAGAAAAGTTTTATTTCGCTGTTCCTAAAAACCTGCAGGACTACTTTTGGCTTGACCAAAACTGGACGATAACTCTGCTCACAGGACGCTGCCAGGGGTAAGTCAGTGTGATTGCATGCCGCTGGTGATGGGGATGCCATACAGATTCATGTCAAAAATACCGAACTATCCCTTTAAGTTTTTATTTCATGTGGCTTTAAACGGTCCTGAATTGCAGGGAGCCTTTTAAATCTCCCACAATCCTTTGCTACATTACTGTCACCTCTACCAAAAATTCCAATAGAACGGAGGCTGCAATAACCTAAGACCGCCACATGGGGGAAGTAAAATATAACAGAAACAACAAATTAAACTAAAACATAAACAAATCTTTAACTTGGCACACATATTAAGGAAATATTGAGATGATAAAATGAACTGAAGTCAACTTAAATCCCTCTCAGTTCTTTGGGAAGGTGGTTTGTTCCTGGCTTCCACCTCCAGCTGATCTGCGTTTGCAGAATCTAAGAAAAGAAAAAGTGTAAAACATTTTAACATAATTTAACATAATTTTAAACAGACATTTTAACTAAAGTTTGCACCCATTAGAAAATATACATCTAAATGAAATCAACTAAATGTGGAGCTAACTATGAAGAACTGTACAAACTCTGTGGTGGAGGAAGAAGAGCCCACCCCTCTCCATCCGCTCTCAGCTGGATGTTCTTATTTTCAGGATACTCTGGGTTCTCCGGTAAAGTCTGCTCAGGCCGTTCCTCCCAGCCCCCAGAAGGCTGAAAGTCCTGCATCCAGACCCGCCGATCAGTCGGCCCTGAGGAGCTCCAAGCAGGGAGCCGTCCTCCCATCCAGTCCGCTGAAGACTCCGCCTCTCCCCAGGGGTGTAACCCCCAGCGCCAGCCCCCGTGACGGAGCCACCGGCTCTGCTTCAACAGGCCGTCAGGAAACGACCCCGGCTGGAGGTCCAGGTGAGCTGCTGCTTAAAGGGAACCCGTAAATAACTATAAATTCAATCAAACTGTGGGAAAATCAACACTGGTTGACCATCAATTCCACATCCTGTTGATGAAATGGAAGAGCCGACAGGTGGAAATTATTGCCAATTAGCAAGGAGTGGTTCTGGAACCACAGACCACTCATCAGTCCCTCTGCTTTCTGGCTGATGTTTGCTCACTTTGAATGTTTGTGGTTCTTTAACATTCATGGTGGCATGAGGCGGACTCTGCAGCCTAGACCTGGGCGATAAACCAGAGTTTCACCGTTACCTTCATTCACTACGGTAACTGACAACAATTTCCCCATCAGTCAAAGAACTGCGCTGGTAGCTGGTATTTGCTTCCCCTCAAACACTGCAGCAGGTGTCTAATCACGTGACTCAAACCATACAGTCAGAAACATAAAGAGAATGGCAGAGGAGTCCAGTGAAGAAGCGTCTAACAGCTGCAAACCAAATGACATCAGTTCATCCTGTGGAGTCGAGCTGAGATGAAGCTGAGCGAGCAGAGAAGAAGTGGAGAGCTCGTTGTCAGAGTTCAGCGTGCAGCAGATCAGTTTATAGTGAAGGTGTGCGAGTTTAAACGATGCAGACTGTTGTCACTGCACACTCAGTTCAAAATGACACCATAGATGTTGAGCAAAAGAAGATGAAAAGCTGAAAACTGGTTGAACCCAAAGTAACGCGTTTATCACCTGCAGCAATGAGAATGTTTAAACCTGAATGGATGCCAGACTTTAATATTTAACTAAAGTAATTTATTCATTAAATAACTTATAAATAGATCAGTTGTATTTCCTGCACGTGCCTTTATTTCTGATAGCATTTATCAATAGCGAGGTAATTTTACCGTGATGTTGAGGTCAGCTTTACTACAGCCCACACAGGTGGCTCAGGCCGTGCAGCTCCTCCAGGATGGACCATCAGTGCCAGCTGAGGAGAGCTGTGCTCTAGCTGTGCTCTAGCTGTGAAGGAGGAAGAGCAGGAGCACTGCCAGGGCCCTGCTACACGACCTCCAGCAGGCCACTAATGTGCATGTGTCTGCACAGACCGTTAGAAACCGACTCCATGAGGATGGTATGAGGACAACGCCCTGCAGGATGCTGGCATTTACTAGAGAACACCACCATTGGCTAATAGGGGAGCAGCGGCATAGTGGTTAGGGCATAGAGCTTGAAATCCTGAGGTTCTGAGTTAGAGCCCCACTCCCACAGACTGTCACTCTGGGTCACAGAGAAAGACCCTTAACCCCACACAGCTCCCTGGGCCCCGCACAATGGCAGCCCACTGCTCCCCGGCGCTGCAGAGTGGCGGCCCACTGGTCCCCACAGGGATGGGTAAAAGGGATTTATGTTTCTGTTTTCAGAGCATTCAACTTTAGACAGAACAAAGTATTCAGAGATAATATTTCATTCATTCACGTCCAGGATGTTATTTTAGGGTTCCCTTTATTCTTTGAGTCGTTTATATTCAATCCAAGGAAACTTGGCCAATAAATCTGATTAATGGTGAAGCCTAAAAATGTTCTTCCCTTCAACCAGGGGTGAAATCTTTCCTGGAGCGCTTTGGGGACCGATGTCAGGAGCATCGAGAGCAGAGGACTCCATCAGCCTCACCCAACACCAAGCTGGTCCAGGAGAGGCTGCGGGCCGCCCAGGCTGCTCACACTGCCACCGCCGAGCTCACCCAGAGGCAGAAGCTGGTAGGTTTACCGTCCCCCAGCGTCCCAGCAAGGCTGGAAACGATGGATGACTTCCTCCTCCTTACAGGAGCGCGAGTCCGAGCTGGCTCTGATCCGCAGCCGATTCCAGAAGGGGAAGACTGTCTGGGAGGGCAAAGGTCAACAGGCGGCCCGGGCCGACGAGGGCCAGCGGGCGGCGGCCAGGGCCGACGAGGGCCAGCGGGCGGCGGCCAGGGCCGACGAGGGCCAGCGGGCGGCGGCCAGGGCCGACGAGGGCCAGCGGGCGGCGGCCAGGGCCGACGAGGGCCAGCGGGCGGCGGCCAGGGCCGACGAGGCCCAGCGGGCGGCGGCCAGGGCCGACGAGGGCCAGCGGGCGGCGGCGGCCAGGGCCGACGAGGCCTAGCGTGCATGGGCGGGCGCCAGGGTTGACGAAAGCCCGCTTAGCGCGGGCGGGGCGGGCGCCAGGGCCGCGAATGAGGCCCAGCGGGCGGAAGGGAGTGATGCAGGTCACGTTGGTTTTGACCTGGCCGGGTTTTGTGTTTGTTCTTTTTAAATTTTGCAATGGAAATAAAAAAAAGTAATTTAAATTTAACTTGAAAAATTTAATATATTTGATTTTACTTTGTTTTTCCTTTTTTTTATTTTTGAAGATTTTACTATTTTGTTTTTCAAGTGACTCTAAACCGCCATCCAGATCCAGTCACTGCTGACCAATAGAAACGCTTCTCTCCTCAGTCCAGCAGAAACAGAAATGATCTGGAAATAGATTAGAAACGAATATCTGAAAAATATGAGAATAAAAACCTTTTTTTTTTTTTTTGAAGTAGTCCCGCAGTGAGTCAAAGTGACATGGAGCCTCATTGGTCAGCTCTGCCAGTGGGCGGGGTCTAACGGATGCTCTGCTTTGCAGGTACAGGATGAGCCCACAGCACCACCACTGGAGGAGGAGCTCAGCAGCGAGAAGCCCCGGGAGGAGCCCAGCACGCCCTCCAGTCGCCATCCTCCAGGTACGGATCTCTGTGCAGCACAGGAAGACGCTCCGTTACATTTCCTGTTTCAGAGCAAACCCAGCGACTAACTTCCTGATTCAGAGTGAAACAGATCTGAGATCATTGGTTGAGGAGGAATAGTTGCTGTTCCTGATCCGATGGAAACCTTTAATGTTTCCGTTTTCTCCTTTAACTCCTGCTTCTCAACCAACAGGAGCTTCTGCTCAGAAATGAAACTAGAATAAAATCATTCTGATTAAACGAGCAGCAAACCTGCAGCTGATGGCCGCTGGTTTCTTCTTCTGTGGTGATTAAACGAAGGAAGATGAGAGCAAAGAGAAGAGGAGAACCTGATGACCTCTGTTTATCCCACAGCCTTTCCTGGGGTGGGGCGGACCCCCCCAGCCTCCACCTCCAGCCCCGTGAGCCTAGCGGGGAGGACGCAGGAGGTCGAGGAGCAGGAGGTGAGCGTGGACCAGTCCATTAACTCTGCTGTCATCAACGAGCTGTTTGATGGAGTCCTGGAGGAGGAGGATGAGGATGAGGAAGATGCTTTAAACATCTCCTCCATGTCGCTCCTCACTCCGCTGGCAGAGACGGTCGCTGCCGTGGTAACGAGTCCGGAGAGGCGGCTGATGGTGAGAAGCTTGCTGCTCGTCTTCTAACGCGTTTCCACAGCTTTTTTCATTCATTCATAGTGATGAGTCAGAGCGGCCGCCATGTTGAATGGGGCAAATCTGCTGATAGATACCTTTAATCTCAGATTATACTTTTTATTCGTAATGTTTTTATTTTTGTATTACAAGTTTATTTTTGTTTCCCTTTGGCCTCGTTCTACTGACTCTATTCTCATAAAGTATAAGGATGCGTAATACACCTAGTAAGTGCAACCTGGACCGCATCTTCAGTGACTCTCCCGAGATCACTGGGTGTTTCGGGTCTTAGTCATACACCCTCTTTCCGGCGCCCCGGCCGGGGGTGATCAGTTCCCCGACTTGTGTCCAGGTAGCGCACTACGCCACGCCTCCCCCCTCCTCAACCAGAGCCACCGTGAAGCCTTTTCAGCTGCTTCCAAGATGTTCTTGGTTGCTCTTCGTCTCTGCAGACCACAAATCCCTAGGAGTCCAAGGACACGGTGTAGAGATCTGCCTGTGAAGCCCCTGCAGCCCACTTCAATAGGCTCACAGCGGGGCCTTCCAGCCATTCCTCCGACACTCAGCCACAAGTTCTGTGTATTTAGCCCTCTTCCTCTCCTGGGCTTCCTCTATTCTGTCCTCCCAAGGAACAGTTAGTTCAAGCAGCACAACCCAAGCCTGGTGGAAGTTGATGACAGCACCATGTCTGGGCGGGAGTGTCGTATAAGGAGCAAAATTAGGAATCTCAACTGCTCTCCCAGATCGACCAAGAGCTGCCAGTCCCTTGCTGTCGCGGAGTAGGCCCTCTCTTGGTCTTCTTGAGGGTTGTAAAGCCCCTGCTCGAACAAAGGCAATCATGCTCCTGCTTAGAGTTTGACTCTTGCTGGTGTTTATGCCAGTGCAGATGGTATCTGCTATTGCCCGCAGGACCTGGTCATGGTGCCAGCGGTATCTGCCATCTCCCAGGGCCTTTGGGCAGCAGCTTAGGATGTGCTCAAGAGACCCTTTCCTCTGGCAGAGCTGACACGCAGGTGATTCT
>JAGKQL010000046.1:13505066-13515191 GCA_018398635.1 Cyprinodon brontotheroides | reverse complement strand
CTGTTTAAAAACTTTTTCCAAAAGTCTGAATCCTGATGAAAATGATCAAAGCTGAAGATTATTTGCCTCGTTTTTCAAACCTGAAGCAGAGTTTCTACTGTGAACCTGCTACAGCCCTGCCTCCTACATCTGAGACCTTTTCTTCTGGGTAATTATTGTTTCCTGATAACCAGATAGTTGAGGCTCTAAGTTATGAGCTTCAGCTTCCTGCTGAACTCCTTGTTAAAAGAAAAACTAAAATAGTTTAATAGTTTCCCATATTGACCAAGCAAAGCATCCATCAGGTCTGTTCCTGTTTGGCTGTGACTCCATCCTGGAGAGAAATATCAGCTGTGCTGCTGCCATCAACACCTTTGTTTCTAGATGTTGGAGCTTGGCCTGTTTTCCAGTGTAGTCCTGTTTCTCTGACTGTGACTAACTGGATGTGCTCTCTTCATCCTCTGACATGGGAGCTGGCTCGGAGCTCGTCTGCCTGGCTGTGTGTTTCCTGGACGGGGCCGCCTGTGGAGCTGGTTGACAGTTGCCTTTTGTATCTATGCTTCTTTTTCTATGTCTGCTTCTGTCTCCTTGAACCCCAGTGGGCCTCAGCAGATGGCCGCTCACACTGAGCCTGGTTCTGCTGGAGGTTTCTTCCTGTTCAAAGGGAGTTTTTCCTCTCCACTGTCGCTACAAGCATGCTTAGTGTGAGGGATTGCTGAAGAGTCAATGAGTCGATGCAATCAGCTGGTTTTCCTTAGATAGAAAACTTTGAATCAATTTGACTGGATGATCTGGTGAACTGGAAAGTGCCTTGAGATGACGTGTTGTGAATTTGGCGCTATAGAAATAAACTGAATTGAAATTTCAGAAAATGTATCCAGTTTTAGTTTGCGTATGTTTATCTTCCTGCAGCATATTGTAGCATCTTGATCAGAACTAATAGAGTCGATTTAAACTGATATCTGGCCTCTCAACCAGTTTATATAAATAGTATAACCAGATATTTCTGGCTGCTGATTCTGTTTGTGTTCTATAGAGATTTCATCAAACTAACCTAAACCAGTGAATCAGTTTGACTGTTTTAGGTCATTTTAAGGTAAAGTGCAAATTAAGTCCAGTAGTGATCAGAATGTAAACAGCATAGAATAGAAAACCAGTTTAAACATAATGGTTCAAATGGCATTAATTTGGAAAAGGTTCAGTGCAGTGAAAAATAAATATGGTGCAAAATGCATCAGAAACATTGAGTTGTGTTTTATTTAAAATGATTATAAAAGGATAATGAAACGTCATTAAAAGCATTTTAGACAGCAGCAAACCATTTGAAAACAAACCATGCAAAGAGCAGTGTTNGGAAAGTGACCTGAGATGACATGATGTGAATTGGAGCTATAGAAATAAACTGAATAGAATTGAATTGATTGAGTTAGCTAATTATTTTTAGTTAAGTTTAAGCAGTTGAAAGTTTTCCTTTTAGCCAAAACATGTTTAAATTGGATTTGAATTAACTAAATTCTTAGATTTTGAATGAACGTTGCTGTAAATATGACATGATGTGAACTGGAGCTATAGAAATAAACTGAATAGAATTGAGACAGCTGCTGTGATCAGATAGATTTTGCTGGTAGAAACTGATGTGTTTGAACGTCTGATTTTTAATACAAAAATGAAGGAATAATACCACATTTCTAATATATGGATAAAGAGAAGGAACAAAGCAGTGCTGTTTTGATCCAAACTGGGAAAAAGGATAAATATTTTAAACTGGAGAGCGTTGGTTTCCCTCCCACAGTCTCTCCTCTGAGCGTAAATTAGCTTCTCACATCTTAATCGGTGTCAGCTGGACCGTTTCGACCCAAAGGACCCAAAGGTGCGTCTCCAAACAGTTTTTGCATGTCTGAACTCCTCATAACCCTCAACAATCTAATGAAGAGTCCATGTGATCTCATGAGGGTGTAGGCTGGACCAATCAGCACTGAGCAGAAGGTAGCTGCAGGGTCACTCATTCAGTAAAGACTCATCTTTGATTATTGAATTTATTTAGTATCAAATGTTTGATTATGAAATTGGGCTAATTGAATGGGTGTGGGGGAGGGGCACCAGAGGAGGGGTCACCAAACACTGAGACATCTTACCTAATGAAGGAAATTTACTATAAACTAATGATGATATTTGTGCTTAGAGTGACCCACACCCTCACTGTGATACCAGGGAAGCTCCTCAGAGAAATGCCTGGCCTGGATTTGAACCCACAAACTTCTTACTGTAAAGCAGCTTTGCTAAAGGGCTGCTTAAAGTGAGGTCATTAATAAATACCTTAAAACTGTTTAACTTTAGTTCTGCTTTATGTGGAAACAGATGAAATGTCATAAATTAATTTATTATGATATTCATTTCTACAACCTCCATCCATCCATCCATCCATCCATCCATCCATCCATCCATCCATCCATCCATCCATCCATCCATCCATCTTCTTCCTCTTTATCCGGGGCCGGATCATATAGGCAGCAGTGTAAGCAGAGATGCCCAGACTTCCCTCCTCCAGCTGCTCTGGGGGACCCTGAGGCGACACCAGGACAGCTCAGAGACATTGTCCCTCCAGCGTGTCATGTGGAGGGACACGCTGTGGGACATGCCTAAAACACCTCTCGAGGGTGGTGACCAGGAGGCATCAGGAACAGATGCATATCTAAAAGCTGGCTCTTTCTCGACATGGAGTAGCATTGACACTATGGCATCACATTTATTTCAAAATGCCCCAGAGAAAAAATAAAAAAGCTTGCATATATGTGTAACTACTTCTGCACATGGTTTATCTACCACCACACAACAAAATCACACATGTGTGAGAAACTGCTGCTTTGAGAGGAGAACATCGCTCTCCACCTTCACCACCTCTTCCCATGCAAGTAGGGCTAGTGGTCGTGTTCTCACCACGCACACAAATTTCTATCCAGTGGCCACGCTCAAGGGTGGTTGCGCTCTCAAAAACGTCTCTGCCCTCGGAATGATTTTCTCATCACGTGAAGGAAAATGTGTTTTGACATGTTGGGTGGAGACAAACGTCTCCTGTAAGCCTCCTCCGGATTGGGCCTTGCAGACACGATCATACAGGAAGTAGCGTCAGGAAGCCTTTGACTGATGCTTACCTCATGTACCGCAAACATTGGAGAAGCCTGCAGTCATTTTCACTTATGGATCAATTTTCTTCATTCTGTCTCTATTCTCTCATTCTGCAGTATCTGTTCAATCTCCGACATTCTGCTTTCTCTGCTTTTTCTCAGCTCGTCTGCCTGGCTGTGTGTTTCCTGGACGTGTCGCCTTGTGGAGCTGGTTGACAGTTGCCTTTTGTATCTATGCTTCTTTTCTATGTCTGCTTCTTGTCTCCTTGAACCCCAGTGGGCCTCAGCAGATGGCCGCCACACTGAGCCTGGTTCTGCTGGAGGTTTCTTCCTGTTCAAAGGGAGTTTTTCCTCTCCACCGTCACTACAAGCATGCTTAGTGTGAGGGATTGCTGAAGAGTCAATGAGTTGATGCAATCAGCTGGTTTTCCTTAGATAGAAAACTTTGAATCAATCTGACTGGATGATCTGGTGAACTGGCATCAGTCAGGCCCCAGTGCAGTTCCCACTGTTCGCAGTGCAACTTAAAAATGGCCGTCTTAGTGGGTTTTATTTCTGATAAACATGATTGAGGAAATTGACACAAAGAATGCAATTAATTTCTAATTCCCTGCTCTTCGTTCTCTGTGTTTATGTGAAACTCATATAATAACCAAAGTTGTTACCTGACTAAACATAAAGATGACCTTATTTTGCTGCACGGCGCCATGTGGAGCACCTGGATGGATCAAGCATAAACCCAGGGGCGTGCACCCATAGACACTAGGTGGTGCTAAAGCACTAGGAAGTTTGCCCTTTATCAAAGAAAATGCCCTTTGAAACTCGTTTTTTTATTATTATTATCAATATTATTAAGATTTTACTGAGGTCGGTTTTGAAATGGTCTTTTTGAAAACCTGAGCCATTAAAAACGCATCTGAAAACAATGCCCCGGAATGAGCCACCTCCCCACGCGATTACCTGACCAGCTCCTCGCTTCCTCTTCCCTTTTGAACCCGCGGTCGCCTGCAGGGTACATGCTAGCTGGGTGCAGCATCATAAAGTGTGCTCACCATAGTAGCTGCCTTCAGATAGCAGGAACGGTCGCTGACAGGCTGCCATGGTAATATACAGATCAAGCAGAATCATTTTGTTGTGCATTAAAATGTCTTCATTCAGCAGCACCAAACAAGCATTTTTGCCGACTTGGTCACCTGATAAACTATTAGTCGCCTCCTTGTAAGCATGCTATTTTACTTTTTATGGCTTTATATCCATATTTTTCTCTTAAGTGTGTATATATTAGTCTATTTTATTGCATGACGTATACCCACAGTTTTTTAGATATTTAAATTTATTACATATTATATGTTTCCATGTTGCACCCATTGTACCACAAAAAATTCCTAGTTTGTGAACTCCTTCACCAACAATGGCAATAAACCTGATTCTGATTCTGGAAAGTTTTACACTGTAGCCCAAGTCAATGATGCATAACGTGAGTGACTCACCACATAGGTTACAAATAATTTTGGTAGAGTTTCATGAAATTGCAAAATCTACAGAAGAGGATTAGGGGCCACTGAAAAAGTTAACTGATTTTTAAATTTTATTTCAGTTTAGTGATGGGAAAAAAGTCAGAATTCTGATTCTTTAATCTCAGAATTCTGACTGAATTCTGACAATAAAACAAAGTGCCCTCCCCTCCCTGCCTGAGCACCTGCCCCCAAAATGTCTGTGCACGCCTCTGCATAAACCCACCTTAACCTGTGCTTAAAGGAGTAATCTGTGTTTCACCTGCTCATCAGCAATCTCTACTGAAGCGTTTAAACTGAGAAGTTGAAGGGAAACTCCTGTTATCTGTTTTCCACTTACATAACAGGGAAATGTGTGATAATGGAGCATCACTGCGGCCCAGACTCTAAGGTCTCGTGTTCTTGGTGCGGCTCCAAATGAAAATGTAGCTGGCAGGCGCTGTGCTGCAGCATGTCTCTGTGGAAAGCTGGTGGAAATATGCCCAGATGAAATGTCATGCCTTCTCATGGATGTGTCACTCAGAGCACAGACTCTATTCTCCGCGCTGCCTCTTCCTATTAGCATCCTGATTACTGACCCTCCCTGCTATGACCCACAACATCCAAGAAACACTAAGTATATGGTGAAAGGCGGCGCCGCCATTACTAAGGAGTTTAGAGATAATTGTTTACCTAAAACCTGATTTAGAGGTAAGAAAAGCTCATTATTGACAGAGGTTTCTTTCACATTGCTGTTTGTCTGCATCGTCTACCAAAGAAAAAGGTTTATTCCAGATATTCTGGAGGAGCATCAAGAATATGAAAATATTTCTGAGTGGTCAAAAATAATTAAAATGTTTAAATAGTTCTTTAAAGTTTGTATAAACATTTTAATGATTTTTTACCAGCAGCGGTGTAATGATTGATTAATCGATGGATCGATCTGTATTCATGCGATCTGTTCTCAGAAAATACTTAATAAAAATGGCTAAAATCGTTTTAAAAAGTAAACAATTTATTCTATCAATATTTGCCATTAAGACATGAAGCGCGGCTGTTTTTCTTGTTAGATGTGATTTATTTGAGCATTTGTAATGATAAGAACGTTAAACGTGACTCGATTAAGTCAGACCGTAGGGGGCGCTGTCTGTAAAGTTAAGCAATCTATAATTAGGAGAAATATTTATGGTTATTTAGTGTATTTTAAGCAAAAAATAAGGGGGTTAATTTTTAACAAGTCATTTTTTCACTTTTTCATTAATATATAAAAATCCAAACTAAATATTTAGTTTGTTAAATTAAAAGCTTAGCTCAATATTAAATATCTATTTAAAACTAAATATTTATTTAACAAAGTAAGATTTTTATAAATGAATGAATGAAATACTGGAAAAAATGACTTGAAAAAAATAAACTTCTTACTTTTCACTTAAACTAAATAACCATAAATATTGCTCCTTATTTTTGACTGCTTAACTTTGGAAACGGCGCCCATCAGACTGTGACATCACAACCAGGCTTCCAAACAACGTGTCGAATGGAGGAGGACGTCACCACCCGATCCGTCCTGGAAGCACGATCCGTACCTGAGTTTCTCATTTGACCAAAGCCATTTTCCTTCTCCCAGTAGGAAAGCAGAACCATGGTCGGTACCTCAGGTTGCTCACCAACTGGATTTCATTAATTCTGTTTAGTTGTTTTCATTCTGTAAATGTTCAAAGTTTATCACATGTTGCTACATGGCTGTTTGGTACAGTTGGTGATTTATTAGTGACCAGACAGGGTCATATTCACAGCACAGCTTTTAAACAGTAGATCAGTTTTACATGAAACGTTTTTACTAATCAGGTTGGTGAGAAACAGATAACAAACAAATGATGTAAAATGGATCAAAGATCCAGAAAGTTAACCTCCAATTTCGGGGCTAAAAACTAACTTTATACGTCAAATAACTACAACCTGGAACAACGACTGACGTTATTTTAAGAATGATCAAACTGTGTGTCATTTGAGAAAACAAAAAGACAAACAATTCTGCAGAAAAAAAATGTTCTTTCCTTCATTATCAAGTGGAACTTAATTTTCCACAATTAAAAATCAATCCTGTTTCTAAGATGTAAAGCAGAGCAGAGTGGTTAGAATTACAGATGCTCTATTAATGACATGAAATAGAGATCATGAGCTGGACTAGCATGCTTATTTTCATCAGAACAAGATGTGACAATGCTTTCTTTTTGTCAGGCACCTTTATGGACAGCTCAGGTGTGCTGTGGGGTCTTATTCCTCCTGGATGTGTCAGGAGTTAACAGGAGTTAACAGAAGTTAACAGGGCCATGCTGGAGACTAAAACCAAACTCGTCTTATTAGCAATGCAGCAATCTTTGCTGACAGTTGCCTTTTGTATCTCTGCTTCTTTTTCTATGTCTGCTTCTGTCTCCTTGAACTCCCCAGTGGGGTCTCAGCAGATGGCCGCTCACACTGAGCCTGGTTCTGCTGGAGGTTTCCTTCCCTGTTAAAAGGGAGTTTTTCCTCTCCACTGTCGCTACAAGCATGCTTAGTGTGAGGGATTGCATTTGAGTCAATGAGTCGATGTAAATCAACTGGTTTTCCTTAGATAGAAAACTTTGAATCAATCTTGACTGTATGATCTGGTGAACTGTAAAGTGCCTTGAGATGACATGTGTTTTGGAAATTGGAGCTATATAAATAAACTGAATTGAAATAACTAAATTATTTATTATTCCAGAAATGAGGAAATACCTTTCTTAAAACATTGCACTCTATGTTTCTTGTCTTGTAAACTTCTCAGTTTTTAGTTTTCTCTCTTATACTTTAGTAATTTTCATAGATTTTTCAATAGATTGCTTCTCTTCAGGACCACGAGTAGATATCTGATGAAAGCACTTTGTCTCTTTAATATCGCGTCCCCAATCATACAAAACATATTTTACATTTAAATAGCACACAGAGACTAACCTGCTTCCTTTGTTTATTTGTTGTTTGCTGTTCTGTTGGCTGTGATAAGTGGGAATAATCAGCCTGACTTGGAACATCTGCCGAGTCCTCTCAGGAATAAACCTCCTCCTCCTCCTCCTCTCTTTCCTCCTGTCGCCTCCCATGCTCTGCTCTTCTCCTCCTGGTTGTTGGTTTCTAGTCCAAACATTATTATTCTGACACTCCATCTGCTAAAAAACTGTTCTCATCTCATCTAATTATATTTTCTTTTCTTATATAAGTTTTAGAAATTAATTTCTTGTCTTTTAACACACAAACTTTAATGTCATATTTTGATTCTATATAGAGGCATTAATATGTTACCATTATGTGTGAACCAGCCTCTGCAGCTACAGGTGAAACAGCTGCAGGTAGCACCTGCAACCACAGTAAAGATTTTTAATGAGCTTTATTAGCAAAGTTTGTTCCAACAAAGAATTCCACTTTGATCTCACTCATCATCAGCATCAGTTAAAACAACAACCAGAACATAGAAAAGCAGTTTATAGGTTTGGCATGAGGACATTCAAACGTTCCTACAGTTGCTGCACCAGAGAAACTAAACTTTGGACTCATTTTAAGCAAATGTCAAGGACTCCTACATCTCTGCAGGGAGACCTCCTCTTGGGAAATCAGATCATTATCTTGTTTTTCTTTGCTTTAAGCCAATTTATAAGAGACGACCTGCGTTAAAAGAACTGTAAGGAGATGGTCACAGGCAGCTGAAGAAGCCCTGCTAGGTTGTTCTGAGGCTACAGACTAGAGGTGGGCGATACGGTGGAATTTATAATCGATACGATACAAACACAGGGTTAGTATCGCCAATATCGATATAATACCCACACTTTTAACATTTAAGCTTTATATATCATGTAACTGTTGAACTTTCAGTCTTTCTGTGATTTTATATTTTATTAATGTGCTATCATAGTATTTTTTCCTAAACTACCTAATATTTATCTTTCAATCCAATTGTTGCTTTAATTCTATAAATGTCCACATTGTGGGATAAATAAAGGAGTAGCCGACTTAGATCAAATGTTTTAATGGGATAAATGAACTGGGTTCTTTCTGAATGGGCTCCAGTAACATATGCTGGATAATCTACTTTGAAAGTTAATATGAAGGCGATCACTCTTATTTATCTGGATATTCTCTGGAGGTCTGAAACGTCTGTCTGAGGGTCGAGGGTCTGTCAGAGCAATGAACGAAGTTTCTTCTCCTCTCTCCGGTTCAGTAGCTCAATGTTTTCTTGCTCGTGGTTTTTCATGTTCTTATATAAACTTGTTGTGTTTCCACTGCATTTAATCGGCTTTTTGCAAACCATACAGTTGCAGTTGTTTAATTTACGGTATTAAAATATAATCAAACGGAGCTTCTTTCCCTCTTCTCCATGTTTTTCTGCTCCACTGCAGGACGGCTGCATGGTTGTATGCAATTTTGTGCTGAAAGCCCTAAAAACAAAAGGCGACGACGTATTTGAAAAAAAATACACGACGGCCCGACATCACAATTCCTGATCAGGAGGTGGTTATGAGAGGCTGATCGCCGCTCGTAACCCCCTGTACACTTCACCACTCACGAAGCACGATGAGGCTGAAAGTCGGCCCGATCGAAAGATTCTCGCACGACTGGAAAATCGCCCCGAAAATGGCACAGTGTACGCCGGGCTTAACACAGACTGGAAGATTGGTCAATCTGCTGCAGTTAGTTAGTGCGGTTAGTGGGAGTATCAATCTCGTTAAATTAATATTGTTCAATATCAATGCCAGACTTGGCATCGATAGTATCGATCCTATGATCAATCCGCCCACCTCTACTACAGACTGGGATGCTCTGTGTCAGCAACATGGAGAGAACATCAATGCAGTGGCTGAGTGTGACTGACTACATCAACTCCTGTAGAAAACACCATCACTACCAGAACAGTGAAATGCTTCCCAAGTTAAACAAGCCTATAAGAAGGGAGACTTAATATCAGAGGAAGAAAGGAGACGAAGAGGAAGAGGCTGGAAAACAAGCTGCAGCAGAACAATATCAGAGATGAAGATGATCCTAGGCTTGAAGCAGAAGGATGATGAGGCAGATGGACGTCTGGACAGAACCAAAGAACTGAATCCATTATTCATCAAGTTCAGTTCAGGAACAAGCTCAGCATATCCTGCCTACAGTCACATGGACATCCTGCCCTCCTCTGCCATTTATTCTGTTTGTTATCAGCCAGACCAGCAGGTGGTGCTGCTCCCTCCACCTTCCATCTGTCTGTCTCTAGAAGTCAGTAAAGAGGCAACTGTAGAGACTGGATGGTAATCAGTCAGCAGGTCCTGATGGAGCCAGAGTCCTGAAGGCCTGAGCAGAGCAGCTCTAGGATTCTACAGCACCTCTTTCCCCTTTAGTCTGACCCTGGAGACAGTTCCAGGGAATGTGGAAAGACCTCTGCCTTGTTCCAGGACCAAAGAAGACTTAGCCAGCGGTCCCTTTTCAGTGATCATAGACCTCCTGCCTTGTTCCAGGACCAAAGAAGACTCAGCCAG
>JAGKQL010000046.1:13485246-13504566 GCA_018398635.1 Cyprinodon brontotheroides | reverse complement strand
CTCCGTGAGGTCCGGTTGCTCTGCAGCGCCTCCGTGAGGTCCGGTTGCTCTGCAGCGCCTCCGTGAGGAATCCCGTTGCTCTGCTGGGTGATTCTGGGTAATTGTGGTTTCCTGTTGAGATGATGGATGTGAAGGTTCCTTGGGGAACCTGACAGATTGAGACGTTTTTTCCTCTGCAGAGCTCCTCGGTCTGCAGGGGGTGAATACTTTCTGGGAGCTTCTGCAGCTTCTGGGGCCTTTTTATAAGAACAGAACTTCAGCCTTCAGCTGAACCGGTTCTGTTGGACCTCAGCTCACTCCGGAAGGTGACGAGTTGCTGCTGCATTTATGCGGCTGCTTCTTTGCAAACGTTGCTGTTAATGGAGCACATTTTCTCTTTTTATGTTTTATTAAATATATGTTTCTAATTTCTCTTCATCCACTTTAATCGATTTATACAGATCATCATAGAACAGCTGAGAAAACAATAAAGGTTTAGTAAATACTTCAGGAGGTGAATAGTTCAGGAGGGGAATACTTGCAGTCTGCAGCCTTTACAGCCCAGTGAGGTTCAGTCTATAAATTCTGAATATGAACTTCAATTTTAAAGTGAAAAAGTTAAAAAGTAAAGCGTTTTTTTGATTGGTTGTTTCCGCCATTTAAAGTTTCTGTTCTTTGAAAGAGCGAAGGTGATTGGATCAGAATCGGAGATGTTTCAGGAAGCACAGCAGCAGCCAATCAGCTGAAAGCAGTTGGATTAGAAATCTCTGATATTGATTGTTTATGTCTGAATGTTGCTCTAGAAATGAGAAGCCATCAGAGTTTCTGTGCTGCTGGTTTTAATCCTGAACATCTGATCTTCAGCAGGACATTAATCCAGGAAAACCGGCCCATCATCCCATCCGTCCTGCTTTATCAGTCTGTCACCACTAGGTGGTGCTGCAGCCTTGTTTATAGCCCTGAGCTCAATGGAAGGGTTATAAACCCCCTATAGATGGACTTCAAAGGCCTTTTTATTAATGAATCAGCTGATAAAGGATCTGAAGTCCCTGATGGAACGTCTCCATTAAAGGCTGAACGATACCAGCAGCTCTTTCCAGAATAAACCTCTCTCATCGCCGCCGGCGACAGACGTTCTCCATGATGCTCCTCTGGGAATCGCTAAACCATTTATCCATTCAAGTCGATGATGATTGCTGCTGGGATCGCCACTTCCATGGCACTGGTTTCCAGTTGAACTGGTTCCAGGTAGTGGGAGGCTGTTTTCCATGATTTCCAGCCGATTGTATTCCAGCGTCTGAGCCGCACCTTCTGGGTTCAGGCGGGTTGTTTGGTGTAGATGATGAGCTGTGGGACAGCAGAGCTGCACGCTATGGACCCAAAGCTAAAGAATTCATTTATGGCGTCTGATTAAAGCTCACACACATTTAAAGATGCAACCAACAATTATTCTGCAAATCATTTAAACGCTTGATTATTTCTTAGATTAATTTATTAACAATCAGATAGAAAAAGGTTTCTTAAAGACTTTTTTAAGAAATTAAACCAGGACGAGTTTAAGAAAGTCCTGATAATAAACCATATAATGGAGAAATAGCTCCCTCTATCCATCAGAGGAATTGCTTATTAATTTGATATTTAATACAGAAGTAAAAATGTACTAACAGCCTTTAAATGGTAGGAAAACACTTCCACCAGCTGGCTTTGTTTTTCTTTAAAGGAAAAGTCCGCTCGTATTCAGAATTCAAACTTCTGAAAATACTATAAATATGAAATTATCTTCAGTAATTGTTGTTGATTGTGCGAATGTGTCTAGTAGTTCCCATTGATTCTGCTTGGAAAGGGGAGAATGCAATGAAAATAATTTTATTTTTACTGATTAACACTAAGTTCATTAAATCACTTCAATGTGGTTTGGGTATAAATGTGATCCATTGATTATTCCTGCTGATCAGACTTATCCTTTAAAGTCTTCTGCTCTTCATACCTCCAGCCCTCCCTGGTTTATAGATAATGAAATGCAAAATGTTTACATTGTTTTGGTTTCATTACCTCACTCTGTCAGTAAAGGAATGTTTTACAGTCTCTATACTCCAGTTAATAATCAATCGATTACTAAATTAGTCGATGATTATATCGATAATGGATTAATGGGATTATTGCTTTATCCCTACATGCAGTCAATCCTCCTACCAGCAGCTTTGCTTCATACTGACGCTCATAAACTCTTCATCATGTAGATGGAGAACAACAGGGTTCAATAATCAGACATGAGCCATCGTTCCTTCTCTCCCTCCGTGGTTAGATTCCCACGCAGGCAGCCTCCCTCCTCTGGACCTGCTTCTGCTCCCTCATGTCAACTTTTCCCACTTTGACCCACTGGGCAAAGCAACCTGCCTGTGATTGGCTGCTGTTCAGGAGCCGAGACAGGAAGTGGTGGGCCTGAAGCCCTACGCTCTGTTTGAAATCCTGGGCTGCATCCTCCAAGGACGCGGTCTACCTGGACTGGATCCTTCCAAGTCCTTGAAAATAAGGAGAGAACGGAAGAGCTTAGGCTGTGAATTCAAACAGGCGTCTACCCCTTCGGGTTTTACCGCCATAGGCTCTGTTGCTTAGCAACCGAAAAAATGACACACACAAAGCAGGAAAGGAATGAATACTGGAAGTTTTCAAACTGTTTATTTTTTTATTGTGAAGTGAACAAAAGACCTGAGGAGAATCCAGAGGGGAATAAATGTTCCAACCACCTTATGGAGCAGGAACAAATGAAATCCAATGTAATGATAGAAACCTTTTAGTCAGTTAAATAACCTGTTGCTGTCATTCTGCACATCTCTGATGTTAAGCTGCTATTTTCAAATATCCATTATTGTAAAAATGTCCATAGCTGCATATTGGTTATTTGTTCTCCAGTTTTATATTGTTAAAACACTTTTACAGAATTTTATTGTTTATATTTTAACTCTTCCCTATTATGTTATTCTTGTACAAATTTTCGCTAAGGTCCACATTTGTGTGACCATTTTTCAATAATCTTTCTGCTGCTGTAAATTTGCCCATTGTGGGACAATAAAGGGATTTTTCTATTCTATTCTATAAAAAGGGTTAGAAATATATAAGTAAATCTAAACAATGTATCTACCAAATATATCTGCAAAATCTCTAATATTCAACAACAAAAATACTTAGTTGAGCATATTGTGCAAAAACAACAATAAAAAATTAAACTCCTATCAGATTTATAGTCCCCACTCTGCAGATTTATTAGAATCTGTCCTTAAAAAATTACAGCCAAACTCATTTAATCAGTAACAGATTAAAACCTTTAGATAAACCAAACATTACCGCCACATATCTGACTCTATAACCATTAAAACAACTATTTTCATTCATTTCAGATGGAACTATTCACAGACTGGATTATATTAAACTGAACTTCCCCTGCATTTTCACCACTGTTCTGCGCCAAGTTTTAGTTTCTCCTGGTTTGATTTTGTAAAAATCTTCTTAAAGGAACCTTTTAGCTGTCGATTATTATTCAAAAAAATCGTACAGATGAATTGATCTAATCGTTAAATATTTGTTAGTTGCAGCTCTGGTAGAGACGTGTTCTAAAGAGGACCAATCACGCTTCTCCGTCTATGAATCTGATGGACGGGTTTTGGTGGTTTTCTATGAGAACAGTTCTGGTCTGACTGCATCGTGTATGCGGTTTGGTGGAGGCGGGGTCATGCTGTGGGTCATGCTGAGCTGCTTAGTTCCAGTGAAAGGAACTCTGGATGCTTCAGCAGACCAAGACGTTTTGGGCTTCATCCAAACTCCCAACTTTGTGGGAAGCGTTTGGATCCGCACTCCCTCCCTCCTCCTGCAGGACTGTGGACCAGAGCAGGAAACCAAGACCACAAAGACCAGACCGGCCTGCAGAGTCCTCAGACTCAGACACGGCCTGCAGAGTCCTCAAACCAGGCCCGGCCTGCAGAGTCCTCAGACCAGACCGGCCTGCAGAGTCCTCAGACCAGGCCCGGCCTGCAGAGTCCTCAGACCAGACCGGCCTGCAGAGTCCTCAGACCAGGCCCGGCCTGCAGAGTCCTCAGACCAGGCCCGGCCTGCAGAGTCCTCAGACCAGGCCCGGCCTGCAGAGTCCTCAGACCAGGCCCGGCCTGCAGAGTCCTCAGACCAGGCCCGGCCTGCAGAGTCCTCAGACCAGGCCCGGCCTGCAGAGTCCTCAGACCAGGCCCGGCCTGCAGAGAGCCTGTGACCTCACAGATGGAATAACAGTCAGAAAATCCCAGGAACATTCCTAAACCTGGCGGACGGAGAGCTGAAACCATTGCAGCTGGAAAAGGTGGAGCGCCGTCCTGTTGGCCCCTATGGATCAGGGATGGGGCCTCCCTGAAGATCATGTGCCAGTCAGAGCTGGGGAGGGAATACTTTTGGTTGAATAGTTCCCCCCCCCCCATGTTGTTAAAGGGTAATTTGATCCCAGGTTTTCCAAATATCTAAACCTGTTTGTTAGAACCATCCTTGGAACGTCTGACAGGCGTCACACTGAGATCTAGAGCACATAGATTTCATTGACATCATTTCCTCTGATGAGCAGCACGCTGTGAACCATTGGAAAACTTTTCTATCTTTAATGTGTTGGGAAGCAAAGGATGCATCTGATGCATCACAAATCTTTCTGATTGAAGTCCTCTACCTATTTAGCCCCGCCCCCTCCAGATCCAGGAAATCCACGTGTCCTGCAGCAGCACAGGTTGCAAACGGCTAAACTCCACGTTGTCCTTTAGAAGAAATGAAAAAGAATTATTTCCACTTTATCTCCCACTTCCTCAGCGAGGCACAGCCGAGTAGAAACAGATGAAGAGCGAGACCCAAAATAGGATTACATGGCTGCAGCGTTCAGCGTTTAATCCATTTATTTCACGGCTCCCATGGGAGCGTGCTGAATAAATGATCTGCAGCGGAGCAAACGGCTCCTGGAGGAAGTCCAGCAGGACTGGAGGAAGGACGGCGTGAGCTGGTGATGGGTTTGGTTGGAGTTCCCAGTAAAGAGAACGGACCTCAATACATCCAGGAAAACTAAAATATCTGCTTTGGTTTGAGCTCCTAAAGCAGATGGAAAACTTTATTATTCATCAACAGTTCTAAGCGTTAATACAGAGCCGGATTTAGTGAATGTAGCTGATTTACTGAAGAGCGCAGTAATTCATTACATGTGCAATTTAAAATGCCATTTCCAAACAGCAAGAGGCTCTGATTTTTTAGTCACAATACATTTAATAACTAGGCTTCTCCCTCCCAGTCCCTTTAGAGCAAGGCAAAGGCAAGAGCAAGGCAAATTTGATTTGTATAGCACAATTCAGTGATACAAAGACAATGCAAAGTGCTTTAACATGATTAAAATACAGGAAGGGGAGATAAAACAGAATCAAAGCAAGTAGGACAAAATAAAAAATATAATGAAATTAAATAAAAAATGGTGAAACAAAAAAGAAATAGTAAAAACAGTTGGACTAAAAAGAAAATATGTTTTTAGACAGTTGAACTGTTAAACTAGAACAAGTGGAAGGCAATCCTAAACAAATGTAATGTTGATTGTTTGTTAGGAACTCAGGCTTTTCCGCACTTTTACAGTTTTCTGGAAGTTTGTTCCAGATAAGTGGAGCATAGGAACCAAATGCTGCTTCTCCATGTTTAGAATTTCTGGTTCTAGGTATGCAGAGCAGGCTGGAGCCAGAAGACCTGAGTGGTCTGGGAGAGGGTTGATACACTGATAGCAAGCTCTGTGATGCTGATTTAGGTGCTAAGCCATTCAGAGATTTATAGACTGGCAGTAGGGCGATTTTGCAAAGCCTATTCTCTGAGATACAGGGAGCCAGTGGAAGCTGAT
The DNA here is from genome assembly GCA_018398635.1 of Cyprinodon brontotheroides. Taxonomy (NCBI): domain Eukaryota; kingdom Metazoa; phylum Chordata; class Actinopteri; order Cyprinodontiformes; family Cyprinodontidae; genus Cyprinodon; species Cyprinodon brontotheroides. Next base: position 13,498,694 of record JAGKQL010000046.1, on the reverse strand, counting down.
CTTAGAACTGGGGTGACGTGCTCCACTTTCTCAAATCTTAGTTAGGAGGAAGGCAGTAGCGTTCTGGATCAGCTTGCAGCTGTCTGATTCGATTTTTAGGCAGACCTGTGAAAACACCCTTGCAGTAATCAATTCGACGAACAACAAATGCACTGGTTTATTTTTTTTCCAGACCGTGTTGAGTCATTAGACAAGTAATCCTGAAATGTTCTTTCAGGTGATAGAAAGCTTCCTGCCTACTCACATTGTCTTTAAATGCTTTTGAGGTTCAAGCCCAGTCCAGCACTACATAGACTTCAATAACTGATCAACAAGGTTACTAGCTGAAGCCTGCAAATGAAGACAAGTTTTTGTTTATTGCAGGTCTATAGGCTAATGGATCGTTTTTGTTTTGCTGCTGAAGAATTTTACACATCCAGGCATTGATTTCTAAGCATTTCCTCAGTGCGTGAATTGGTTCATAGCCCGGTGACATGGTGATGTAAAAGGTCGCCCGCATAGTTAAGTGGCAGTTGTTTTGGTTAACTGAAGCGTAGATATTGAATAGAGTGACCCTTGGGGAACCCCACATGCGATTTTTGTCATCTCTGATGCAAAGTTACCTACTGACACAAAGTCCTAGCTGTCCTTTAAGCAGGATTTCAACCAGCTGAGAGTTGTACCTCAGAGAGAGGCCAGCACCCAGCCTTCCAGGCGCTCTAACAGGGCCGGAGTGAGTGATCGGTATTGCAGTATCGAATGCTGAGGTCCAATAGTTCGCCCGCACTGTGGTTCGGTCTGTATTTATATAAAGTATACGGATACGTCATCATTAAACACCTTGTTGATGTATGCCCCGTACTGTGGTGAGCACGAACGACTGAACACGCCAAAGCGCTGGTCATCCAGAGATGCGCAAAATTTACCTTCTTCCGTAGTTCGTTGCGAGTAAAAAAGCAGCGTACGATACTTGTGTTGTGTGTCACGGTAAAAGTATACTGATTTTTACTCACCAAGTAAAAGTAACAAAGTACAGGCTTGTAAATTTAAAGTATAAAAAGTAAAAAGTAGAAACCACTTTCATGCCGTTACCATTTAAATGGATGTTCAGACTAATAGATCGTTGTGTTCATTTTCAAACATCTCGTCGTCCATGCTACCGCCACCGCCACCCAGCCGCAAATGATTTGCCGGCCAATGAATACCGCCGACCCGCCTAATTCTATCTCTGTAAAATGCGCTAGCCAAAATGCAAACGTAGATTCCCCATCCAATTAGATTGAATTTGGTATTGAATGACGTCGAAAAATAATAACGGTAACTCCATTGAAATGATTCAAAAACCAAAGTAACGAGACAATTTTTAAAATGTAGAGGAGTAGAAAATAGAGATATTTGTGTAAAAAAATGTAAGAGCGAGTAGGTAGTAAAAAGTCGCCACAAAATAAGTAGTAAAGTAAAGTAAAAATATCAGAAAAATCTACTTTGAGTACAGTAACGGCATAGGTATTTGTACTGCTACTTCCCCATCTCTGGTCATATCCAAGAAAGTGTTTAACTGTTGCTTTTTCAGTAATCTTTACTGATAAAGGGGAGGTTTGATATGGCCTGTAGTTCTGCAGCAGCAGATTGTAGAAACTGGTTCTTTTTCAGCAGTGGTTTGATATTTGCTGTTTTTAGGGACTGCGGAAAAACACCTGACAGAAGGGACGTGTTTATTATCTGAGTCAAATCAGACGCTAGGACAGGCTGATACTTTCTTAAAGTGGGCTGCACGCTTCTAGTTACTGATCAAAATGCAGTTTGGCTGGAACTTAAGGACGATTCTGAATGATATCTGCAGGGTGACTATAAATCTGATGGGAGTTTAATTTTTTATTGCTGTTTTGGTACAATTTGCTTAACTAAGTATTTTTTGCTTGTTGGTAGATATATTTTTATAAATACATTGTTTAGATTTACTTTTATCTTTCTATTCCTAGAATAGAATAGAATAGACTTTATTGTCCCTCAATGTGGAAATTCTGCATATTTACAGCAGCAGAAAGATTGATATTATTGAAAAATGGTCACACAAATGTGGACCTTAGAAATATTTATAAGAATAACATAAACAGGGAAGAGAGTTAAAATATAAACAAATACACAGTTCTATAAAATGCGACAATTTTCCAGTAATTTGAAAATAGCAGCAACATATCTCAGAGATGTGCAGAATGACAGGTTATAGGCTTATTTAACTGACTAAGGTTAAGATCATTACATTTGATTTCGATTGGTTCCTGCTCCTCGGTGGTTGGAACCTTTATTCCACTCTGGAATAAATCAGTGAAATCTTGAAGGCCCATAACAATCTGTAGCCCTATCTGCGATTATGTATTAGAACTTTTTGGTGCAGATGGTCCAGATGCAGCCTTTCGGGCGCCACAATGAGAAACTGAAACCCTGGAGTAAAACTTTGACCTGATTCTGCTTGGTACATTGAAAAATCTGCCAAGCAAACCGGCCACAATATTGGTTGAAAATGATCACAATTTAGATTCAGTGGTTCAGCGCTGATTTATAGTGTGACGTTGCTCTTTAGCTTTTCCTCTGTACTGCCTTTGCTCAGGTCTAAAGCCGTATATTTAAACCACATCCCTGGGATTCATTGATTTATTATTCATGTTTTTTTCTGCCATCATCTTGTAAATGTGCAGCTTTATGTGGATTGGGTCACATGTTGGAGGATCCAGTCTGATCCAGTTTATCTCCGCGGGGTTCAGGCTCTGCTAAACGTCCTTCCTTCATTCGTTTCCCGTTTTTAGATCAGGAGGATCCGTTAATATGAAAAACATCAGCTTGACGCAGCCGCGGTGCCACCTCGTGATCCCTGGGACTGAGCGGCTGTTCAGAATCCCCCCCCCTGGACCTGTGGCCACCCCCGCCCCGCCTTCAAGTTTCAAAGAAAAGCAGGTTGTGAAGCTAGAAGCTGATTGGCCCACCTGGTCTGGTTCAGGTGATGGGCGGGTCGATGCTAAGCTGATTCTGGCTCTAGTGTTAACATCTCCATCCAGGCTGAGTGACTTTAGGAAGAGGAGCTAAAGTCTGTGAGTTTTCCTCAGACTCCATCCTCCCTTGGCAAGTCTTCAAGCTAATCACATTACTTGCAGGAAGAAGCCTTTCAGATAAATGGCTTGTTATTGCTCCCAGTGAGAGCTCTCCAAAGCCAGGATGCTCTGTGAATGGCCAAACAGCAGACATGGCTCCATGATGGAGGGCTTTAGAGAAAGGGGGAGGGAACAGGTGGGGGGGGCACGCAGTCGCTCACACGGTGAGTCACGTTTGACTCACTGCTTACAAACTTGGACGAGACATTTTGTTTGTGCAACAGGAGCCCTTTGCTGCATGTTATCACTATTGGAGGCAGCGTTGGTGTTTTCTTCCCAAACTGATTAACCTTTAGTGTCAGTTTGCCGAGTCGGGAGGTTTTTGTTCACACTCACTACAACTGTGATGAACTTTTTCACAAATGTTAGTGACATTCTTTTAGATAAACTCCCACCTCCAGCAGCAGTTCTAAGGTGGTTTCCTTTGTTTCCTCCATCGGTGCTTTTTATATTTGCTCGCTTTATTCTTACCTGATAATAAAACGTGTTTGATGACCTGAAACGTTTAAAAGGTGTTAAAGGTGCACTAGGAGATCTTGAAAAAACGGTTCCTGTTAGCTATATTTTTGAACATAAACAACCATGCCTCTCCTGTCAGACACGCCTTCTAAACACGTGAACCTGATGCCATCTGGCGAGGTGTTCCGATGTTTCCGAGATCGAGAACGAGACCGAGTGCTCGTGACACGAGCTAACAGCAGCATAACAGTGGCTAGCTTCCCATTATCAGCATCTGCTTTGTAAGCTATTGCCAGACTGAATCATTGTTTCTCATGGCAGAAAGTTTCTAAAGGATAAGAACTAATGCCATCAGAGACTGGGCCGCATTCAGACCATAGGGATGGAAATATTTGAACAAGTCGAAGGCGGTTTGATAGCGATGTTGCAATATTACAGCTAGAGCAGCAACGCATGTGGTTGCTAACCAAAACCTGAGCATAAACAGCCCTTGCTTTGTAGGTATTGAGCAGGGTAGTTGCTGGTTGATCGCGTTGTCATAACAAAAAAAAAACACAATTAGCTCCGTATAGAGCTACTAGAGAGTAACGCGCAGACCCGACCCTGGCTTTGAACTAGGTAAGGTGACCGAGTTCACGTGATGTCATCGGTCCTTGCTACCTTACATGAGCATTGGGGCGATTCGTTCATGTGTCAGGGGTTATACGTGCACGGGGGAGGGGCAAGCAGACGACCCTGACTGGACGCGATCAGGAACCAATAGCGGACCACTGACCGTGTTTTTGTGATTGGAGGACATTTTTATTTCAGTTTCACTTCCAGACCCTCAGCTTCACTGCTTGCTAAGCGGCTGTGGGGAGATCTTTATAGCCTGGGTGCCAGTCCGGGCACCTAGTCCCCCCCACAGCGTTTGAGGTGGGAAGTTCGTCTGGCATTGCATCGCTAATAATTGCGGGCGAAGTATGCTGGCCCAATACCTGGCCCGGCCAATCAAATTGTCAGGGGCGGGCTTTATACCGATGATGGACAGATGATCAACACTAACGTAATCAACCCGTCTAGCTGGCGCTTGGGTGACAACAACAATAACTGCCGCTGGAGAGTTGAGGTGAGTAGATTCTGCTATTAGAGTCTGTTCTGAGAATTCTCATTTAGCAAATTAATTTTAAAAGAGGAGTAGAGTTCATGCTCATTATTATGCGTCATAGGCTCATCTTCCTTATTCTAGGCGTGCAACTACACGCTTTGATTTTTGTTGACCACAACTATCGCGCGGGCTTAACATACCGCCACGCACTCCGTTGCTTTTATTGGTTGGCAGGTCTATCCAATTGAGTCGCCAGAGGCATTTTTCCTGGTTCGCTGGAAACACGCCCATAATCACAGCTCTATGGAGCAGCATCAGACTCATTCTGAGGCTACTAAATTGGAGTCGGACTACGTCAGGCTAAGATCTTTAAGCCACATGGTAAAAAATGTGTGAGAAAAAGATCTGCTGCTGCACCTGTAGGCTAAAAGGAAAGAAGTCAGTTGAGCCGCTTAAAGCATAAGAAGGACGCCAGTGATTGATCTCTTCCTTCCATTATTAACGCCTCTGCTTTTATTTGCAGAACTACAAGGCGACTCCCAGCAGAGCCAGGTGCTGCAGGCGGCTGGGAGGCAGAGCGCTGACGCAAGTTTGGGGCCCACCTGCCTGAAGAGAAGCTCACAGCCAAGTCTCCAGAACCTAACAGATCGGCCAGCTGTACGAGCTCATGCTGGAGTCCACCAAACCCAACAAACAGTTTGACATCAGCGAGGACAGCAGGTGAAGGAGAGGACGCCGCGGGACGGACAGGACATGCTGCCTTTGGGTGCCTGGCATGAAGGCACAGCCTTTTAAGGGATGTTGATTGTACTGAATCGCCATATAAGGGTTTCCTCTCTGCCCCGCCCATTTCATGTGCTAACCCAGAACGCATTTAGAATCAAAACCCGCCACCCTGGGTTGCTGTAGACCATGGGGCGTATCCAGGGGCTAGCTGTTGTAATCGATTGAGACCAGGGCCTGGAGAGCTGCCCGCACTCTTTGCAGCGCCCTGAGCTTCAAAAAGAAATAAAATGTACTTTTTTTTTGTTTAATATGGTGACCTATTAAACATTTTTATAATAAATAAATAAATAAACATTTCATATAAAAATTTCTAGCCACTGTAATGTGCATCATAGCCATAGAGACTTCTGGTAGCAGCGTGCAGCTGGTTTCAAAGCGGCGCTGGCTTTATGGCAGGTGGGTTGCTGTAAACAAAGCCTCTCCATGGATCCCAAAGAGAAAAAGGAAGATAGCTGATGAGGATTCAAAGAAGAACGGAGCGAATCATTTGCTTTCATTACCAATGAGGAAGGGACTGCCTGCATGTTTGCTTTGGAAGGAGAAGCTGTCACATAATAAAAAGGGAAATCTGCAAACCCAGGCCGAGCTGGGAGGAGAGAAAAGCAGCAGCTGAAGGACCCCTGGATAAATTAGAGGAGAGCATGGATGGGTTTAAGAAGTAGATTTCATCTCCCAACTGCTGCCGCCGGCTTGGTTGAAGCATAGAGAACCGTTCATAGATCCAACAGGTAGCCCTCTGATGCAGGGATGGGAACTTTTTGCCATTTTTTTTCCCCAATTCCTCAAAATAAAAATAAGACCAAGGAAGGTTGGTTATGGAGGATTTCTGGGTTAGTAAGTTAGAATTCAGGTTATAATCCATTACAGGGAAATGAAGCCTTTCATGCTTTGCAGAAAGTTTTAAACATGGAGGATCTGAAACTTTAATGCAGCTCTCATCCAGAGGAAGAAGACAATCAGCAGACGTCTCTCTGCTGCTTTTTCCAGCTGCTGATTACTGCTGAAGAAATGTGAGAAACGATGGTTAAGATTAGAGGCATCAAATAACTTCTGATGATGATTGTGGTTGGAAGTTAAGAGCTTCACATTCACTCCCACTGCTAACGGCTGACATCCAACACCTGATTAAAAAACATTAAGATTGATGTATTTTATAACACATAGATCATTTTAAAATTAGCCTATTACATGAACCTTACATAATGCATATTTCTTTGTTTAGTATTTAGTATTGAAGTGTTCCTTCCTAAAATGGATTCTAATGATTGTTATTATTTCAAATACTTCTCTGTTTAGCAGCGTTTCCAGTCCAGGTTGGCTGGTTGGTTGAATGGACAGGAATGCTAATAGCAAGGATGGCTAATGTTAGCATGCTTCCAGGAATGACTTCGATAAATAAGATAATGACGACCGCATTGGGAAAAAAACACTTTCAGACTCCAGGCATCGTTTCAGGAAGCAGGTTTAACAAACTCAGATTCAGATCAACTCTAAATGGATCTACCCTAAAGTCAGGAAAAATAATTAAACTTTATTGATCCCAGAATGAGGAAATTCCCTCTCTATCTTTAACCCCTCCCCTCGGGGAGCAGTGGGCGGCCATTGTGCAGCGCCCAGGGAGCAGTGTGGGGTTAAGGGTCTTGCTCAGGGACCCAGGAGGCTGTGGGGATTGAACCAGGTACTAGCAACCTTCTCAGAGAACAGCGCGCTGCTCTAACCACTAGACCAACACTCCTCCAATGGCTGCTATGAATCAGTTCAATCCATTCTAACTAGGTCCACTCAGAGTTAAACGTGTGCGCAATAAAGCCATTATCAGTGGAACACTGATTTGACTAGTCACCATGACAACAGGTAACAGGAAGTGCCTATTTCACCCCACTGAAGGAATAAAAAAAGAGAAATGTGTTAAAAAGGCAGAGAAACAGCTGCAAAGGAGAGGAAGATGGAGAAGGAGCAGATTGTTGCTCCAGTTCATGTAAGTTCCTATGAAGGGCTATGGCAGGCCGTTTTTACATTTATTAAAAGCACTCTCCGCTCTGTTGTTCCATTCATCACTAAAATAAGATTATTCCTGATCAAAATCACACTCAGAGACTGAACTGTAATAATTTATTTTCTAAATATAATTTTAGCTGAAACGAATTTTAGAAAGTAAAAACACAATTATATACCAGTAAGAATCAAGTTTTATATATACCGCAAATGTTTACACATTTAATTGGCAGTCTGACATTTTATCAGCTTGACTGAAAATGTATTTATGATATCCTGAAATACGACACATAGTTAGGATAATACAATTGATGGCCAGTAATAATAGAATATGGAGATATTAAATTCATTTCTAGACATCCACAATGTTTATTCTAGATGTGGATAATCTATAAAAATTTGTTTCAAATGGTCATTTAGACAAAGAAAAAATGTTATTTGTTTATTTATTTAGACATCAGGAATACATATTAAGTCAAACTAGTACATATCAAAATGGCTTGCCATAGCCTGTTGTGACTGCAATAATATTACGGGATTTTTTTTTTTTCTTGAATGTTAGTAGATCAATGGATCTATTCAGGTGAAATCTTCTGGCAACAGGTGAAGATGACCCTTAGCAAAAAGCAGTATACTTTAAGTATATTATAGTAAGTATACTCACGTTTACAAAGACTGCCTTGTAAGTATACTCGCGCTATGTACTTTTAGTGCAGGTGAAGTATACTATTTTAATACTTCTTGTCGAACTAAATTGGGACATTTTAGAAGTTTACCACAAAAGTATACTGATGAGTATACTGTTCCAAGATCATTTTAGGTTTACAAAAGTATACTGATGATGGTATACTGTTCCAAGATCATCATTTTTAAGTTTACAAAAGTATACTGATAATATACTGTTCCAAGATCATTTTAAGTTTACTAAAGTATACATTAAATTATTAAGCAAGTACACTAATCTATATACTAGAAGTTTACAAAGTATACTTGTGGTTCACATTTTAGTTTGTTGAAGTATATTTAAAATATACCACCAGTATACTCTTCAATATCCTGCCAATATAATAGTTATATACTGCTAGTCCATATTTTACACATTCAAGATTTACTGAAACTAAAATACTATTTTTGCTATTTTAATTTGTATAAGTATACTTAAGTTCACTGACCATATTGTAGCACATCAGATATCATATCCTTACAGTTACCCCATAATGTAGTTATAATGCAATATGTTTATACAATTACAAGACAGTATCTTGATAACTTTGGTTTATTTATATAACATATAGGTTTTTTTTTCTAAATGCCATCTTAAACTATTACAGACTGCATTTCAAAATAAAAAAGCTTCTCTTAAATCAAACCGTTCTTAGGTTTCAATATTAAAATAAAAATGTAAACACATTTACATATGAAAATGTAAAAACAATGAAGTCATTCTTTGTCAAAAATTTAAAACTGCAATTGACATCAAAAATCTAAACAAAAGTGTGTTCCAGATAAGGACTGAATAAGAACTGAGAACTGAAGTCCTTGATTTTCAAAAGAAGCTTAGAAAAGTGCACATTTTTCTAACATTTCTGTTGTGGAGAGAATTACCAGAAAGGGCCAAGAACACTATCCCTCCAGAAAATGAAAAGGTTCGATCTTTTTTTGAGGAACTTTACTTTAACGCTACAGTGTGTAATAATTACAGGGATATAAAGTCAGAAATTGAATATATTATACATAACTATGTTATTTATCATCACCTATGAGCTCAGCCTTTTAACCATAATATTTTTGCGTTGCCTTAGAATTCCGTTATTTATAATTACATAGGAGCGGTCTCGCAGCCATGGAGGCTGACATCTTTGCGCTACGGCAACCGCAGAGGCAACAAACTAGCGATTGCGAGATCTCCCATTACGCTCGAAAATAACTATGGCAAGTTGAGAGAGATTAACTGAGACGGTACTGAACAGTAGATGGCAGTATTATGCCTGAGAAGCGTTTAGTCTGCCTGAAACCAAAGAAGAAGAAGAAGCAGGTATACTGCGCCTCAGTAACAAGAAAGGTGAACAAGGCGGCAGGCGTGAGTGACTTTGCAAACTGTTTGGCACTGTGTGGCCAAACATCAGGACTAATGGAGGATCATGCCTACTCAGTATCAGAGCAACTTAAAAGCGGGCGGATTGACCGAACCCCCGTCATCTAAGAAGCGGAAACACGACGAGAAATAAAACGCAAGCGCGACAAGAAACTTTTACAAAAACACGGATCAACATTAACACAGCATTTACACGATGGAAGTCACTGATGGAGGAAAAAGGTTCTCTCAAAGTGACGCTCAAGTTGCCAGTTTTCTGTTGGACAGGTAATTAACTTCCTACACACACAACTGTCTAATATCACTGCAGTTTTTGGAGTAAGCAGGATGCTCGTTAGACCTGTCTAAAACAATAACATGCTGGGCGTGGATGATGCTGTTCCTCTCCAGTATACTTATTCAGCAACGTCCCTGACGTTTCACAGGTAATGATTCAGTAATTTTCTGTAAAATAATTTTCTGGATATATACCTCGGTTACTTCTCTCCGGCTCCTTTTGAGATCTTCAAGCCTTTCTCCTCCTCTGCTTCAGTCACCCCGCTGGCTCCCCTCTCTCTCGCCTGGCCTCTAGCTGCACGCCTCCTCCTTCTTTCCTCTCCGACGACTTCCTCTGCGTTGTAAACCCCATGCCACAAACAAGACTTGGACTCTGTAAACGGGGAATATATATTCTTCCAGCTTAACACAATCTCGCTGTTAAACTAATGGCTACAATTACTTCGCTTGTTTATATCACCATGCAAAGCAGCTCACCAAAACGTCACAACGATGTAGAAAAAATAACGGGTATATTTATTATCTAAAGTCTACATGAAATCTATACCCTACACAGACTAATGAAATACTATCTTTAAAATTATCTATGTAAACAAACCTCATCACTTGAGAAGGTAGGCGATTCCGACGTCGTGGAAGACATTTTGTCCCGTAACGCTCGCCGTACTGTTGGGGGGGAGAAGCGGTCCAGGGGAGAATGTTCATGTTGCTGCAGTCTGCAGTCTGGACGTTAGATGTGAACTTTACTTTAACAAAAGAAAAACTGAAAGTTGTAAAGTACTAACTGAAAGTGTTAGGGGTTTTGGTAATCCAACAATGCAAAAATCTATTAAAATTTCGTATAGGCTTGCAATTGCAAAGTTGTGTGGAAATCTAAGCAACTGCTTCTGGTCTTTCAACCGTTTTTTGGTCAATGGAGTTCTGTATCATAGTCAAAAGTATGACAAATTGAAAAAGAGATACAACAGTGCTGTATGCTTAAAAGACGGAACACTTTGTTTAATAAATGACTTGGTTATTTTTAAACAAAAATGTTCACATGAAATTTCTGCTTTGTGTTCTTGTACCAAAATGTGTTGTGTTTTAGTTGAAGTACTTGCTAAATTAGAGAGACCTGTATGTAAAGATTCACAGATCAACATACAAAGTACTTTCTTATTTGAGGTTAAAAAAACTGAAACTGTTAACGCTGTGTGGCCTGACATGCTTCTAACCAAATGTGTTCTTGTTGAAAGAGATGATGCTTTGTACATAACACCATTGCCAAATGCTTGTGAGAGACTAGAACTTGACCAATAAAGTCAGTCAAATGTTTCTCTGTGTCTGTGTATGTTTTAAGTTACAGAAAGATAAATAAATTACATAAATCAATATACTGTAAACTTTCAAACACCAGCACTATATGATCTTGAATATGAAAGTTTAAAACAGGGTTAATGCCTGAAAACAAGTGTAGTAAAAATACAAATATAAGCATGAGTCACGTACTTTATCTTTCATTGTTTACTGGATCAGCACATGTATTAGTACTTTGTGGCAGAAATAAGAAAAAAAGCACAATATACCATAATACAAGTACAAGATTCAGTATTAAAGTATAGGCATTGTATTGATTTACTTCTACCCGTATAGACTTCTTTTTATACTTTACGTCAGTATAAGTCAAGTACACTTTGACTATACTATTGTAAAAGTATATGAAATATAAGTTTAGAAAAAAGTAAACTTTAAGTACACTGCTGGATTTTAAGTATGAAATTAGTGCACTCTTTAGGTATACTTGAATAAACTTCTTTTTGATAAGGGAAGAATAAAACGTTTCTAATAGTATAGAACCTGTCACCGTCATCTCATGGGTTCCTCCTCATGCGGATTCAGTCTCTTACTACTCAGTAAATAATTAGTGTCTGTTTACAGACTCTTGGGATGTTCTCATCCCAATAAATGGTCGTTATTAGTAAAGTTACTCGCGTCCCTTAGCAATGGCTTCAGATTTGTGCCAGTAGCCTCAGTAGGTTATTATTGTCGAGTGAATCCTTATCCTAAACCTTACTAATTTAATGAATCTATTTATGTGTAAATCTGGAAAATAAAATTCAAAGTAGTTCATGTACTCGTAAAAGTGAATAAATAAAAAATTAAATTATCTTCATCTATCATATAAAAAAACCTAAAACCAGTAATCTCCTCTCCTGTCACTGAGCTGTAGAATCCTCTCCCTCTAAATATTTAATTCTCTGTGAAAAAGTGCCGATCATTCTTTAATAAAATGGACATGAAATGTTTGTTTTTAAAAGCTAACGTGTCTAACGGACCTAGGGAATGATTTAATTTATGCACAAAACTACGACTAAAATCGGACTAAATCAGGAAATAAAGCTGTGTGATTGGCTGTAAGCAGAGCGGAGACAGAGGACACTGCTGACCAGGTTAGCTCTGAGGAGGCTGTTACTATGGCAACAGAAGCATGATGAGGAAACTTCCTGTTTTCAGGTTTAGAAAAGTTTTCAGTAAACCTGCTTCATGAAACAAACTCCAGACGTTCAGGCAGGTTCTGACTGACAGTGAGCAACATGTTGAGGCGACAGAGTCTGATCTCCAGGTAAAGACGCCTTTAAACCCAGATCAGACCAACTAGGCTGGAGCTTAGAGTTGATCTGTGCATGTCCTGTTATCCAGAGAGAACCAAGCTGCTGCACAGAAACTGGACTGAAATTCTCACTGATCATAAAGGATTCGTTTATCTGAAGCCTCTTTTTATAACATTGCAAACTGAAAGGCTGCCTCTATTTTAATAAAACCATCTGTGCATCAGTTTACATTACGCCAAGCCAAATGGTAGGAGGGGAGGGAGTGCAGGGAAGTCTCACCCAATGCAGCAGCTTTCATGTTACTGGAAAACCTGACTGCGACGAACCGGTTCAGTCCGGTTCCATGTGAATTCAGAAAGGAGCGATTCTTTCTTTTTATGCAGAAATAAACTAAATCCCACTTTTGTTTGGTTTTATGTAGACACTAAAACTCCAGATTTTTATCTCCTGCTTTCACTTTAATATCACTGAATAAAGGCTCTATATGTTTTAAATGTGTAATCCCTTTCCAGCCTTGTGGAGGTGGACCATTTAGTATGTTGTCTTTGGACCCGACCAGGTTAGTAGTTGAATTCTTCCTGATTGTGTGGGGAGGACAGGTGTCTTTATGCAGCTAACCACCTCAAACAGGTGCATCAAATTTAGGAGAATAAATGAAGGCAGACAGACTAACAGGTCTCTAAGGCTCAGAGAGTTCTATAGATAGACAGCTGCTCAAATACATATATATGACAGGTATTGTGATTTCTGGATTTTTTTTTTAGATCATGTCTCTGACAGTGGACATGCACCTACGATGATAATTTCAGACCCTCCATGATTTCTAAGTGGGGGAACTTGCAAAACAGCAGGAAGTTCAAATACTTAATTTCCTCACTGTAACTATTTATACATAAAAGTTAGTACGTACTGAATGTGGGATGATGTTTCCCCTGTAGTTTGCACTAAAGCAGGACTGATTAGACTGCTGGAGGACATAGGGACCATGATTCTGCTTCATTCTATCTCTATTCTCCCACTCTGCAGAATCT